>CM077204.1:16309218-16394218 GCA_039654625.1 Rhinogobio ventralis | reverse complement strand
GAGAAGGTCAAGATCAAGAAGGCGGAGAAGATCCAGCAAAGACACAAGAGCAGAAACTCTAGGAGTATCTCGATAGAGGAGCCGCAGCTGTTTATCCCTGATAATGCCCCTGTGGTGAAGAAGGAATCCGAGGGTGAACCTCCTCCTGAAAGCGAGACTGTGTGGGACCCCAGCAAACACTGTGGATTATGCAAGAAACCTCACAACAACCGGTATGTCGACTTTTATTTCTAAATCCATTCTCATGGTCAAAGATCAATACATTTTTTTTTTTTTTGTATATTGTTTTGATATTCAATCACGCTTGCTCATTTCTCACCTTTGCCATCACCTAAAACTCATTTAAAGTTAATCTTTAAATATAATTTTTAAATGAATATCCATTTTTCATACTGTACATGATGATGTTGTGGTGCCTAAACTTGCAGCGTTTAAAGTGCCCATATTATGCTATTTTAAAGGTTTCCAATTTAGTTTTGGAGGTCTCCTGCAGTAGGTTTACAAGCATCCAAGGTCAAAAACACTTTAGTTTTCTCATAATATATATTACACATCACCTAATTTCTCAAAGAGTCTGAAAACAGTCCATTCGAAGATTCAGTCTCTCTAAACCCCTCCTTTTCGAGATCCTACTCTGATTGGTCAGATGGCCCAGTCTGTTGTGAATGCGTCCAGAGGCTTACTCAGCACTTGAGATGGTGTCTGTTTTTCCGTATCAATTCCAGTGCAAGTTCTCATCCTTTGGAAGAGCATGCAAAGCAAAGCTGAAAACAGCATCTTCTTGACATGTTGAAAACATGAACTAAACTCTTCCGCTCTCTGTGATCAGTAGTAAGCACTGCGACTTTGAGTCGCTTATAACGTGCATTTGAAAAAGCAACATGCGTCAAACATCTTTCCAAACATGAGAAGCATTTAGTCATCTGCTTATTCAGCTCACCAGTATAATGTTTATAGGGATTTCCAAATCGTGTGCAGTTTTATTGCGATTTATCGTGCAGCCCTAAAACCTAGATTTGTGCAGGAAGTAAGACTGGAATTAATGAAGACTCATTTTAGCAGTTTAGAATCATTTCTTTCTTTTAGGAGACACTAACTTTATTTGTCGTGCACTTTAATATTTAAACCTTTGACGTTTTACATTCACAAACAGCTATATTACACACTGCATGAAAGGCACTTTAAAACATGATTTCAGTGTTGTATACATTTAAACAAAATTGTTTTCTGATATTAAAATTTTGGCTTATCAGTATCAAAGAATTTTAATATCAATGCATGCCTCTGAAATTTAAATTATAAATTGGTAGTAAGCAAAAAGCCTCACTTTAGTGCAAGACTAGTCGATTAAACGATAGTGCTGCAGCTAGTCGACTTGGAAAATACTAGTCGTTTACTTTTTTTTTTTGCACATTTAATGTTTTGCTTTATATTTTTACAAAGGCTACGTTTAAATTACTGTCGTGTTAATGTTACATCTTGAAATTAATATTTTATTTTGAAAAGTGTATATCTGCAGCGAAACAACCTTTACCTCAGGTTTTGCATGCGTTGGTTTACTCTGTGGCGCTCGCAGCTGCACAGCAGACCCCAGCAGAGCATACTAGCGCGCTGATTGGCTGTGCTGCGGCAACTGCACAAACCTATGGCGAGGCGGCTTAATCAGGTCGCTTCGCGCCCTAGCGAAGCCCCCCCTTAAAAACTCTATAAAAGCCCCCTTTACGCCATAGGATTCAGATTTAATGTCCTTCAGCTCACTTACCTTCGCTGACCTCCGGATTGAGAAGCCGCCGCCATCTAAAAGGCCTTCAGCAGAACGAGGAAACCGGTTCTTGTCTTCACTGGACACCGCCTTCAGCCCGCTGTTCTGCTCCGCCATCCGGTGCGCTATATCCTTTATAAACTGTGTTTGTTCGCCGCTGCAACACGCACACTCACAAAACAGCTGAGGCGTTTCAAATGCCTTGTGTATCCTGTGCCTCGTGCAGAGGCCCTCTCTTCTGCGGGGATCGTCACATCCTTTGCACCGCGTGCTTAGGCCGTGACAACGCTGAAGCTGCACTTTCTAAGAAAGAAGCGCCGCGGACAGAGGATGCCAGAGCAGACGAGCGGGCCCACGCCAGTGCACTCCCCGCGTGTCTCGCTCTTAGAATCCCTTTCGCCAGTCTTATTCACACAGGAAGACCAACGTCCCTCTCAGTTAGTGGCCGGTCCCATTTCTTTCGCCGGACCAGAAGCAGAGGAGCACGAGGATGACAGCCTTTTCCTCGCTGCATCCTGAAGTGAGGATTGGTCGGACTCCATAGCTGACCCCGCACCTTCTGTGAGACAGCACCGGTGGCGTCAGAGCCGGACTCGATGCTGAGCTCATTCACCTGTTGACCAGGGCCGTTGGAGACCTCGTGCTCGATTGGTCTCATCCTGAGGAACCCACGTGAAGCAGGCTGGACGAGTGGTTTCTGTAAGGCCGCCGTCAGGCCCCTCTGCAGAGGCCCGCTCCATTCTTCCCTGAAGTTCACAACGAGCTGACGAAATTGTGGAAGGCGCCATTTTCAGCTCGTCTCAAATCCTTGGCTTCTTTAGCACTCTCGGCACTCAACGGCGCGAAGGAGAAAGGTTACGAGAGTCTTCCCCCTCTTGAGGAAGCGGTTGCCGCACATTTTTGCCCGCCCTCTGCTAGAGGATGGCAGCCAAAAGAGACGCACAGATCCAAGCCCTGCCGCACTACGTCAGCTCTCACTGGTCGAGCATACGCCTCTGCCGGCCAGGCTGCTTCGGCTCTTCACACGATGGCTGTCCTTCAAGCATTTCAGGCCAAACTTCTACGTTCTCTGGATGAGTCTGGCCCTGATCCTGAAGCATTCAAAGACCTGCGCAGCACCACTGACTTAGCCCTGCACTGAACTCAGAGCCTCCAAAGCCTTCCTGACCACAGGAAGAAAGAGACAGTGGTTAAGTCCCGCAGTGGCCGGATTACCACCACAGACTCTTTTTACACTTCTCCCAGTCCCCTCTATTCAGGAGGCTTGAGATGTCAACATTGCATTCAACGAGCCTGTTATAAAGCATGCATGCCTGCACACAAACGATATTTTTACGGTGACCCCAATCAAAAAAAATTGTTTTCCTCTTCTGACTGTAGGCAGTGTGCCCACTATACAGTATGCACCCCTGCACATAAGCACTGTTCACACAGCGCCACAAAATCACACAGATTATCCCCTGTTGGCCCTGTTTAGCGTGCGCCCACTACATGGTGTGTGGGCCACTACACATGCACTGTCCTTACAGTGTCACAAGCACAAAACAGGCAACCGGGTCCCTATTACAAAGCCCGCCCCCAGACTTAATTCAACCCCTTGCTATGCGGGCCGAGGCCTGGGAGGCCATCCCCGGTATATCAGAGTGGGTGTTGAACATAATAAAACGAGGTTACTTGCTACAGTTTGTTTGCAGCCCCCTGCGCTTTCGTGGCCTGGTCGAGACATCGGTGAAGAACGGCGTGAGTCAAGTGCTTCGTACCGAAGTGTCTCAACTGTTAGCAAAAGGGGCTGTAGAAACTGTCCCCTTAGCAATAAGCTAGTCGGGCAGTCTATGGTTTACAGTCTATGGTTCAAACAGTGTTGCCAGATTGGGTCAACAATTTCCAGCCCAAAAATTCACTAAAACCTGCCCAATCCAAGAATTTTTTTTTTTTTAATCCAAAATTTTAACTGCCAAAATAATATGATATAATTTTATTGCCATGTCAATCAAGGTTGATTAGCACTTTTTTTATCTCCTTAAAACAAAATAATGACAAAATAAAAATAAAACAATTTCCCAGGAAAACAGATCGAAACAGGGCAAATACATTCAAATACAGTCATGCGTGACTAAAATGTCCAAGTGGAAACTGTCAAAATCATTATAAACTAATTTAAGTGCAAAAAGTGCCCAATGAAATAATAAACGGATTACACGCACATTAATGCACACACCACAGCCAAAATATGTCATTCATTGAGACATACTGTATGACGCAGAACTTAAGTCAAAATTGGTTAATCGTTTATTCAAACCTCTTTCAGCAGCTGTCAGGGCGAGTAGAGCGCAGTCTAGATGGTTTAAAAGTTGCAGATGTCCTGATCAGGCCAGTGTGCACAAGATGATGGACATCATATAATAATCCCATAATCCCATATTCGATTTCAATTCAAGTCATTCAACTGTGCTTTCAGAGTTAATTTGTTATATTTATAAAGAGTCTTCGAGTCACAGGTGTAATCCACGTTTTGAGAGTTGGTTCACTCTCCCACTCATTACTGTAGATACAACTTACTGTATATTTATGAGACTTTAGCATAGCGATCACTTGAATATCCAGCTACAAGTTCTAAACCTGTCATGAATGATTGCGTCTGCCTGCTGATTGGTTAAAAGTATATGCTCGTCTGCGACGTCAGCACCAGCGCCAGCTGACTCTACGTTGGGCCTGTGTGTTTAGTAACCTCATGATAACTGGTTTTATGGAGTACATGTACACTTCAGTTTGTTATTAACCAATTAGACTATAAAATGTAGATGTTTGAAAACCACCAAACTTACCCCAAACCAGCCCAAATTTTGTCCACCCGCCCAAGCCCGTTTTTACCCGCACAATCAAATTCAAAACCGCCCAATCTGGCAACACTGGGTTCAAACCCGGACACGCAAGTGGTTGCCGTGGTAACGAACAACAATACCTCAACGTGCTGATTTGTGGACTAACGTTTATTTGAGGAAATCTGTTTATAATAGGTTATTCGGTTTGAACTTATTGGTCCTGCACTGCCTATTGTTCATTTAAATAAATGTCTATAATGGCTAACGTTGCTTCAGTGAACGCTTAAGTTTAATATACAATGATCACAATGCAAGGCAAGCATGTCGCATGTAACTTATCTGATCTATTTTATGTTTAAATATGCAAATGAGTTATCTAATAAAATATGCACTCATTTGCATACATTTCTAGAACAAAAATCTGAACATTGAATGAAGTCAGGTTAAAAATTCTTATTTTTTTGACAGAGTCAACGGTTTTTACAGAGGGGAGATTGGATTTCATTTTATCACTCCATAAATCAGAAAATATTGTCAACAGCCAGAATTTTTTTCTCTCTCGCAGTTTAAGGTATAAAATAATGCAAATTATATATATATATATATATAACAAATCCTCTAAAAACCTTCAGAATATAGATAGGAATAAAACTGTAAAGTTTGGTGTATGTAATTGGTTAAGTTAGAGATTTCTGGCTCAGTGCAGAAGAAAAAACTCAATTTGAGAAAACAGCCTTTAAAGATATGTATTGTAATTGAAATCTACAGATGCAAATAGATAAAGTGCTATAAAAGATACACTAATAATTTTGGATGTTTCCTTTCCTCTAATCTGAAAAAACACTATGAAAAGTCAAAAAGCACGATCTCAAAATTGACATGCATGAAAAAAAAAACAGGTTTTGCCTGTAGTGTCTCGCCTTAAACGGTTATGAAATTAGTTGTTGCGCACATCTCTACTTTAGATCTGTATGTATTTGCTCAAAGTGATGGGCTGCAGACAGACCTGTGAGTTTCATCAACACCGCTGTTGTCTGTGTTTAAATAGGTTCATGGTGGGCTGCGGCCGTTGTGATGACTGGTTTCACGGGGATTGTGTGGGTCTGGATCTGGCTAAAGTTCAGCAGATGGAAAAGGAGGACCAGGAGTATGTGTGCTTGAAATGCTGTGCTGAAGAGGATGGGAAAACCAGCTCCCAGGCCACAGAGCAGCCAGATGATAAGTTATCTGCTAAACAAAAACAGAGACCCCAGCAGTCGGTCACTGCAGGTGGAATACGACCCTTCCGAAAAGTAAGCAAACAAGTCATCCAGTACTAGACTACAAAGCATTATGGTTACATGCTTAGTTAATAAGAATGTATGCATTTGTCATCATAAAATGAAGTAGCTTTTATTCATTTATTTTTACTCATTAAGCCTTATGTAACTGACATGCATGAAAGTATAGACCATGTATAATTACTCTTCCTTTTAATCATACAAGAACTTGAGTTTGTGCCTCAAATTTCCATCAAATTAGCAATAGCGTGTCATTGCCTCAAATCAGCCAAAAGGGAATTAAAGGAATTGAGTTTGTGCTAATGGAAACTCTGGCACAGAAAAACTTATATAAAACAATATAATTGGTCCTTAAGGGGAAAAACAATAAAAAAAAAAAAATGTATGACCCCTTTACTTGGAAGAAACATAGAATCTGATTTGTCCTATGTCAATCTAGTGATGGTTGCTTGTGGCAGATTTACAAAGTCATATTTTGTTCTGCCCTTTCTGATTTAGCTTTTGATTTGTGTGGTATCCACCAGCTTTCTTTAAAAGGGTTTGTACATATCTGACTCTATATTTTTTTTACACATGGGTGTAAAGGGGTTAGTTAGCTTTCACTCATTGTAGGTGAACGGTTCCTCACAGTTGTTCACATGGACAGGTGTGTTACACACTCACATACAAATTTGCAACTACCACTGATGTGGCCACTTGAATTTGTTTTGCTCAAATGGCACTGGACTATATTGTAGTATTTTTATTTTTTAAACTATTTTTGTTTTATGTAGGAGGTTGGCGAAAGACGACCCTCAGAAGATTCAGCGTCAAGGGGTATGGATATTATCATTATTTTATACACCATATTTATATATACTATGTTAAAAATAATTTAAAATATTAATTTTAAAGTGTTATTAATTGTTACCAATAATAATTTTGAGTTTATATTTTTGCAGGACCAAATGTGAAGCATGAGACAAAGAAAGTTAAAATATCCCACGTAAGCTCAAAGAAACCGTCCACTGGACAAATCAGGCGAAGTGTTCGGGACTCACTGGAGGAGATTCTCTTGAAACGGTGTGTGAATGTGATTTTTGGTAGATTGCCAGTAAAGTCAGGCAATAGCTTTTCCTTAGAACGGTCTACCTCCTTGTTTATATTATGTGTGTAATGTTAAGTTGTTCCAACGTTTTATCCTCTCATCTCACGTCTTATAGACTGAAGGACTCTGATTTGAAGATTTCATTGGACAAGCCTGCTGAGTTGGCCAGAAGGATAGAGAAGGAGCTTTTTGCTCTCTTTCAGGGGGTTGACAGCAAATACAAAAATAAATACAGAAGTTTGACTTTCAACCTGAAAGATGCCAAAAATAATGCAAGTATTTTAAATAATGCAAGTTTTTTTCTGTGCAACCTATTTTCACAAAGTATTTCTAGCCAAATCTAATGCTTTGTTCTTTTGCAGGTGTTATTCAAGCGAGTTCTCAAGGGGGAAGTTTCCCCTGCGGATTTGGTGCGTATGACTGCAGAAGAGCTGGCCTCTAAGGAACTGGCTGCTTGGAGACAAAGAGAGAATCGTCATGTTAGTAAAACATTATAGCTCTGTTGCATTTTCAAAATATCACAGTTTGATTTTTGGTAGACAACATAAAATGGCATTTGCAAAGTGTTTAACTTTGTGAAGTGAACTGCTGAGTATTTTCAGCAGGACATATTTGTCCATCAGAAAAGTCATTTAATAGTCAGATTTTTATGTTGATTTTTATATTGATTGTTAACTTATTGGTCTTTCTGTTGGCAGACAATTGAAATGATTGAGAAAGAACAGAGAGAAGTAGAAAGACGCCCCATTACTAAAATCACCCATAAAGGGGAAATTGAAATTGAGAATCAAGAGCCTGCCAAGGCACCAGAGGACATAGAGGCTGAGGTGAGATTTGGGACATTTTATGCTCCATTCTTAGCAGCTTTGTTATATTTTCCAACAAGGAAAAAGAAAATTGCTTTCTAAATGTTCCTGCTGCATCTTCAGCCAGAGCCTGTGCCCAAAGCTGCGGAAGTGCCTGAAGAAAAACCGCCTGAGACTAAAGCTGACAGTCCCAAGAAATCTATAGATACCACCAACTTGCACAAGTCTCATCTATTTGACCTTAACTGCAAAATCTGCACAGGTAAAACAGTTTAAATAAAGTTCAGCTTCTGAAAAGTTTTTCTTGTGAAGAGTTATAGGCTACAGACTAAAGCAAAAAAAAAAATCCCCTTAGGAGTATGTTAGTATGTTTTTGCACTATGAAAATCATAATTAAAATCCATTTAAGTGATAAATAGTCCATTTAAGAAACTCCTTGATTGTCTCAGAGTCTTGTTAAAGTAGTTAATCATTGTTAAAAATTTAGTTGCAAAGGTTTTCAGAATGAGTTGTTAGTATTTTAAAGTTATAGAATGTTTGTGAAGTGATTCTTTAAACGTTTTGCTGATGTTTCTGTGAAGGTCGCATGGCTCCACCTACAGAGGAAGCCGCTACAAAGGTGGTAAAAGTGTCTACAACAGTTGTGAGAAGGCAGTCTAGTGCGACAGACGATTCTCAGCACTCTACAACTACACCTACATCAGCACTGATGGATGATCTGTCTTTAAGAGCCATGGAGGAAGGCCTCCTCAATTTTTTGCCTGAATCCAGGTAAGATTTCTGATTAAGCAAATGGTTGTTTAGAAAACAAGACTTTAAATGACATTTATTAAAAATTTGATTAATTTACTTTAATAGGTCAGATGGTCTGAGTAGCAAAGAAGATACAGCTACTTTCCTCAGCAGCTTGGAGAGTCTGTGGGGTGGCTTTGTTGATATGCCGGCTGTGGCGAGGTTTCTAACAAAAGTTTATCCTGTCTCTGGAATACTGGAACCCCTAACACAGGTGAGTGACATTCTAATATTTTGAAATGCGTCCTAAATGTGTCAGTCACACATTTAAACTGTTGTATTAGAAGCATATCGAATTGTGTCTGCAGGATTTGCCAGACAACATCCAAGTAGGTGGACGAATTTCCCCTCAAATAGTCTGGGACTATGTTGAGAAAATCCGTGCTTCTGGGACAAAGGTGGGAATGATTTATCCTTTGTGTCATATTTTGTATTTGACCATTTGAATGAGCTTTTTGTGATTTTTAAATGTTTATTCCCCAGGAAATTTGTGTTATTCGCTTCACCCCCGACACAGAAGAAGATGAGATCTCATACACTTTGTTGTACGCCTATTTTAGCAGCCGTAGGAGATACGGTGTTGTTGCTAACAACCGCAAACAAGTTAAAGACATGTATCTCATTCCTCTCGGCTCCACAGAAAAAATTCCCCACCAGATTGTTCCGTTTGATGGTCCAGGTAAGACTTTTTTTGCAGGTCCATTTGTAGGATCTGTATGATTTTTGCAACAAAATCTTTTATATTAATTGTGATGCTCCACATTGTAGGACTGGAGACCAATCGTCCGAATCTTCTTCTTGGATTGGTCATTCGTCAGAGACTGAAAAGGGACTTTGGGGTAATCCTGCCAAACGATGTCAGTGAAGCTCCAAATTTCTTGGCAGAAAGCAAATCTCATGTCGACTACCCACAGAAAGCTCCTGTGGCTCAAGACGTGGAGCGAAGTTTTAACAGCAGTCCTGGTAACACGCGGAAAAAAGACACTGCAGCCTTAATTAAGTCAGTCGTTGAAGAACCAATATTGGATATGGAGACAGAAGAGAATGTTTCTTTGCGCTTTCTTCCCGGTGTGCTAAAGTTGCCTGGAAACGCGGCATCATCCTCAAGCGACAAAGTGAAGAGTGACTCAACACCAGTGTCCAAGACTCTAGCAGTGGACAGTGAAAATCATGCAGCAATCCATCCTAAACCTACAGCCAGTGCTTCTCGACTTGATCGCTTCGTTATCAAGAAAAAAGACCCCAAAGCTGTTAAAACTGAACAGGTGTCATCCAGCTTGAGTCTGGAGACCAGCTCAGAAAAGAAAGAGAGTGGAGTCGTACTTTCTCTGAGTGACAAACCTGCAGATGTTTCAACAGAGAGTTTCCTTTCCTCTCTTGCAACCGCTGAACCCAAAGAAGAGACAGAATCCGGCAGCACAGCTGCACCAGCTACTCAAGAACCAAGCGAAACCACTTCATTGGATGTATCAAAAGGCTCTGTTACTGAAGGATCTTGCTCTGTCCCCAAAAACGAAGCCGTATCAAGTCCCACCAAGACTTTGAAGACCTCTCCTCCTGGTATTTTAAAGAGGTTGTCTTCGTCAGCTGAACCTACTGAGTTAAAACCGCTACAGTCGGAAAATAATTCAGAAAAGTCTCAGCAGAAAGTTTCTCCGCAACCATCTGCGCAACCCTCTGAAGAGTGTAAAGCCATAGAGGACATCCAAGCCATCACCACAATCTCATCCATTGGGAAGAACGAAGGTCTCAAACTGTCTAGGACCTCTTCTTTTAACTCAAAGGTGTACAGTCCACCCATTTTTCATTCGTATCATGCTGGTCGACCTGATCCCCAATATTACCCTCCTCCAGTCAATCCTGCACCTTACTTACCCCTTCAACCACAGGGTCCTCCACCTTTCCCATTTCCTCCTGGTCCGCCGCCTCCTCAGATGTTCCCTCAAAGCGATCCTCGCATGCTCGCTCCACCTTGGTCTCAAACCGTCCCTCCCCAAACTATCCCTGCACCTTCTCTGACATACGAGTCCAGCTTGCCGACCTCTTCGCCCCTCAGCAAAGATGAGAAGAGTTCTGAGAAGTCTTACAGCGACCTGGGCGACAAGCCATCCAGACGCTCCTCTGAAGAGACCTACAGGAAGGACAATAGAGATAGAGACCACTATGACAGACACCATCATAAAACCAAGCACTACGACAGGGATCGGGAAAAACACAGGGACAGAAGTCACAGTCATAAAGAGCGGCGCTCGAAAGAGGACAGGTACGAGAGACAGAGAGAACGGCACCACAGCAGCAGCCATTACCGGGACAGAGACAAACATAAGCGGGACTCTGATTATGAGAAACACAAGAAGGACTCGAGAGACAGGCGTTCGTGATCTTGGCATCAAATCGCTCCACCTTCCTTAAATCTGTAACACAGTAGAAGAAAACTATTTATAAAGTTGCAAAATGATTTTTTGTATGAAAAGCAGCTAGTACCATTTCTTTTTGAAATTTTAAAGATTTGTTTTTAAATGTAAATTTTCCCTACCTGGCTTTTCAAATACCCACTAACATTCTTCACAAGCAGCTGGTTGTCAAGAAAATAAAACTACTGTTGTACGCAAAGTGCCATGAGATATGACATCCCATGGTTGAGAACAGCTTCCTTTGCTTCATTTTTATTTTTCCGTTTTAATTTTTCTAAATTTGGCTTAAGTATTTTCTATGTTTCAGGTGACAAATATTTCTTTGTACATTTTGGCTTGTCACACAACAGAAATGTGCATATTCAGCACGTGTTTATGTACAGTTCATAATAAAATGTTTTTATTGTTAGTAAAACGACTGAAATGGAAGTCTTTGTTTCTTAATAAGGCTCATTTTTCATTGTCATGCACTGTGGTTAAAAATAACACCTGAGATTTTTTTTTTTCATTTTTGACTTTTGATCATTCTAATAAATCCATGCTGATTAAAAGAATTTCCCCCCCAAAAAACTGACCCCTGGTCATGGGTGGCCAAGGCTCATTGATGGCTGGCCCATGTGGTCTGATCAAACAGATGAGCTACTGAAGTTTAAATTGCTCAAAGTTAATGCTGGTTCTGATAGAAAGGTGTCAGAATACACAGTGCATTGCAGTTTGTTGCATATGGGGCTACATAGCCGCTGACCCCTGTTCAATGCCGAAAGCACCCACAGTGGGCACACGAGCTTCAAAACTGGACCACGGAGCAATGGAAGAAGGTGGCCTGGTCTGATGAATCACATTTTCTTTTACATCACATGGATGGCCGGGTGCGTGTGCGTCACTTACCTGGGGAACACATGGCACCAGGATGCAGTGTGATGCTTTGGGCAATGTTCTGCTGGGAAACCTTGGGTCCTGCTATCCATGTGGATGTTACTTTGACACGTACCACCTGTGGGATGTGCTGAACAAACAAGTCCGATCCATGGTGGCCCCACCTCGCAACTTACAGGACTTAAAGGATCTGCTGCTAACATATTGGTGCCAGATACCACAGCACACCTTCAGGGGTCTAGTGGGGTCCATGCCTCGACAGGTCAGGGCTGTTTTGGCAGCAAAAGGGGGACCAACACAATATTAGGTCATAATGTTATGCCTGATCGGTGTATATATTTAATTATGGGAAATAGAAGTTTCCACCATAAACCACAATAAAATGTATAAAATTTTCTTTGTGTTATAAACAAAAGTCACACAGATTCAGACATCCCAAATGTTGCAGGGTTACCAAAAAAACTTTTATTTTGGCCCTTTGCTGAAAGAAAATGAAGCCCTATTTTGTACCCTGTTGGTGGAAAATGTTGACACTAAAATGTTTCACAAATACTTGACACTAATGTTAAAAAAAACCTGCGAAAGCACACCACATTATGCAGTATTTTTGTCCCTTTTAAGCATCATTGATGCAGGATCACTTTTACAACCTCACATATTTGGGACAGCATAATTTTATGGCGCCAATGATAAACAACAGATTTCATCTCTTGAAAACTGGCACTGTGATTGTGCCATTTTAGTGTATTTGTTGCGTATTCTATTCTAGATGTGAATACCAAAAATCAAATATATGCAACAATAAGCACAATAATTTTTTTCTACTCTTCACCTTGATAAACATTGAAACCTTCACTGGTTTGATGAAACTGCAGCTGTCTAGTGTCCTGATACAAGAAAACATCTTTAATACTCCCATCAAACCCTTTAGTAAATACACCAGATGTAACAGACGCCACATCTCTATTTAATTCAAAACCCCCAAAATAAATCACCCCTCCATAATTTACCGCTACATACTGTTCAAATGGGTCAGTGTCTTCAAAAATGACTCTCTCCTCATTCACATAGACCTGGATGAGAGTTCGGTTGTGAGTAATAGACAGGTAATTCCAGTGATTGCAGCAGAAAGTGTTTTGGTACACAAGAGGAAGAGCGGTTCTCTCACCAAGATTGACTGAAACCTTCAGATAACCGTCCTGTAGCCCAACTGCTAGATGGTCATCGTCTTCACTCCCTGCTTTCCCCATCCACAGAATCAAACCGTCCCCTGCTAAAGTGGAAAACTTCAGTGAAACCTTGGTGTACATCAAATTCCTAGAGTTGTACTTTGGATCCTTGTATTTCAAATATGAGTTTCCAATAAACTTTATATTCCTCAACGTAACTTTTTGGTCACAATAAGTCCCAATCCATCCCAAAGAACACATACATGAATATGAAGCAGATGTGTGGACACAAAGAGAACCATGTTGACAAAGATTGTTGACACAGTGAATGGACTGTTGGCATCGTAAACCGGTCCACAATGAGGGGCAAATACACATGAATGAAGAAAGACCCGCTGGATGGCAGTAGCCACCATTCATGCAAACCTTATACCCACACGCTGTCCCATCCCAGTCGCCAACATTGACTCCGTCGAGCGCACCTGTCTCTGTAAGCTCAAGGTCATGCCCGTTAACTATGACCTCTCGAATGCCACCTGTGAATCCCACTGGGTCTTTCTCCATCGCATCTAGGGACACTGTGTTCAGGAAAGACACGCCCCCAATGAAAATATTTGTGCCAACATCCAGAGTGCTCGTGCCCTCCGAAGAGTTCCTGGTCACGGCTTCATTGTCTAGAATGAGGAAGCCACGGTTGCCTTCTCTCCCAGCCTTCACTGTGTGCCACTTCATGCCAGTCACATCGACCTCTTTTGAAGACTGTAATACAATAGTTTCGTTTCCCAGATTATAGCGGAGCTGCACAAATCCAGCTGACAGGGATACGCTGAGGAAATCTCCTTGGGAGAGAGTAGAGAATAATGTTAAAGTGTTAGTTCACCCAAAAGTGAAAATTCTGTCATTAATTACTCACCCTCATGTCGTTCCAAACCCGTAAGACTTTCGTTCATCTTTTGAACACAAATGAAGATCTTTTTTTCCCTTCAATGACAGTCTATGCAACTACCACTTTGACGCTTCAAAAAGTTCATAAAGAGATCTTAAAACTAATCCATATGAATTAAGCAGTTAGTCCAAATTTTCTGAAGAGACTTAAATCGCATTTATTCACACATGAACATTGATCAGCGAACATAAACAGAAGCTCAACCGACGCGCGAGAACAAACCTCATTGGTTCTTGCGGAAGTTCAAACGTGCTGCGTAACACGAGAATGAACCTCATTGGTTCTTGCTGAAGCTCAAACGTGCTGCGTAACACGAGAATGAACCTCATTGGTTCTTGAGGAAGCTCAAACGTGCTGCGTAACACGAGAATGAACCTCATTGGTTCTTGCTGAAGCTCAAACGTGCTGCGTAACACGAGAATGAAAATCATTGGTTCTTGATGAAGCTCAAACGTGCTGCGTAACACGAGAATGAACCTCATTGGTTCTTGAGGAAGCTCAAACGTGCTGCGTAACACGAGAATGAACCTCATTGGTTCTTGAGGAAGCTCAAACGTGCTGCGTAACACGAGAATGAAAATCATTGGTTCTTGCTGAAGCTCAAACGTGCTGCGTAACACGAGAATGAACCTCATTGGTTCTTGCTGAAGCTCAAACGTGCTGCGTAACACGAGAATGAACCTCATTGGTTCTTGCTGAAGCTCAAACGTGCTGCGTAACACGAGAATGAACCTCATTGGTTCTTGAGGAAGCTCAAACGTGCTGCGTAACACGAGAATGAACCTCATTGGTTCTTGAGGAAGCTCAAACGTGCTGCGTAACACGAGAATGAAAATCATTGGTTCTTGCTGAAGCTCAAACGTGCTGCATAACACAAGAATTGACCTCATTGGTTCTCGCACTTCAAGCGAACATGCTTGAGCTTCCGTTTACCACAACTGATGTACGAGTTGATGAATATTTATATGTGAATAAAAGCCTAAATACAATAAAGCGGTCAAGTCTCTTGAGAAAATTGACAAAACCGCTCAATTCATATGGATTAGTTTTTCGATTTCTTTATGAACTTTTTCTCCATTGCGTAGCGGTCAATGGAGGGACAGAAATCTCGCTGATTTCATTAAAATATCTTCATTTGTGTTGAAAGATGAACGAAAGTTTGGAACGACATGAGGGTGAGTAATTAGAATTTTCATTTTTTGAGTGAACCATCCCTTTAATTCATAGCCTTTTATTAACCACAAAACTCCTGTAATCATTTCTGTTGTTTTTTTAAAATTCACATTTGGTTACTGGACATGACTTAATAAACCATATGAATATGTATTAGAGATACACTTAAATGCTTTAATTTTGCATAATATAACCAGTCAAGATGCTGCCTTACCCGACCGACTGCTCAAATACCATGAGGTGTAGAATAGGATGCCCTCTGGTGAAAGTGTTTTAAACTGAAGTTGCAGATGGGTTTTGTGCCTTATATTGATTGGAAGAAATGACATCCAAGATGACTGATTGCCACTGAAGAAAGGATCACTGATAGATAAAGCTGGAAAAGAAATAAAAAAACTGAAAGCTTCCATAAAGAGAGCATGGAGTATTTTATGGGAAATATAATGGGTAAAAAAAAAAAAAGAAGTTACTTTATTTTTTTTATATATCTTTTTTTAACATTTCTTAACATATTCAAGGTAACACTTATTTCACAGTGCCTTTTTAATTTTTTTTCTAAAATATAAAGCTATATATTTTAATGTATAATGATCCTTTTATACTGTAATACATGTATTTATATTTATAATATATTTTATTTGTTAAAAAGTTTGGGGTCAGTAATATTTCTTTGAAAGAAATTAATTATTTTATTCAGCAAGGACAATAAATTTAATAAAAGTGACAGTAGACATTTATAATGTTAAAAATATTTATCTTTCAAATAAATGCTGTTCTTTTAAACTTTGTTTATCAAAGAATCTTAAAACAAGTATGTGAACTTAGCACATTTCCTAAATATCTGCTAACATATTAAGGTATTTTTATGCTTTAGTACAGACAAAAAATTACATACAGCACCTTTAATCTCTAGTCTTAAGAAAGAAAAATTAGACAGTAAAAATGTAAAATTTACCTATTTTTAAGCTATTATTTTATTATTGCTATTATCTTTTTAACACAATGTTTTTCTGCACCCTTCCGCAGACCCTCTAGCGGCTCCCTGGAGGTCGGATTGATTGTGGTCTAACCTTGCTGGCAGAAGAGTCCAGTAGAGCCTAGGGGGCACTGGCATGTGTATCCATCAGGAAGGGGCACGCAGGTGGAGCCGCGAGCGCAGGAGGGCGGTGGGATGTGTTCAGCATCACAGAACGACACTTTCTCAGAGCAAAGAGCACCTTTCCATCCAAACACGCACTGACAGCTGGAGGGGAAGGCCAAAGAGAAAAGATTAATAATGTTTGTCAGTCATTCACTTGCAAAAGTTGGGCTCAAACAGGTGCTTGTTCTGAAGTCTTACTACACAGAGGATCCAGAGTCCACACAGGTGCCGCCGTTCCGGCAGATGACCAGGTTGCACGGATCAACACCACACTGCCCCACATTACGTCCTGACTCTGGCCTGCCCTCTGGCCCTCCTGGAGGTTGAAACTTCCCATCTCGTCTCGTCCGAAACAGCAAATCGAAAATGCAGCCTTTACAATCAAAGAGAGAGAGAAAACTTGTCATCATTTATTCACCCTCATATTCATGGTGACCAGGGTTGTCAAGCTCCTGAAAGTACCAAAAATAAATAAATAAAACTCCACCATAAAACCGTAGTCTTGACAGCCTTAGTCTTATGACTTATGCAATATATTTTAAGTCTTCTGAAGCCATATGATACCATGAGCAAAATATAGTGCCATTCAAAAGTTATGGGTCAGTAAGATTTTTTTTGAGACATCGTTACAAAAAATGTCTTTCAAATAAATGCTCTTCTTCTGAATTTGTGAAAGAATCCTGAAAAAAGGTCATGATTTCCACAAAAATAATAAGCAATAACAATAATAAACTGTTTTCAACACAGAAAAATCAGAAATGTTTCTTAAGCAAATCAGCATATTAGAATGATTTCTGAAGAATCATGTGACACTAAAGACTGGAGTAATGATGCTGAAAATTCAGCATCGCAAAACGGCTGATAACAGGAATAAATTACATTTTAAAATATCTTAAAATTGTAATAATATTTCACAATACCATTTTTTTGTATTTTTGATCAAATAAATGAAGTCTTGGTGAGTATAAGAGAATTTAAAAAAAATTGTGTATATATATAAATACATCTTATACTAAGCACAGTATTGCTTTTAGCAGCTCTGGAGGCATCCGGTGAACTTCCCAGCATGCCTCAGCCTTTTCCTAATAGAGTAAATGTAATATTCAGAACAAGAACAAGCATTTGTGCCATCACTGAAAATTCATATAATAGCATCTCATTTCTGCACATGGCCCTCTCCAGCAACCACAAGAAAAAATAACATGGTGTTGACAATGTTTGCAATTATTTTTGGAAGCACCATCATGGTGTAGGAGAGAGAAAAATTAAAATGGGTACAAAAGTCCATGAGTTTGAGCTTGGATGCTGAAATGGGGAAAAAAGTCAATCTTTTTTCAAGTAAATAGCAAAAATGAAATTAAATATCCAGTGAGTGGCAGATACAGATGAGTGGTATGAATATAAAAGGGACTTCATGCACACTGCCTTGAGCTCCATGAGATTATTCATAACTGGGTATTAAATTCAGTTGATAATTTAATACTAAGTCAATAACCATTTAAAATCATAATCAAACAGCTTCAACAATTTCATTTGAGGTTGAAGAGGCCCCAAGATAGCCGTTGCGAAACTGTATTTTATTTGCAGAGTAAGTGAATTACTGTAAACTGAGAGATGAGTTGAAATTATGTTAGGTGGTAATGGAGAAAGACTTGTATTGAATCCTGAGCATTTCTTAAACGACTAAATGATGAAACATGCAGTGGTTAGGACATGTCTTGGCCCATTTGTCATCAGTTCAAATGTTTTCATCATATTGTGCTTAAAAAGGTACACTATATAACTTTTGGCCCACTAGCAGTTAAAAACAAAACTTCATGCATATTGCAGAAGAACATTGTTTTGGTTGTGCTTCTGCTCTGTGTGACTGTGTTGATGAATATGGTCCTGTTGAGTAATAAAAACGCCTTCTCTGTCACTTTTACAACCCCTAAGTTCTTGCATCCCCAAAAAACGAAGCCAATGTTGATTCTCATTTTATTATGAGCTCTGTCGCATTGTCTTTTCGCCAGCACTCTCCTCTGTTTGTATGTTTGTAAAACGGGTGATTCCCCAGAGGTTGCAGATTTAGCTGCTCCATGTCAACTTTTCTTGCTTATGACAACAAACCTCTGCCACTCCCACACCATACACATATCAAAGTAGCCAGAGCGACTTCTCTATTTCTGGATATGACGAGTCACGCATGGGCGAGTGACGCATGTATGCAATTTCCCGTGAAATCCATCCCGACAAGTCTAAAATATAAACATTTAATAATAGGCTTACCATAGTGAAACAGGGTAGGACAAAAACACGTGTTGGATGAAGAACTGATTATTTCTTAAATGACAGACAGACAATTTCTTACTTCTACTACTCATAATGCAACAATTTATATGAAGACAGTTTTATGAACGATTTCCAAAGAAATCTGTTCTGTTCGTTTCATGAATGTGGCCCATTGACTAAGCATCCAGAGACAAAAGATCCATTCCAGCGTAATTCACAGCTGTGATGAAATGCTGTTTAATAATGTTTAGAGATTAAAGATAAAAATATAGTACCAGTCAAAAGTTTGGACACGTCTAAATTCGCGCTGGAACGTTTTCAGGAAGGTCGAAAAATGGGTTGAATGTCAATTTGTCAAAATTGGGTTTTCATTAAATGATTATTCTATGACATCTTGTCTATCATCTCTAAAAAATATCTTGGCAAAATTCACTTGTTTAGTGTAGAAAAATGTATAGCGATTTATAGCGTCAAGCTGAAAAGACTGTCTTTATGTTTTAGAACACGCCCGGCGGAGGTGCAAAAAAAAAACAGTTCACCCATCAAAATAAACCTCATTACATGTAGAATAAAGGTGTATCAATGCAAATTTCCCGTCAGTCCTATGTAAACTAAGGCAAGCAAAGTTTGTTTTTTTAATACATGTTATCGTATCGTGAGATGGCGGAGCACAAGAGAACAACACAGTCTGATTGCTTAAATAATTTTGCTCGCCTCAATCTGCTTAATCCTGGTGATGTCAGTGCCCTAAACGATGTTATAATGGACTATTTCACATCCAGAAATGAAGGATCAGATTATGGAGAAGTTACTGAAGAGGTGGAGTCAGTTTAGCTATGCTGCAAGGTGTGCTTGTGCTTGCTATTCTTGTACAGTAGTTGTGCGATCTAAACATACAATGGGTGATTAAGTTCAGAGACTGCTCATGATAAACAATGGAAAAAGTATTTCACTACTTACTAAGTTGCTGTCTTCTTCTGGGTAACGTTAGCTAGTCCCCTTGTGGAGTGATGCAGCAAATTCTAATTTTCATATTCAGTTCAGACCTTTATTTTGAAATGGCGATGAACACGGAAAAAAATAAAGATTGGTAGACCAATTTGTTTTCATGCCAAGAGATCAAAATATAACATTCAGTCAATTTTTTAATGGATGGATGCACTTTTTTGGGCTTCAAATTTTGGCCTGCCATTTACTGCCATTATAATGCTTAGATTAGCCAGGACATTTTTAAATATAACTCCGATTGTATTTGTCTAAAAGAAGAATGTCATACACCTAGGGTGGCTTGAGGGTGAATAAATCAATTTTCATTTTTGGGTGAACAATCCCTTTAAAACATCTGTTTTAATACAGCTTTGTGATAGGTGGTTGCACACATATTGCATACAAGGTTAAGAATCTCATCAGATCTGCAGACACATCATGACACAGATGATCCAAGTACGAAAGATTGATTTCATCACTAACTGAAAATCTGAATCAAGACATCAAAAAAGACAATAATAATAATAATAATGATAAGACAGGAAAAAAACACAGTACCTTGAAAGCTGTTCTGGAAACGAGAGCCTGCAGGCAAAAGCTCAGGTGTGTATTCTTCATATCCACCCACATAAAGTGGACTAAAGATGTTCAGGCCCACCAGCGGTCCAGTGGATGTACCTGTCCTTCTCTTCTGCCCATCAACCTATTCAGAAAACACACCAATGTGACATCAGCATGGTCAAAAAGAGTTAAGAGTCAAAAGCTCACAACAAGAAAACAATTCCACATCATTTCTTTTTTGTCATCATTCTTAGAGATAAGACAAATATCAAGGTATTTTTTACTGGCTTTGTCTTGCATTTCAAATCTATAGCAATATGACTGGTTTATTATTTCATTACGGTACAGTACTCTCTTGAAAGTACTGTGTAAATACCATGAAACCTAAACCACCATTCAAAAGTTTGTGGTCTCTTCTGCTCACCAAGGCTGCATTTATTTGTAAAAACAGTAATATTGTAAAATATTATTGCAATATAAAATATATATTGTCTATTTAAACATATTTTAAAATGTAATTTATTCCTGTGATGGCAAAGCTGAATTTTACTCCAGTCTTCAGTGTCACATGATCCTTCAGAAATCAATATAATATGCAGATTTGGTTTATTAACGTTGAAAACAGTTGTCCTGCTTAATATTTTTATGGAAACTGTGACATGTTTTAGGATTCTTTGATGAATAGAAAGTTCAAAAGAAGTAGTAAAGAGGTTTATAATGTTATAAAAATTTCTCTCACTTTAGATCAATTTAAAGCATCTTTGCTGAATATGTTCATTAATTTATTTAAAAAAAAACTAAAAAACAAAAATTACTTACTGACCCCAAACTTTTGAATGGTAGTGTACATAAAAGTAAAGAGCTCAGAAATAATAACTATAATTTAAAAGTTTGTTATATACAAATCCTACAAATATAAAACACACCTTCAGCCATCCATTTTTCAGATATCTTCCAAAGTTCACAGTGTGAATGTTGATCCTCGGATTCAGGCGCTCGCTGATAATTGTTGCCAAACCCGAGCCAAGATTATACTTATGAACAATCCTGCCGTTCCGCACCCCCAATGCGAAGAAGTCGTCTCCACTGATGCCTTCATAGAAACAAAAACACACACAGAATCCAATTAGCACATGCAGTGAGGTCCAAAAGTCTGAGACCATATTGGAAATCTGGATTTTTGTTTTCTATTTAAACCTGGCAATAAACAGGTTTTAGGATTTTGAAAAATGCAACACAAAGAAAAGTGTTGAGGCAATTTTGATGTGGTCACTCACTTATTATGTAAAAAGTAATACATTAGAAAAGTATGTCAAATTGAAGCATTTTCACTAGCGGTTCAGGTCAAGCTGATCATCTCTAAAATGTAATTTATTTTTCTTTTGAGCTGATGGATCTAACTCTCCAATTTATCTGGCCAATTATCAGGTGAATAGTTGCCTCTCTGATTCTTTCTTTTTGATTTCGTTCTCCAATGTGCTGCACGGCTCCCTTGACAATTGCTTCATTATTCACAGTGCTGTCCTCTTCTCTCTTTCCCTCGATGAATCATCCTAAACTATAATCCCGAGAGACACTCGCTGAACTGAGGAAGATTCATACCCCCCTTACTCTTTTATTCAGCTGCCTGTCTTTTGATTAAACATGTTCGTAGCAGTGATGTGTCAGTTAGCAGCCACTGAAACTGACCTTAAAATAAATTGCGTTGGTGGCAGAGAAGCTCAAGGCACGAGGAAACTTGACCGCGGTGCATTCTCTCAAAACAACAGGTCTCCTTCTTAATGGCACTTTCAGCAGGAAGTTGATTTGTTGGTTATGGATATACATTTCGGTTACACTTTATTTCGATAGTCCACTTTAGACATTCTACTACCTATAAGTAACTTTGCAACTACCTCTAATTAGAGTATTAGTAGACAGATTAAGGTTAGTAGAATAAGTTGACATGTAGTTGCAAAGTTACTATTAGTCAGTGGAATGTCTGTTGGGCGACCATCAAAATAAAGTGTTGGCAGATATTAAGCAGACAGTCTGCTAATACTCAAGAGTTAATTGACATAGTTGCAAAGATACTTAGTCCACTTTAGACATTCTACTAACTATAAGTATCTTTGCAACCATGTCAATTAACTCTTGAGTATTAGCAGACTGTCTGCTTAATATCTATTTTGATGGTCGCCCAACAGACATTCCACTGACTAATAGTAACTTTGCAACTACATGTCAACTTATTCTACTAACCTTAATCTGTCTACTAATACTCTAATTAGAGGTAGTTGCAAAGTTACTTATAGGTAGTAGAATGTCTAAAGTGGACTATCATATTAAGAAAATCATTTTCTTAATCAGTATTTGTGTTGTTTTAGGCACCCCTTCAGCCGTGACTTATTCACGATACAGCACTAGCCTCAAGTACCTTATTGCTTTTATAAAACGGTTACCACACAATACAAATATTAAAGCCAAAAAATATGTATCAATGCAACTTTCATGAAGTAAAATCACTAAAAGCCTTCCTTCCGCTGGAAAAAAAATTGTCTCTGACCGTGAAAAGCAATAGAAGTTACATTATTCTTCATGAGTGAGTTAGTCAGTAGCAAAGACTTTTATATTGAAATGACTGAAACTCGTTGTGAACACGGAACAAGACGCAACTGACAAATGCTTTGACTAGCGCTGTCAGTGTCAGGGCACAGGAAAATAAATTAAGATATTAAAGATCCTAGTCAATATTGTAGTAATATACATGCTAATAAGCAAATCACCCTAAAAAAAGTGTTACCACTACAACACTTTTTAATTATAATTAATATTATAATGATTATAATTATTAATTACTCTATTTATTCAATTATAATGAATAATTTGTCATTTAAAGATGTTTAAATATTTTATACAATTGTCAAAACAAAATATTTACTATCTTTATAGTCTTTTTTAGTTCTGTGGTCAAAACTTCTTCTCTATCATCTGAGATTCTTTAGAGACCTCATATATAACAGATCTTTCCCTTATGCCAGATAATAAAAATCATCACTCCGTTTTGTGCACAGATAAACTGTCTCTGCTGTTGGGTCCTGGACTTACATTTACAGCGCATTTTACAGGAGCTGCTCCATTAATATCTCCTAGTTAAATGATACCATTTCCAAACCTCACTTCCTCTAACATGACCTCAGCTGTGTCTGGAAAAAGGTTTATAGCCAAACTGCTATGAATCCAGCTCTTATTTTTCATACACATTCTAAGCACTGAGGGATGCACTGAAATCAAAGTGAATAAAGAAAGATGGAGAAACAAATATAAACAATATTCCCATTTCGACCCACCTTGTCCCTTTTGCCCAGAAAAGAGAATGAGGCTGTTTCTCAAAGCGGAGACATTATTGGCAAAGGTGAGCTTCAGGTGGAATTCATAAAAATGACCCATACTGGGAATAGAGGGATAAGCCACATAGGATGAGTATCCAAATTCATCAAGTCCACTAAACCTGGGCCGAGTGATGTTGACAGCTGTGAAGAAATAGAAAAAGTTATAAATAAATAAATATTTTTGAATATACATATTCAAATGTTAATGGTGACTTAGCACAGGGGTTAGCTAGCATAATTATACTTGAGAAATGCACCTAGATAACTTTAAATTAAAATTAAAAAAGAATCTGTAAACGGTCATGTAATTTTACTGAGGTGAAGTTACAAGCAGCTCTCTGAGAAAGCGACACAAGATGGCGATATTGCACTATGTATAAAGCTTGTCAAATCCTATGCATTACCATTTCCTTTGGGGGGAAAATGCTGCTGCTAACAATAATTATTGTAATTTTGTGCCATTTTACTCTGCAAATGGACAGTGGTCGTATTGTCAATACTTTGCAGAAATCGGCCAGAATTTGTGAAACGGCTGCTACTTTGGAGAATGTATTTCAGAGTAAAATCTTCTGAAATATCAACATTTGATCCCCTGGTCCAGCAGCCATAGCTCAGAAACATTTCAGCTTGGGTACATTAAGCATTTACACCTTTTGTCCATTGAAAAATAAAGTGCTACCTAAAGAGTTCTCTCCACCCCTCATTTTGTCTTTAGGAACTGTGCAGTCTGCAAAGCCTCTCCGGAGGATTTCTCTGGGAACAACATTGAAGTTCTTCCCTCTGCTCTCCCCTTGAATTATTGATGCCTTTTGAAATTGCACATATATTACCTTGTCGAGGTTTATTTGCACAGCGCCTAATGAAGGACTAGAATGCGTTTTTAGCAGGGATGGTTTGATGGGGCCAGCTGTATTTCTTCACTCGCAGTGTCATGTAATGGCTCTGTGATATGCTGCATATGCGTTTACATTTGAGTTACGTTTTCTTCCTCAAAGTGAAATTCATTAAGCCAGCCATTTATTAATCAGATGTATTGGGCACTTTTTGAGAATGCCAATTACCATCTTAAGATGAACTGCAGTCTTGGATAAGGATGTAATTTAACTCATTTCTAAAGTCAAATGGGATTTCTGATTCTAGCCTTCAGAAGTAACCAGAACTGCAATAATTAGGCACAATTTTTTTTCTCACTGCTGAAGATGAATAAAACTACATGAATAAAACACCACATTATTATTTTTGTAAATTCCTCATAACAAAAAAATTTATCTGTGAATGTCCCATATGACAGTGTATGAGATACAAATAACCCAAAAACCTCAAATAACCATATAACTAATGTTTAACTTTCTATGCAAAGGCACGGCAGAGCACAGGATGGTTCTCTCTGCTGTATTCTGCTGTTGTTGCTAGAGGTGACTAAAGGAACAAGAAAACAACCTCCAACTTACTAGCAGTTTTTACTGGTGACATATCACCCATTTATTTTCATTCGTTCAAGTCAAAAAACATTTGTGTGCAAGGATTTTTCTCTAGGGGAATTCTATAGCTTTCTGTCAGCTGTGTTGGCGGGACTCAGAGATATTTTGCTTTTCTTGATTACCTTCTCTAACCACACATACAAAAATGAAATAGATAAAGACATAAGAATAAAAAAAAAGTGCACATGTGAGCAACTCCTCACAAAATCTGTTTGATCCCAAACACTTCCCACAAGATGATTCTTTAATCTTCTGATGTAGAAGAAGTCACATGATATGCGTGTTAAGGCGGTAAGGCGTTTTAGGACAGATGTGCTATTATGTTATGGGTCTATTTTAGGTGAGTGTGATGTTAACGGTGCGTCAAAGAACACAGTCTGTCCTCTAAACTCCACTGCCGCATCAAGCTGCTTCCTGCAACACAAGCTCCCATGATCAATCGAAAGATCAGTCTATCTGTCTTCCTGTGGATTTTGAATGCAACTTCGAAATAAAACATGCGCCTTTGAAAATAATGTTGCAATTATGTACAGAAGTTGTTCAAAATAAAATAAAAAATAAAGGAGGGCCAAATTACTCAAAATGAAATTAAATAAATGTAAAAATATTTAACAATGAAATGTCAGTAAAACAATTTTTTTTTAAATTAATTAAATCACCTAACAAAGGTGCTTTTTATTGCATTTTAGCAATTTGTTTGATTTTCAGCATTATTTTTGGATTGCTTTTTCATTTAAGCATGTTCTTAAGCATTTATCTCATGTTATTTCATTTTTGGCTGTGATGGGCAATCCGATTCTTTTCCGCGAACTGGTTCTTTCAGAAAGTTTGATTCACTAGTTCGTTTCCGTAATCACACAATGCAATATGCAATTCTATTAAAGAACCCAATAATGATGTAAAACGTGGATGTTTTACATGTCTAAAAGTGAATAAACAAATGAAATAAACTAGTACGGTCAAATATATACACATAATAATTATACACAGTACACACACATATATTATGTAAACATGAAATTTTATTTTGGATGCGATTAATCACGATTAATCGATTTGACAGCACTAAAATAAACCTTTCATTTCGTTCCTCATTTAAGTCAGCTGCTTGGTTCACGCATGTTCGTATCAGCAGCGCATCGGTTTCCTCAATTCAGTGAACCGGTGACTCGAGAGCTGTTGTAATCATTAACCGACTTTTGACTCGAGAGAGCACTGCTATCATCGTACTGCTGTTAAATCACATTTGCTACGTTTCCAGGCAGTTTCTTTTTCTTTTTTAAATAAGATCATGATCTTCTGAATAATGTATAAATTCTAAATGTAACACTAAATCAATACATAAAACAGACTCAAAACACCCTTCCTATAATTCCATTAGTCCAGGCTCATTTGAAGAAGTCCAGCACATCCAAAGTTGAGTGACTGCCCAGAGGCAGCGAGGCCTTGGCTACCAATCAATACTGATTGATGTTATCTGCTGTTATCGGCCTTTAAATTCAAATGTCAGTCCCACTCGGTGTGACACTGGGAGATTAGAACACTCTATTTGGCATCAGGCTCTTTGCTGTCTGAAAGAGCGACGTCTGGTAGCTCTGCCTGCCGTGCTGTGCCAAGCGGTCTTCAAACCATGCCACCCAATTAGATTACAGCAAAATAGCAGCAGTTCTTTCCCCTCTAAGCACAGTCGAGGAGATGAAGAGCTATCTGTGTAAGCAGATATCTGACTTTAGCTGACTTAACACTGCGAGGTAGAGCCGGGGAGAGAAGTACATTAGTTACACGCCACTGTAGTATGTCTTCACAGCTTTGTTATTTGAGACAATAAAACAAACCCAATTGCAGCAAGTACATTCTGTGACTACACTTTGATAAATTAAGTTTCAGAGTTGGGTAATTTAAAGCACTTGGTGTGCTCATTATACTTGGATGCGTACTACCTGTAGACACCTCAAAAGGTCAGTGTATGCATGTAGTGGAACCGGGTTTGTAATCCAATACAGCCGGAGTTATCCTTAATGTTCATTGTGAAACTATCAGAGTTCGGTAACTGTTTGTAGCAAGCGTAGAGCACTTAGCTACTCTAATTGGAATGGTATTTCAATGGCTTGCATCAGTTAAACAAAACTGCTGGGAATACACTTCAAAATACCACCTATGGGTCTAACCTCAAAGACGGAGGTGAGCACAGGAGATGGAGGAAAACAATCCTCAGAATGGCACAAATATCAAAAGAAACACCCTCTAGCAACGCCGGCTTCATCGCATCTCAATGTGTAAATCACTGTCTACGGACAAACCTTGATTGGACCTACCCTCATCGCAGAGGAGACCCTGCCTTCCGTAGGGGCAAAGACACGCCGCTTCAAGCTGCGTCTGGGGAACGCAGGTGGCGCCGCGTGCACACGGGTTTTGCTCGCAGGCGGTGAACTGGCACAGCTTACCGGAGTAGAGCGAAGGACACGCACAGAACCAGTTCTCCGCATCGCTACACACAAGGAACCAAAATGAGGGGAAAAAAAACAGGGAGATCATTAGTACACCAATGAAATGTACCCGTACTGCATCATTACCTTTGGTGGAGTTTGCATAGAAAGCACAAATTGGGAAGGGGCATTTGGGGGGTTGAGAGTGTCAAAAAAGCAGAGAAGAATACAAATGAGAAAACAGAGTGGAATGGATGGAAGTCATACATCACTGGCCTGAACTCAAGACCATCCTTGTCAGCCAGACCAACATCAACTGATCTTGCAGTGCAAGTGCAAGTAAAAGTGCACTTTGTTAAAAATATTTTACAAATACAGAAATAAACAGCACTTGATTTGGCATATGAATAAAAAAAAATGTATACTCGTAAATGAAGATGAAGTCAGTAGTCTAGAATGGGTTTTTAAGGGTCCTGCTGACTAGTTCAGAGGAAAAAAAAAAAGTTAAAATTGACAGAATTTAGCATTATTACCATTTCATTCTTTTTTTTTTTATTTCTAAAAAGTGCTCAGAAATAAATCACAAAAGATTTTACTAACAGATATGATGCAAAAAAGACAGTATATATTTTCCAGATAATATTTTACACATATTATTTTATAAATGTTGCAGTGTTTAAATATCTTTATACTTTTCCGTTTAAAAGTTTGGAATCAGAAATCAAAAATGACAAATACATTTATTTATCATATGGTTACAAACAATTTGGTAACACCTTAGTATTGGGAACACGACTTTTGACTCAAACTCATAATTACTGCTTATTAATAGTTAGTAAGGTAGCTTTTGTAGCGTTTAAGTTTAGGTATGGATAGGGTAGGATTAAAGGATGAAGAATATGGTTAATGCAGAATAAGGCAT
Source organism: Rhinogobio ventralis (assembly GCA_039654625.1). Classification (NCBI taxonomy): domain Eukaryota; kingdom Metazoa; phylum Chordata; class Actinopteri; order Cypriniformes; family Gobionidae; genus Rhinogobio; species Rhinogobio ventralis. The sequence continues at coordinate 16,365,931 of CM077204.1, read as the reverse complement.
TAATGTGTGCTTTATAAGTACTAATAAACAGCCAATATCCTAGTAATATGCATGCTAATACGCATTTCGTTAATAGCAAGAATTGAACCCTGTGTTACCAACAATTTCTATTTCAAATAAATGCTATTCTTTTTAACTTTCTATTAAATCAAAGAATCCTAAAAAAAAGTATCATGGTTTCCACAAAAATATTGATAATAATAAATATTTCTTGAGCAGCAAATCAGCATATTAGAATGATTTCTGAAGGATCATGTGATACTTAAGACTGGAGTAATGAAGCTGAAGATTCAGATTTGCCATCACATGAATAATACATTACATTTTAAAATATATTCAAATAGAAAACAGTAATATTTCACAATATTTCTGTTTTACTGTATTTTTGATCAAATAAATGCATGTTGATGAGTATTATAGACTTGCATCAAAAACATTTAAACATCTTACCGCCCCCAAACTTCTGAATGGTAGTGTACATGAAAATGTACAGCTGCCCTTATATTTAAAAGGTGCACTGTGTAAATAGCGGCATCTAGTGGTGAGATTGCGAATTGCAATCGGACACCGCTCACCCCTCCCTTTCAAAGTACACGGTGGCCGACACAGGACAAAGATGTCGTCTGAGACAGCTGGGAGTAGCTAGTGCTCTGTAGAGAAGTTTGTCCGTTTAGGGCAATAAAATCTCAAGGCGCTTTACCTAGCAAAAACATCTAGACAAGTACATCTTAACCAAAATACAGTATATAGTCATAAAAATGTATATACATAATACAGACCTAACATTATACTTGTTGGGATGTCCATTTTATGAATATCATGAGGCAGTGAAAAGACTAAAATAAAAAATAAAAAAGTGTCCAAGACCACTGGGATGAAGAAGATTCAGAGTCAGAGCACATAAACAAACTTAGTGCACCTTTAAAAAAAACATTTTTTTTTTTTTTTTCACAGATTCATTTAAATAAGAGCGTAACTGGGCCTGAAGGCCATCTACAAAAGCAGACTCACATTCTGCTGATGTTGATCTAGCTTCACTGTAAGCGAATGATTAGAAATGCCCCAGCTAAAGGCTGACTGCTGAGGTGTATTCCGCAAACGGAACTTTTATAATTCCAGGCTTTATCCCCAAGTGAGAGGTAGAGGGTGGGCCAGCATGATAAGCAATATTCAGACAAGAACTTCATAAGCTGCCGGAAGATGTAGACCGTTTTCAAAAGGTATAATATCAGATACAGGAAGCATTGGAGGAGTTTCAAATCTATAAATTAATAATGTGTTTTGAGCTGCAGCACAGCTGAAATGAAATATTTACATTCTGTCACTGGGATTTAGAACCAGTGCAAGTGACTGATACACACACACACACACACACACAATATAGAATATTCTGAAAACGTGGGCATGGAAAGATTTGAATGAGGAGTATCTATGCAGGGAGAAATTGAATTCAAACAAAATGACTGGAACGCTTATAAAATAAATGTTACAAAAATAATTGCATTTATGCAGATAACACTGTGGATAGGACAACATGCAACCTTCCCACTCTGTAATAGACTAATCAAGTGACCTGGTTTGTACACAAGCACTCTTTGCACTGTTCCCAGGGAAAGACAGCGGACGGTTTGTCACTGCCTTTCAGGACAGCAGGGGGTAATGCCGCGGCAGACTGCGAGATTATTGCCCTGCATTATGTAGAACATGCAAACACATCTGTTTCTGTGACTGATTGCCCTTCACCAGCCATGCGAGCTCAGACTGACGCATGGAACAGTCAGGAGGAACACTCAGGTGTCGGCTGCATATGGCGAGCCCCGTACGTAGCCAACGGTGTATGATCACAGGAGATGTGTTTACCACTCTTCAAAGAGAGTCTTGACATTGCAGTGACATATTCTGTATTTTGACCATGACTATCTTTTAGTTGGAGTTTTGTAGGCTTTTAGACCATCTACTGTAAAAAAAATAAATAAAACATAAATAAATCTTCAGCATATATATACACACACATTTACATATTTAAGAACCCATTTTTTTTTGGGCTTTTAGTCCATGAACATATGTATATAACATTATGTAGATCAAGCAGGCATAACATTATGACCTAATATTGTGTTGGTCCCCCTTTTGCTACCAAAACAGCCATGACCCGTTGAGGCATGGACTCCACTAGACCCCTGAAGGTGTGCTGTGGTATCTGGCACCAAGATGTTAACAGCAGATCATTTAAGTCCTGTAAGTTGAGAGGTGGGGCCTCCATGGACAAAAAAAAAAAATCCTTGTTTGTTCAGCACATCCCCACAGATGCTCGATTGGATTGAGATCTGGGGAATTGAGGCCAAGTCAACACCTCAAACTCGTTGTGCTCCTCAAACCATTCCTGAACCATTTTTGCTTTGTGGCAGGGTGCATTATCCTGCTGAAAGAGGCCACAACCACCAGAGAATACCGTTTCCATGAAAGGGTGTACATGGTCTGCAACAATGCTTAGGTAGGTGGTACGTGTCAAAGTAACATCCACATGGATAGCAGGACCCAAGGTTTCCCAGCAGAACATTGCCCAAAGCATCACACTGCCTCCATCGGCTCCATAGTGCATCCTGGTCCCCAGGTAAGCGACGCGCACACACACCCGACCATCCACAGTTCTGATGCTCACGTGCCCACTGTTGGAGCTTTCGGTGGTGGACAGGGGTCAGCATGGGCACCCTGACTGGTCTGAGGCTATGTAGCCCCATACGCAACAAAGTGCGATGCACTGTGTATTCTGACACCTTTCTATCAGAACCAGCATTAACTTCTTGAACAATTTGAGCTACAGTAGCTCATCTGTTTGATCGGCCCATACGGGCCAGCCTTCACTCCCCACATGTATCAATGAGTCTTGGCCCATGACCCTGTCGCCGGTTCACCACTGTTCCTTCCTTGGACCACTTTTGATAGATACTGACCACTGCAGACCGGGAACACCCCACAAGTGCTGCAGTTTTGGAGATGCTCTGACTCATGTCATCTAGCCATCACAATTTGGCCCTAGTCAAACTCGCTCAAATCCTTATGCTTACCCGTCTTTCCTGCTTCTAACACATCAACTTTGAGGACAAAATGTTCACTTGCTGCCTAATATATCCCAGCCACTAACAGGTACAGTGATGAAGAGAGATCAGTGTTATTCACTTCACCTGTCAGTGGTCATACTGTTATGCCTGATCGGTGTACAGAATATGCTAGTGCACTCTATAAACATTCACATGCTTTTTAAATAACTAATGTACATATACATATTTCCCATTTTGTTATGTTGCTGCCTTATGTTAAAATACTTTAAATAACTTAAAGTTGTCAGTCACCATTTTTGATAATTTTCACAATTTTCTTTTCCCCAGAATATTTTGTTGTATGAATATCTGAACATGCAATATATCAAAAGAACAGACCCTCTAATTTTAAACAAAATAACCTGTTTTATTTTAGTTTAATGCATTCTTTTTTGTTTTTAAAAAACACTTTAATTTGGGTAAGTTTCATTAAAAAAAAAAAGCAAAAAGCTGAGAAAATCATGTTTTTTTAAAGACTACATCAAGATCAGATTCAGAACGATGATCAAAACATAGATGGAGTAGATCGAGTCTATCAACACCCCTTAAGGTTGTACAGTCCTAGACCTCGCACTGGGTCGACATTTAATTTGGCAACATCAGGCAGTTTTGATTTATATGCTGTTATGATCGCGTTATTTTACGGTCTTCAGATTATGATTACATCCAGTCGGAGGGAATCAAATCATGTTTGATATTTTGAGCCAATTTTAGAAGACAAATATTGTAAGACATAGTCATAATACGCTGACCAGCTAATATAAATCAAAGGCGCAAAGTCACAAAGGAAGAAAAATCTAAAAAGAAATAATACAAAGTAGAGCTCCGACATGAAGGAAAGGAAAGAAAAAAAAACAAAAAAAAAACAGCTTCAGTTTTGTTTATTAACCACAAGAGCGCCAAAAGTTACATAGTGTTCCTTTAAATGTAAACGGCGACTGATAATGGATTATATATATATGGATTATTATATATATATAACTGACTACACCACTCACCTCCTGAACCCCTGTTGTAATCTGTAGAGTCCATACTGACAGCGTCTACCCACCCAAGACAGCATCCAAATTAATATGATCATAAAGCTCAACAATAGTGACCATCAGCTTCTTGGTCACCAATCTAACCAAATCCCTTCTCCATTGATTTCCTAGAGCTGGCCTCCTGGCCAAACTGAGCAGAGTCCTGGTTGTTTCAAACTTCTTCCAATAAAGATTATGGAGACTACATGCTTCTGTGAACCTTAAATACAGCATCATTTTTTTGTAGTCTTCCCCAGCTGTTTCTTGACACAATCCTGTCAATGAGCTCTTTTGGCAGTTATTTTGATCTCATGGCTTGGTTTTTGCTCTGATATGCATTTTCAGGTGGTCATTTCATAATTGAAATGAGCTAGATGACATCACCGTTTTCTCCAGAGCGGCTGTATAGCCGAATCAAATTTGGTTGCATTATTTTATTGTTTAACACTGTGAAGCTGCTTTGAAACAATCTGCATTGTAAAAAGCACTATATAAATAAAGTTGACATGACTTGACTTCTGACCTGTAATTTTGCTAGAATCATAATCATACACTATTTGTTCGTCGGCCAGATGAGAACTGGCACCTTTCTCCCAAGGTTTTTTTCTCCATTCTGGCCCTGAAGGGGTTTTGGTTCCTTGACACTGTCGCCTTTGGCTTTTGGCTTGCTCAGTTGGGGACACTATATGATAACTGAAATTAGCTGGATGACATCACCGTTTTCACCAGAGCGGCTGTACAGCCGAATCAAATTCTGTTGCATTATTTTCCTGTTAACACTGTGAAGCTGCTTTGAAACAATTGGCATTGTAAAACACGCTATATAAATGACTTGACTAAATTTCAAGTGTCCCAGTTAGGATTACTTATGCAATGTAATTATTTCAGTTTTTTTTTTTATTATTGATTTGCAAAGTTATCACAAATTTGCTTTGTCATTATGGTGTATGGAGTGTAGACTGATGTGAAAAAAATGGGGAATACTTTTTTCGCCTTCAAAAGTGTTTGGTAGCCTTTATTTGATCAGTAAAACCTTGTAATATCATGAAATATTATTTCAATTTAAAATAGCTGTTCTCCATTTTATTTATTTATTTTATTTTTTTGCAAGTTTTATTCTTTAATGGCAAAGCTATTGATAGCCATTTCTCCAGTCTTTAGTGTCACATGATCCTTTAGAAATCCTTCCAATATGCTGATTTGGTGCTCAAGATCTTGGTGCTGTTATCTTATTATTGCTATCTTATTATCAATGTTGAAATCAGTTTTTGTGGAAACTGATTAATGTCATGGTTCTTGGATAAAACATATTTTGATACGTCTTTACTGTCACTGTTGATCAGTTGAATGTGTACTTGCTGAATAAAAGTTAAAACAAACACACACACACACAACCCCACACCATAATCCCCCCCCCCTCCACCAAACTTTACACTTGGCACAACGCAGTCAGGCAAGTACCGTTCTCCTGGCAACCGCTAAACCCAGACTTGTCCATCGGATTGCCAGGCAGAGAAGCGTGATTGGTCACTCCAGAGAACACGTCTCCAGTGCTCTAGAGTCCAGTGGCGGTGTGCTTTACACCACTGCATCCAATGCTTTACATTGCACTTGGTGATGTAAGGCTTGGATGCAGCTGCTCGGCCATGGAAACCCATTCCATGAAGCGCTCTACACACTGTTCTTGAGCTAATCTGAAGGCCACAAAGTTCGGAGGTCTGTAGCTATTGGCTCTGCAGAAAGTTGGCGACTTCTGCGCACTGTGCACCTCAGCATGCGCTGACCCCGCTCTGTGATTTTACGGGGACTACCACTTCGTGGCTAAGCTGCTGTTGTTCCCAATTGCTTCCACTTTGTTATAATGGCACTAACAGCTGACTGTGGAATATTTAGTAGTGAGGAAATTTCACGAATGGATTTATTGCACAGGTGGCAACCTACCACGCTACCACACTTGAATTCACTGAGCTCCTGAGAGTGACCCATTCTTTCACAAATGTTTGTAGATGCAGTCTGCATGCCTAGGTGCTTGATTTTATACACCTTTGGCCATGGAAGTGATTGGAACACCTGAACTCAATGATTTGGAGGGGTGTCCCAATACTTTTGGCAATATAGACTATATTATTATACACTATATAAATACAGTATGCAGAATATCCAGATAATCTACTCAATTTGCCAAAGAGAGTTATTAAAAAAAAAAAGCAAGATGTTAATTAGACATCACTCACCGCATTGCAACATTATGAGATAATTTGACAAAAATGTAACCATGGTATCATACTTGGTTCAGCTCTTAGAAAGACACCGTTGCTAATGCGTTCACAGAGGTCATCCTGAATTCCGTTATATAAAGATGCTTATTTAAATGAACTTGGTGACTAAGGGGTATTATATAAGACAGTCAAGAGACTGAAAAACCAAGAACATTTGTGTGTTTGGGTAGAATGGAGGTGAACCAGAGGTCAATGCTACAAAGCAAGAGAAAGAAGAAAACCACTGAAAATGTTCTGAAAACACGGTGACACACATATCCACTAAACTGAGGCAAACGCCTTCCTGACACTCCTCTTCCAGCAGATATAACGAGCTGCCATCACTACTGACCATTTCGGCTGCAAGGAAAGTGAGCTTCTAGAAGCAAATGTGTATGAATAATTTAACAAGGTAAGTGTTCTCCATGTCAGTTTAAATAAGGGCGCATCCAGAGAAGCAGACAGCAGACAAAAAGAGTCTCTGACTTCCGGCTTGCTTTTAGTGTAACCATAGTCATATGATATGATTAATAAAAGCAATGCAAGCCCAGATAGAGATAGATAGATAGATAGATAGATAGATAGATAGATAGATAGATAGATAAATAAATACTTTATTCATCCACTAGGGAAATGTAGGTTTCCAGTAGTAACAATTAAAACAGTAAAACAAACATAAACAAGACAAGCAGCCCAAAAACGATATTATGCCCTGCTCACAAGGATGAATTAAAAAGTCGTATCGCCTAAGAAACAAAAGATGTCCTCAGTCTGTCTGTAGAACAGGACAGGGACAGCATCCTGTTGATAAAGGTGCTCTTCTGCTTAGAGATGGTACTATGCAATGGGTGATGGACATTGTCCACAATGGACAAAAGCTTGCTAAGGGTCCTCCTCTCTAACACAGTTGTTAAGGAGTCAAGTTCAACACCCATCACAGAACCAGCCTTCTTCACCAGCTATTTAACAATACTGACCAAAGACAGCAAAGATTAAATTCAAAAGATCTGTAAACGTGACATGAGGCCACAGCTCACTGGAGACCCAAAATGGAGAGGCCGGTCCTCCAAACGTGCTGGATTGCCTGTTTAGTGGGCCAAGCACTCGATTATACACTTGGGCGGGCGTGACACACTCAGTAAAAGAGTTTAGTGCTCAGCTCGACAGCGAGGTGAATGATGTCGCTTTACGGGAATGAAATGAACGGCTGATGTACAGCTGTTCACTCCTGCCCTCCGCATGCTCTAGCTGTTACCCGGTGGAGGTAGGCAGAATCTGTCTCAAAGTCAAAGGATTACAACCGTTAAAGCCATGAATCACTGTCAGAACGCAACACTAGTAAGGAGACTTAAAACAGGAAGCCAGGTACTTTGAATGCCCACATCATGCCCAAATCCAGTCATATACGTTTTTGGAAAGTTTAAGTGAATGAGAGAGAAAATGGATGAGGACATCTGAGGTGAAGTACCATTTTGGGAGATGATAACAGAGAGAGAAATGACTGAGCAGAAGCAAATGCAAGGAAAGAGGGAATATGTTTGAGAACCATCTGTTGAAAAAAACTAGCCTGCTAACATCAGCTGCTGGCTTGGAGAAAAGGCCCATTCTTTGCGTCAACATGCTCCATTTGCTCGCCTCAGCTAACTGGGATTACCATTAGGACATCTTCCAGGGCTATTATCTGCCTCACATGAGTGCAGCTAGTTTTACCCTTTTAAAGTAAATGTGGACTGTTATTTCATTCTTGACGGAAAGGCTAAGTACTCCGCATGTGACGTCACAAAAGAAAATAAAATTCTGTAGTCTGAAAGACAGCGGCTTTTATTTTCTTTTGGTGACATCACATGCAGAGTACTTAGCTTTTCCATCAAGAATGAAATAACAGTCCACATTTACTTTAAAAGGGTAAAACTAGCTGCACTCATGTGAGGCAGATAATGAATGATTACATACAAGATATCTAACCAGCATATCAAAAAAATGTGATCAAAGAGAATACAGTCGATTTGTTTACAGGAAACCTGGAGGAGAAGATAAAAAAAAGAACAGTCATCACCACAGAAAAAGAGACACAAACCAATCACAAACCAAATGTCGCAGCTGGACTGCTCAATGGCTCATCACATAAAGGTCAGTGACAGGGCTAATGCCCCACCTTGGTTCTTAAGACTTTTTTTTTTTTAAATACATTTTTCACAGAGCATTTTAGTGAAACAGACTTTTCCGAGATGAGTTCTCTGAAGTCTCTGACTTCTGGCTTGCTTTCAGTGTAACCATAGTCATCTGATAGTATTAATAAAGCAATGCAATCCCAGATATTTTAACAGTACTGACCTAAGACAGCATTTTAAATTCAAAGATCTGCAAACACGTCATGAAACCACGACTCCCCGGAGACCCAAAAGGGAAAGGCTGGTCCTCCACATGTGATCATTTCCTATGGTGGATTGTTTGAGAGGGTCGGAAAGGGCAAGTAGTGGGAGCCAACTTTCTGTTGACCGCATTACATCGTTTTGAATGCTGTATCCGGTCTTCATATGCCTTGTCAAAATTAAAATCGAAAGCAAGCTAAGAGCCAAGTCTTCCTTTTGAGGAAAATGACGAGTGATGAGTCACAAACCATCCCACTACCTAGCCTCTATTGGATGCCGTTATTATTAGTCAACAGAAAACAGCGTTTTATTTTCAAAGATGTGGATTGCACAAAGAAACAGCACAGCACTTAGACCGGTATGTGAATTAGATTTATCTGCTTGCTACTTGTCTATTGGAGACACAATAGCTGTTTGTACAGCGGATCTGTTTGTTTGGATAAACTACAGACTGGAAATGCAGAGTTTATGTCATGTGTGTTACATGCAGCGCTGGGATTTGCAAAATTTTTGTGTGTGATTAAAAGGATTGCATTGAAAGTTGTATGTGCCGCTAAGGTTATTTGATGAGATAAAATGGATGAAGACAAGGCTGATGCAGTTATTGAGAGCAAAAGGGAGCGTAATATCACAGCAAAGGCTTGGGAGTTAAAAGTTGAAATCGCAACAAAGGGACTGTGAAGCCATAGTGAATTCAAATGCTATGCAAATGCTTATGCAAAATGATGAAAATTCATCTAAGGTTTATGTTTTACTGGAAACACTGAAACTTATGAGAGATGATGCCACGAGAGTGTGATTCCTTTACTTCCTGTTGAACAAATAAAGCAGACCCACTTTATATTAGGTGGCCATAACTACTATGTTCTAACATTTAAATTAATAATTTGATACAATGCACGTATTGTGTACATACATAATTACACTGTTGACACTTCCCTTACACCTAACCCTACCCTTAAACTTACCCATACCACCACACCTGTCCCGAACTTCACACGTATCCACCTCAATATAGGCAAAGTGTTTTGCAATACAATATGAACACAATAAGTACATTGTACTTATGTTTTGATGTAAGTACATAGTAGTTAAGGCCACCTAATAAAAATAAATGGTATGACTACGGTTCAACAAAGGGTTTATAGAAGATGTGGAGCAATGGTTCTTCTGGTTCACAATGTAGTAGATCATCTACATCATCTACTCGTCATCAAGCTGCAGCTGAAGCGGCGGCTTTATTAGCCAATCAGAAAATGCTGCAACAGAAGCATGCGGTGGAAGAAGAGGAGTGTTTAAGAAAGAAGGAGGTGGACCAAGTTGATCTTCAAACTAAAATAGCTATGTCTATGGCTAAAGGTAATGTGTACAGGTCGGCTGCATCAGAACAAAGCATGCATTTGGAAGTAAGAAAATCAAGAAAAGGAAAATTATCTCCTCCAATCTGATGGCAGTTGCATCAGTTCAAGTTGACACACATTTTGAGTCACAGTCTCTGCCTGTTAATTATTTGATAAGAGGTGCAATAAATAAGGAAAGTAATTCTCAGTTTCACTCTGTGAAAAGAAAAAGAAACAAAAATATCTTGAGCATACATGGACCAAGTGCATTCTTGGAAGGCCAGAAAACCTGAGGATACAAAGGCTCTACAAGATTATCCTGTCCAGTCTTCCAGTATGTGTTAAATCTAAGGATGAAAACAAGATTGTGGAAACCTTTTTAGATCCAGACAGTTCAGCAAACTTCTGTACGGAAAGTCTCATGAATAAGCTTAATCTTTCCAGCAAAAAACTGAATATTCTGCTTAAAACCCTGAATCAAGATAAATTGTTTACCAGTTATGTTCTCAAGGATCTAGAAGTTGCTGGATTTGATCAGACACATTACTGTTCACTTCCTGAGGTATATACCCAGAAAAGTATGTCAGTATCTAAATCTAATATTCCCATGCAGAGCGATCTTGTTCTATGGCCTTACATAAATCACATACACTTGCCCTCAATTGAAGCAGGAGTTTAACTCTTGATTGGAACAAATGTACTAGAGGCACTGGAGCCATGGCAGGTTGTTCACAGTCAAAAGAAGGGACCATATGCGGTAAAAAAACATACTTGGATGGAAAATGAATGGACCGCTTGAAGGAATGGAAAAGAATGGAACTTTCACCTTACGTGACTATAAACGGGATTTCTGTTTCGAAATTGGATTAGCTTTGGAAACAACAGTTTAAGACTGATTTCCCCGAAAATGCAATGGACGAACTGGTAGGGATGTCTAAAGAAGATAATCAGTTCGTGGATCCTGTGTTTCAGTCTGTAAAACTGATAGATGGTCATTACTGCATTGGTTTGCTGCGCAAGAATAAAGATGTGGTCCTTCCAAACAACAAAATAGTTGCAAAACAGCTGGCTCTAAACCTGCAAAGGAAATTCAGGAAAGACTCTGCATTTAAGGCATATTACTGTATACTGCTTTCATGGAAGATGTGATTTCCAAAGGATATGCGGAAAAGGTACCTGTAAAGGAACTTGAGAGGCATGATGGTCGTGTACATCTCATCATGGGGTTTACCATTCGAAAAAGATCATGGTTGTTTTTGCATGTAGTGCCTCATTTCATATAATTGAATGGACAATTACTACTTCAGGGACCAGACCTAAAAAGCACTTTAATATGTGTTCTTATAGGATTCAGAATGGAGTCTGTTGCCTTAATGACTGACATTGAATTTATGTTCTATCAGGTGAAGATTCCTGCAGAAGATTCTGACCTTTTAAGGTTTCTGTGGTGGTCAAAAGGCGACTTGAGTAAAGACTTCAAGGAATTCAGAATAGTTGTACATCTATTTAGAGCTTCTTCATCCCCAAGTTGGGGATGTTCTAATTATGCACTTAGGAAATGTGCAGAGGTCCATGAAGATTTGATTAATTGCAGGACAGTAGAGGTCATCCGGAATCACTTCTATTGTGGATGATTGTTTTACTTCAGTGCCCCCAAAATCTGATACTATCCAACTACACAAGGAACTCCATGCAATTTTGCTAAAGGTGGATTCCATTCTTCAAGATGTTTGCAGGGAAGGGGTTGGGTGGGATAGTGTTATTCCTATCAAATATGTAGAGAGATGGATTGGAGAAATTGGCTCGAAGGATTGGAGAAATTTGAGACAAAAAGATGTCTGAAAGGAAGGCTGTGGTCTGGATCCTGAGGAAAAAGAAATCCTGGATCCTGAAGAAAATCCTACTAGCTCTAAGTAAAAGGAGAAAACAATTGAAGGAAACTCTTGATTGTACTACATTTAATCAGTATGGAGGAAGGTGAAATGGAATTGCAATTCCAGAGGAATTTATATATTTGCAAAGAGGTGAAGTCAAGCAGAGCAGTCCTCTGTACTGTCTTAATCCAATTCTTAAGGCAGGTGTTATAAGAATGTATGGACAGTTGGATAATGCAGTCATCTGCATACAGTATTTCTGAGCTACTTTTCACAATCAGGTCAGACACAGCAGATAAAATGACATGTTGGCTAGGCAATGTCAATGATATTGGATACCAGGATTAAATTCAGCCATAAATTCTGTCATCTACAAATTCTGTTGCAGATGTCTAATCTACAAACAATTTCAAGGAATAGCAGGTTCCCAGCAGAGTCTCACCAGATAAACCACCATTTACTCAAGTTGGAGTTGACTGTTTCGGCCCTTTTGAGATCAAACGTGGATGAAGCACTGTGAAGCGATATGGAGTAATTTTTACCTGTTTGTCTATAAGAGCCATGCAAACTGATGTGGTTGCATCATAGATACAGATTCTTTCATTCACGCTTTGAGACGCTTTTAGCACGACATGATCAAGTATCAGAATTACATTCAAATAATGGAGTCTAACAAGAATTGAGAGAAGCCATAAAAAAAAAACCTAATCCAGAACAGTATCAAATGGATATTTAATCCTCATACAGGATCTCATCACAGAGGCGTTTGGGAGAGGACGATTCGATCAGTGAGGGTGCAGAGTTTAGATGAAGAGGGTCTTCATATGCTTTTGTGCAAAGTGGAGTCAATTATCAATGGCCGTCCTATATCCAGATCATCTATGGATCCCAAGGATCTAGAGGCTCTAACACCCAATCATCTGCTACTTCTGAAAACTCAAACATCTTTACCCCCTTTCAGAGGGAAGACTTATATGTGTGTCATAGGTGGTTACAAGTAGAGTACATGGTCGACTTGTTTTGGAGGAGATGGATAAAGGAATACCTACCTCAGCTACAGGAATGGTAGAAATGGCTTGTAAAGAGAAGAAATTTTAAAGTGGGAGATGTTGTACTTCTTGTACTAAGCTTAACACTGGGCCTGTGATGGGCACAGAATGACAATTTTATCTTCAGACTTTGATTCCATCCAGTCGGAGAACATCAAACATGGGTGTTATTTTGAGACGATTTTAGAACACCTTGTTTTCATTCATCATGCATCTGCTAGCATCAAAGCACATGCTAGTTTGTTGTGTTTAGAATGACTTAAGACTGAAAGTGTGTGATCCTCAGTCATTTAGTGTAGAATGCCCAGTTTTTCTCTCTAACAATTTAGGAAGTCGTACGATGCCTAGTGTTTTAAAATCTGTTCTGATTTTAAGTTATGAAGTGTATTCTAGCCTTTACTTCTTGTTCCAAACAAAAGTCCTCCATGGATTCTGTATTGCAATATTCTTTTCTGCTTATGTATATAATGAATGAATCAGGTTTGTACACAACAAGGGTAAATGGCACCTTATCTCTGTGTTTGGAAATGTTTAGGTTTAAGTTTAGAGCCAGTTCTCTGTTGTCCTTCAGGGAAACCGCTCCACAGTCCCTGAATGTGCTCAAGCATGCCATCAGCTGAGTAAAAGGCATTTTTAATACTGACATTTACATGAATTGGTAATAAATATCTCTTTAGTGGTCTTGTGTCGACAAATTAATCTTTGTCATGTTATTACACTTCACATCACAGACTGCAGAACTGTGCTGAAGAGAAGCACATTGTCAGGTACAGAAATTTGCACAATGATTATATTGTACCGCAATAAATTTTAGCACTGCAATACTTTTTACCAGTACACATAATATGCACTTAAAATAACTAAATTAAATATCCAACTCTTTTGATTTTGCATTTAAACAGAATGAACACTAATGCTACATCACTATACACCTTTACCACACAGAAATCGCTTTTGAATGCGTGCTCGCATTTCTCTTTCGCTTTTGAATTTGCGATCATGTGTGCTCTGTGTATAGGCTGATAATTTGCGGCCATCAGAGAGCTGCTATCAATATGCGGAGTATTGAAATCAGTTTTGAATTTCACTTTCAAATTCCCGATCACACGTACTCTGTGTATAGGGACTGGCCAATCGGCAGTACTGGATGCACATTTTACAAGATAAGATATTGTTCAATAGCTACATTTCCATTATCCTTAAAATTGCGAATTAAAAATACACCCAATGGAACAACAATTTCGCAAAAACTCCCATATATTGCAAAAAAACGTTTTTACGCTTGCATGGTAGTTTATCAGGCAATTCGACAAAGGAATATTTTGCAAAACTGCAATTTTCAGGTCATCTGGCGTAGATGGAGTGGTATATTTGGACAGAAGACATGACAGAGTTCTTTATTAAATTCATAAAAGACAAAAGAGTTAGGGGAATACTGGATTCTAAACAACAAAGAAATGCCACAATTTATCAAGCCCTTGAAGCAGATATGAAGGAGAAACACTAAGAAACACCTCATATGTGGCTGCTCCCAAGTATAAGGGGCTTTCCTTGCCATTATTGCTTGGATAACACGCCTATGTCTCCTTTGATTAAAAATAATGGCTAGTGACTGTGATATATGTAAACTTAACAACATCAGTTGCCATGATTTTTGGAATGACTTATGAGATGAAAAAACGCGTTCAGTTTATAATTGTCGCATCCATTGTCCAACTGAACTAAATGGTTTTAATTTCTACAGAAAAAGCTAAACGACAGTGGGGGCGGTGCTGTGGTGGGCAAGTAATGTAATCAGTGTATGGATGAACGGCATGTAACACCGGTAACACAGACTACTGCAGCAAGCCTAGGGTCAACCTTAACTTACAAAAGATTTGCCACCTATGTTGACAGTTGCTGATTTGAAATGGATTGCGAATTTTTTTTGAATCAGATCATGACTCACTGAATCTAACAGAATCGTGACAAGCCTAAAGATTCCCACCCTAATCAAAACATGCTTTTAACATATAAGTAAATATAAAACTCAAATATTGTGCAATTATAAACTACTGGTTGTAGGCAACACAAAAACGCTGCCTGTGGTTTAACAAAAAGCACATTCACACATCACTCCCGTCCCTGCAATCAGGCTTCTGATTACCGCTATTTAAAACTCAAGTGAGCATCTTCACAGCATCCGCATATCATTGACAATATTTACAAACTCTGTGCCCTGGCAAAAACACAAAATTTAGTAGAAAATTGCATGTATGCCAAATATTGAAAGCTTAAGAGATGCTTGTGAAAGAATGATGATTGATGAGTATGACATCTGCGCATACAGTGAGGAACTCCTCAGGTCATATTGTCTACAACTCACCAGTCCTTTATTGAGACACATCCAATTACACTCATTTTCATCTGAATATTGTTTTAGCAGACACATTGAAAACACTATTTGCAGAATGTAGCCATTGAAAGTTGAGACGGTTCTATCTCCAATAGAGTTTCAAAAGAGAAGGAAGTGAAATCATACCTGATACAGGTCCCTCCATTGCGGCAGGGTTGATGTTGGCAGACTGTGGCGTCACAGTTCTGAATATTTTGGCCTCTGATTGCTTCCCCCACCACATGCAGCTCTTTGGAGGCCATCTGCAGTTCACGTATGCAGCCGATGAATCCAGAGACATTCCCACTGTTGTGGTGCAGCTCTGAGAGGGATGGAATGCCACCAAGAAACATGGGGCCGAACACCACCTGTGTGTTGAGAGGAAGAAATGTGACATGTTAACAATAATGATGACAATAATCATGTTAGATTAGCCTGCGCTTTAAAGTGCACTGTAAATAAATTCGAAGTTGTAAATAAAACAAAGGTCATTTAAGTATGATGTCAGTAGAAAGAAATTTCCGTCTTGAAATTTTAACGTTAAATTCACTTCTTTGTAATTATTTGTGAGTTTGGTAACACTAGCTTAGGGTCCAATTCCCACTATTAACTAGTTGTTTATTAGCATGCATATTATTAGAATATAGGCTGTTTATTAGTACTTATAAAGCACATTAATGTCTTATTCTGCATGACCATATTTTACATTCCTTAATCCTACCCAATACCCAAACTTAACTACCTAAATAACTAACTATTAATAGGCAGTAATTAGGAGTTTGTGAGGGCAAAAGTCCTAGTTAACAGTTAATAGTGAGAATTGGACCCTAATCTAAAGTGTGATCATGCAATATACTAGCAATTTCTAAAAAATGTTTCAAAGTAACCAAACAACACCATTTTCTTCAGTGTTCACTACTGTTGAAAAGTTACCCTCTTATGCTCACCAAGGCTGAATTTACTTTAAAAAATGCAGTAAACAGTGATATTGTGAAATGTTTACAATTTAAATTAAATGTTATAATTATATATATATATATATATATATATATATATATATATATATATATATATATATATATATATATATATATATATATATATATATATATATATATATAAAATGTAAAGGAGAAGGAGAAGAAAAAAACTAAGACAGACCTTTTTTTGCTTATTTTTTTTCTCTCCTTAGCTTAGCAACTGCCTAGTACCAACTCACAACTCCTTAACATGTGCATTCATACATATTTAAGTGTTTTCAAAGCACACAAGGCCTATATAGCTTTCCAACAACACTTCAAACTGTCAATGTATTTAAACTACACAAAGCCTATATAACCTTAAACTTTTAAACTAGGCTTTTCAAATACAACATTCAAAGTTTGTCATCTTCTTGCCCATTTTACAGACAAACAACGGCTCTTAATAAAGCCTGGAGTCTTTTTTTTAATGTTTATGCAGCTCTATAAATGGATTTGTGAGGCCATTATATTCTGATTTAGTCTCTTATAGTCTGTTGAAAGTGTCTGATTATTGCAGCACAGCTCTCTCTGAGGTGCTCATCAATTAGGACGATCAAACAGGTGTTTTTTTTTATTAATTTTTTTTTTTTACAAATATCATTACACCAGCTCTCAAAAAGACTGAAATGTCTACTATACAAAAATAATGGCATAATAACCTACCTGACTGCACATAAACCATCCATCCATCCATCCATCATTATTATTAACGTTTATAATTTGTGATTTAAAAAAACCTGAGAAAAATCGCCATTTATATTGCAATCTTTTTTTAAAAAGTGGTTAAAATTACAGTAGAATGGTAAAAGTAAATCAGATAATTGATAAAATATACTGACAGTCATTGGAATGATTGAATGTGTAGAAGCAGGTTTACCTCTGACACAGGCTCATCCATGTATATCTGCTGCTGATTAGCAGTTCCATTAGCCACAGCTATTTCAATGATACAGAGTCGGCCATTGTCACGAGATGGCAATGCATATCTAAAAGAAAGAGACAGAGAAGAGGGAATACAGATCAAGAATGAGAGCCTAAGACAGAAACAGGGCATGGGAGGGAGGAAGGAAAATCTCATTAGATTATGCAGCATTCACAATAAATCCATTTAAGCATAAAAACTACACAAATTGGTGAGGGGAGTTCTGGGCTGCTACTAGGCCACTCCACAGAAAAAAAAATCCTCTCACACTCCTTCACACACAGTGAAAATATAAATCTTCCAGGCTTGTGTTCCGTAGCCATCCTTTCCTATTTTACTACTCCAGCAATATATTTTCTCAATCATCTCAAAATGTCAAAAAAACTGCTCCTCCCTGCTCACAGGCTGAAAAATAATCCATTTCAGGGACCTAACGCAACAGTAAATGCTGCTGAATGTTTCAGCAATCTCCCCCACAAAGCTTTCAACTGTGGCTTGACGTGATCCAACTGTTATTCAACAAAAACATCTCCATCCTCACTGAAAAATACATGTAATTGGCATCCATACACAAAAGTCATGGATTTTCTCGCTGTCCAATCAGCTCTTTCAGGCACTTGAAAAACTTGAGACTTGCTTATTCAAGCATCAGCTTTTGATTTCAGTCCATGTTGGGTTCAGGGCAAGGGGGGGAGAAAAGTCCCCTCTCCTTTAATGACCAGATGCGAGCAATCAGGGCGATTGCCCTCATGCTAATTTGAAACAGCCTTGCAGGACACCTCCCTGAAGGCAATCAAAGCCCTACAACTTCAGGTAGCACTAATTACAACACTGGGGAAGTTATGAGAGTCGCTCTGCATACAGAATGACAAATTAATGCCCGATTGGGACTACGAGAAGGAAATTCAATGTGACTGACAGCCCGGCGCTGAACCAGTACTGCTGATGAATCCTGAACATAAGGACATGAGCTGATTCGATTGTTCGCCAAGGCTCCTGCAACGACTTTAATATTCTGATATTAGTCCAAGTAGCGGGATGTTATGAGGTACTAATTATTTTAATCATGGCTCGATAATCACTTTAGGTGCATTGGACAGCTGTTTGCATTTATAGAGACTTCTCATCAGGTTCAGTGTGTCCTATTATGATATGATGATTTCAGCATTGATAGTAAATGCAGGCGCATGCAGGACACATTCGATTATTTTAAAGATGCCATATTATGCCCTTTTACAAAGTCTTGATTTTGTTTATTGAATGTTGAACGTTAAAAAAAGCCCACATTATTTTCCCCATATTTTACATTTTTGCAGCATCTCTTTTCCTGTCTCTGTTTAAGCCTCTCCTTCCGAAAAGCTCATTGTGCTCTGGTTGGTCAGCTGGACCAGTGTAATGTGATTGGTCGGCCGCTTCGAGTGCATTTTGTAAGTCTCTTTTTTTTTTTTTTTTTGCATGCCTTGGGCAGGAATTATTTAAATGAGGAATATTGTGACACGTTCCCAGAGGAAATATCTCCATTTCGAGTGACTTTGTGCTTTGTAACTTCACAGACATTTTTCATGTTCAAACAGCAACATTACATATTCATTTTTTTTTTAAATATAAAAAAAGCATAATAGGTTCTCTTTAACAATTTCAACAAGGGACAGTTTACCCAAAAATGACATTACTGTCATTACTTAACCTCATGTTGCTCCAAATCTATATCTGACCTTCTTAACAAAAGACATAAAAAAATTATTTAGACACCAGATATAATATTTTACTAGTGGGTGCAGGACACTATAGTTTATTTATGTAAGTGAGGATAGCAAAATAAAGTAAACTGTGACATATTATAGCCAAAAATTCTTCATACAGTGGACTACCAGTAAACTTGATGCAACATTTTGGACCAAAATTATTCAGACACTTTGACCTGACCATGTTTTGCTTGCGTGTTTTTTCTTTAATTCCTAATGCGAACTTTTACACCACAGACTGAACAAAATTAAGCATTGCTTGGTAATTGGTTGATCTAAATTGGTATTATTTAATTGTGTACTTAAATTTAACAGCTGACAGCTGATTGGTTGATTGTAATCCATTACATACCTTTCTATCAAAGTTATCTGACATTATCAAGATGAATTTATTCTGACACAGTTTAACTCTTGAGTTCTTGTCATATTTTATCACCATTTTCTAAACTATAGTGTGAGAAAATGTTGAAGGTGTCTGAATAAATTTTGGTTTGACTGTATATTATCCATACAACAGAAGACACTATAACATTGTATTGTCCATACAACAGAAGACACCATTCACTTAAAAATAAAGGTTCCAAGAAGGGTTTTCACATCGATGCCATGGAATAACTATTTCTGGCTCCCCAAAGAACGTATTAGTGAGCAGTTTTTAAAAGAACCATTTCTTTCTTTACACAAAGAATATTTTAAGAATGAAAAATAATCTTTTTCCGCTATAAAGAACCTTTTGTGCAAAGGAAAGGTTCCATGGATGTTAAAGGTTCTGCATGGAACCATTGATTCCAATAAAGAACTTTTATTTTTAAGTGTTGGCTCAACCAAAAAGTGTGAGATTGGGGGTAGGATCTTTTTAACCAACAAATGGCACGTTATTTTCAAACAATATTGTGGACAATTGTGTTTAAAACTAAACTCTTTCCCAGCTCACTGTGTTACTATTTTCTTCTCTAGACACAGCATTTAAATGGCACCCACTGAGATCTACAGGGGTTTGTCCCTTTAAAGCATTAAATCAAATGAACCACAGGCAACAAAGAGATTTTACAAACACTCACACTGCAATTATATGGGACAATACAAATATGATGTTAAAAGATTTAAATGTCATGTTATAAAATGCGGCAGATGACACAATCTTAAATGGCTACATGCTACCAAATGGCAAAGACAGCTAATATTTCTCTAGGCTCATATTAAAAAGATCTAAAGGAACATCTAGTGCAGTGCTGTGGCTGAGCATGTCTGTGATGATCTAACTGGGCACTGGTGTCACTCTTTCTGATGAGCTCTTGCGGACACGTGGATACAGTCCTGAGGGAACAGAATGAGCACACTGGTTATTTACAGAGAGAGAAAGGGCACCATTCCGTCATGTGGGAGTCTCAGTCAGATCTTATTATCAGTTTACTTTAATGGAAAACTTTTATTTCTCACAAAGTATATACACTGCCATTCAAAAGTTTTGTGTTGGTAAGATTTTTATAGCCTATATTCACCAAGGCTACATTTATTTGATCAAAAATACAGTAAAAACAGTAATATTGTTAAAATATTATTACAATTTATAAAAAAAAGTTTTCTATTTTAATATTGTAAAATGTAATTCCTGATTATTCCTGAATTATCAACATCATTACTCTAGTGTTCAGTGTCACATGATCCTTCAGAAATAGTTCTAATATACTGATTTGCTGCTAAAGAATTTTTTTTTTTTATCACAGTAGATAGCAGTTCAAAAAGTTCTTTATTTACTGTCACTTTTGATCAATTTAAAGGGATAGCAACATGCTTAAGCTTCCGTTTACCACAACTGATGTGTGAGTTGAATGTTTATATGTGAATAAAAGCCTAAATTCAATCTGTTCATCATATAAAGTGATCAAGTTCTTCAAAAAATGTGGACTAAACTGCTAAATTCATATGGATTAGTTTTACGATCTCTTTATGAGCTTTTTGAAGTATCAAAGTGGTAGTTGCGTAGCTGTCAATGGAGGGACAGAAATCTCTCAGATTTCATCAAAAATATCTTCATTTATGTTTCGAAGATAAAAGAAAATCTTATGGGTTTGGAACAACAATGACAGTAATTAATGACAGAATTTTAATTTATAGGGCACAACCTAACGCTTTTTGACTTTCTCAGTTTGTGTAAATCCACTTGTGGTTCTGAGTATTTATTTTCCCCACATTAATTTCACACGTCTAGTACAATTATGTGGTTTTGTTTCATTAATACAGTATATACTTTTTTCTTGATTTACCCAGAAAGAATGGAAGTGAACTGTGACAACGTGCCCCATAGGTGGGGTTCATTGTAACATGTAAAGGGATACGATGTAACATTAACATATGACAGCTTAAAATGTTATCTGATATAATAAAAAAATATACAAAATAAACTAAAATATTTTGTCAATAAAATACAATTATCATTTTTTCATATAAAATTATAGCATTTTTTTATAATTAAGAATAAACAAATTTTTGAGTTTGATAAACACACCGCTAAACACGGTGATACAGCATAGTTCAAAACATAATAATAATGAATCATTTTTGAACATTGACTCTGTCTTTATTCACCTTTTTCTCATGGTTTCTCAATAAAATTTATAAAAGTATAGAATATAATAGCAAAGTTCTAATAGAGGCACATTGTAACGCAGTGTTACAACGCACCCCATTTGTGCAATTGGGATTTAACCCCGGCTCGTGTCTTCTGCTGGTTAGATCAACATTAAAGAACTATCTCAACTGTTAAATAATATCAGATTTGTCTCATTTAAAATAAACACAAAAAATAGAGACGAACAATTAACTTAAGTAAAAATTTACTTTAATAAATGTTCAGTGATATCTTCCAAAGACTTTTTAATTTTGGCACATTTTTTTCTCTATATAGTGTTGATATGACAACTAGTAAATACACTAAGTTTCGCCATGCTGGAATGTGTGGAACGTTTTAAACCATGTGTGTTACAACTAACCCCGCATTAGGTTGTGCCCCGCGCTCCCCTATATATATATATATATATATATATAAAGGAAAAAATATATGCACATTGTTTTTTTTTTACATAATGTATTATGCACATACACTCACCTAAAGGATTATTAGGAACACCATACTAATACTGTGTTTGACCCCCTTTCGCCTTCAGAACTGCCTTAATTCTACGTGGCATTGATTCAACAAGGTGCTGAAAGCATTCTTTAGAAATGTTGGCCCATAGCATCTTGGATAGCATCTTGCAGTTGATGGAGATTTGTGGGATGCACATCCAGGGCACGAAGCTCCTGTTCCACCACATCCCAAAGATGCTCTATTGGGTTGAGATCTGGTGACTGTGGGGGCCATTTTAGTACAGTGAACTCATTGTCATGTTCAAGAAACCAATTTGAAATGATTCGAGCTTTGTGACATGGTGCATTATCCTGCTGGAAGTAGCCATCAGAGGATGGGTACATGGTGGTCATAAAGGGATGGATAGGGTCAGAAACAATGCTCAGGTAGGCCGTGACATTTAAACGATGCCCAATTGGCACTAAGGGGCCTAAAGTGTGCCAAGAAAACATCCCCCACACCATTACACCACCACCACCAGCCTGCACAGTGGTAACACGGCATGATGGATCCATGTTCTCATTCTGTTTACGCCAAATTCTGACTCTACCATCTGAATGTCTCAACAGAAATCGAGACTCATCAGACCAGGCAACATTTTTCCAGTCTTCAACTGTCCAATTTTGGTGAGCTCGTGCAAATTGTAGCCTCTTTTTCCTATTTGTAGTGGAGATGAGTGGTACCCGGTGGGGTCTTTTGCTGTTGTAGCCCATCCGCCTCAAGGTTGTGCGTGTTGTGGCTTCACAAAT
Source organism: Rhinogobio ventralis (assembly GCA_039654625.1). Taxonomy (NCBI): domain Eukaryota; kingdom Metazoa; phylum Chordata; class Actinopteri; order Cypriniformes; family Gobionidae; genus Rhinogobio; species Rhinogobio ventralis. The sequence goes on along the minus strand of CM077204.1, from coordinate 16,342,973 downwards.
GCTTTGCTGCATACCTCGGTTGTAACGAGTGGTTATTTCAGTCAAAGTTGCTCTTCTATCAGCTTGAATCAGTCGGCCCATTCTCCTCTGACCTCTAGCATCAACAAGGCATTTTCGCCCACAGGACTGCCGCATACTGGATGGTTTTCTTTGTAAACTCTAGAAATGGTTGTGCGTGAAAATCCCAGTAACTGAGCAGATTGTGAAATACTCAGACCGGCCCGTCTGGCACCAACAACCATGCCACGCTCAAAATTGCTTAAATCACCTTTCTTTCCCATTCTGACATTCAGTTTGGAGTTCAGGAGATTGTCTTGACCAGGACCACACCCCTAAATGCATTGAAGCAACTGCCATGTGATTGGTTGATTAGATAATTGCATTAATGAGAAATTGAACAGGTGTTCCTAATAATTCTTTAGGTGAGTGTATATATATATATATATATATATATATAAAAAATGTGCATATATTTTTTTTCCTTTTTAGAAACTAAATTACTCTTCTGGGAAATACTAATGACTCACTTTGCACTCAGGGGCGTATGCAAATCGTAAGATGGAACAAAACAACAAACAGAGCAAGGAAAACAGGGCCGAAAGCAACCATTACATGTACAACAACTGACAAAGCAACTAGCTTTTGGGACAAACACAAGGGCTATACGCTACATATACACGGGGGCAAACAAGCTTAACAAGATAATGAGTTACCTTGATACGACACACCTGGGAAAGACAATCAAGGGGAAAAACTAAGGACTACAACATGGCACTCAAGACAGGAAGTAACACAAAAGTCCAGGGGCAAACAATAAAATAATTACATTCCACCAACGATAAGAAATAGCAAGTAGCAAATCAAGTGTTTTGATATGTTCTGTCCAAATTTCCTCATGGTGGTCATTTTAAAAACCATGAACAATCTTAGTATAACTGGGCAGAAATGCATTTAGCAGGAAATGACACGAATAAACTGTGAACGATGTTATGAGTGATCATAATTCAAATAAAATAATGTGACAGGCAGTCAAAACTGAGAGGAAATGATGTATTTCTGAGTCTACCAGCAATGTACACTAGCACAGCATAGACCTTTTTGCATGTGTGTCACCTTGCCTGACACCAGCCGTGTGTCAGGCATAAAAATATGCCTCATCAAAATTTTATAACACAAAATAAACACAATAATAGGGTGTTGTGGGTGGTTGCCATGGCATTGTCATGCGGTTGCTAAGGTGTTCTACAGGTGCTGGTCATATAATTAGAATATCATCAAAAAGTTGATTTATTTCACTGATTCCATTCAAAAAGTGAAACTTGTATTTTATATTCATTCATTACACACAGACTGATATATTTCAAATGTTTATTACTTTTAATTTTGATGATTATAACTGACAACTAAGGAAAATCCCAAATTCAGTATCTCAGAAAATTAGAATATTACTTAAGACCAATACAAAGAAAGGATTTTTAGAAATCTTGGCCAACTGAAAAGTATGAACATGAAAAGTATGAGCATGTACAGCACTCAATACTTAGTTGGGGCTCCTTTTGCCTGAATCACTGCAGCAATGCGGCGTGGCATGGAGTCGATCAGTCTGTGGCACTGCTCAGGTGTTATGAGAGCCCAGGTTGCTCTGATAGTGGCCTTCAGCTCTTCTGCATTGTTGGGTCTGGCATATCGCATCTTCCTCTTCACAATACCCCATAGATTTTCTATGGGGTTAAGGTCAGGCGAGTTTGCTGGCCAATTAAGAACAGGGATACCATGGTCCTTAAAGCAGGTACTGGTTGCTTTGGCACTGTGTGCAGGTGCCAAGTCCTGTTGGAAAATGAAATCTGCATCTCCATAAAGTTGGTCAGCAGCAGGAAGCATGAAGTGCTCTAAAACTTCCTGGTATACGGCTGCGTTGACCTTGGACCTCAGAAAACACAGTGGACCAACACCAGCAGATGACATGGCACCCCAAACCATCACTGGCTGTGGAAACTTTACACTGAACCTCAAGCAACGTGGATTGTGTGCCTCTCCTCTCTTCCTCCAGACTCTGGGACCCTGATTTCCAAAGGAAATGCAAAATTTACTTTCATCAGAGAACATAACTTTGGACCACTCAGCAGCAGTCCAGTGCTTTTTGTCTTTAGCCCAGGCGAGATGCTTCTGACGCTGTCTGTTGTTCAAGAGTGGCTTGACACAAGGAATGCGACAGTTGAAACCCATGTCTTGCATACGTCTGTGCGTAGTGGTTCTTGAAGCACTGACTCCAGCTGCAGTTCACTCTTTGTAAATCTCCCCCACATTTTTGAATGGGTTTTGTTTCACAATCCTCTCCAGGGTGCGGTTATCCCTATTGCTTGTACACTTTTTTCTACCACATCTTTTCCTTCCCTTCGCCTCTCTATTAATGTGCTTGGACACAGAGCTCTGTGAACAGCCAGCCTCTTTTGCAATGACCTTTTGTGTCTTGCCCTCCTTGTGCAAGGTGTCAATGGTCGTCTTTTGGACAACTGTCAAGTCAGCAGTCTTCCCCATGATTGTGTAGCCTACAGAACTAGACTGAGAGACCATTTAAAGGCCTTTGTAGGTGTTTTGAGTTAATTAGCTGATTAGAGTGTGGCACCAGGTGTTTTCAGTATTGAACCTTTTCACAATATTCAAATTTTCTGAGATACTGAATTTGGGATTTTCCTTAGTTGTCAGTTATAATCATCAAAATTAAAAGAAACAAACATTTGAAATATATCAGTCTGTGTGTAATGAATGAATATAATATACAAGTTTCACTTTTTGTATGATTATATGACCAGCACCTGTATATGGTTTTTGTTCTAATGGTTTTGGTTCCTCCACCTATGGATCCTTTTCACAGACTGTGATGACGCATTTTAACGGTCATCAACATCGTAAATACCGCAAAGTTTTTTATATATAAAAAAACAAAAAATGGACATTTATAACTCTATACTTTGTATTATATTATATTTGCATTAAATCACAAAAAAACTAACACTGCTGCAAGGGTGTTTCTAACACAATGGCTGTGGGAGTGACGGTAAAATTGACATCTTTCTTTTGTTATCAATCCCTCTCTATTTTCCCCCTCTTTTTAAAGTTGTGAAAACTATTATGGAGTTTTTCTTTTGCTATTTGAGCAAATGGGAACACAAAAAATATATTTAAGGTAGTCTCTCATTCACCGCTATAGAAGTTCACCCAACTATGACGACTTCCGCTTCTGAGAAACCTGGAAATGTGAAAAGGGTCCAAAGAGTGCAACATCCGGGTTCCAGAAGTAAAAACTCCATAGGGATTTAAAAAAAAAAAAATGTAACAATAACTTATAAACCTGTAAGGACAGCCTTACTGTGAGTCTCGAGGTTGTTAATCCATTGTATTTGCTTCTGTAGATTATTTCATTCTTTTTTTAAATAATCGTGCTAACACGTGTGAAAAACTATATTACCCATAATGCTGTACAGAAAATTACACCAATCAGAGAGTTGAAAAAAGCAACACATGCCAAAAGATCTTGTTAGCTGCGCCCACTCCCATTAAGCACTGCGAATGGCGTAATCGAGTCGATCTCTCTACGCTTCCAAAATAGTTAAATGTTTGTGTGTATATTCTATATATATATATATATACACTCACCTAAAGGATTATTAGGAACACCATACTAATACTGTGTTTGACCCCCTTTCGCCTTCAGAACTGCCTTAATTCTACGTGGCATTGATTCAACAAGGTGCTGAAAGCATTCTTTAGAAATGTTGGCCCATATTGATAGGATAGCATCTTGCAGTTGATGGAGATTTGTGGGATGCACATCCAGGGCACGAAGCTCCCATTCCACCACATCCCAAAGATGCTCTATTGGGTTGAGATCTGGTGACTGTGGGGGCCATTTTAGTACAGTGAACTCATTGTCATGTTCAAGAAACCAATTTGAAATGATTCGAGCTTTGTGACATGGTGCATTATCCTGCTGGAAGTAGCCATCAGAGGATGGGTACATGGTGGTCATAAAGGGATGGACATGGTCAGAAACAATGCTCAGGTAGGCCGTGGCATTTAAACGATGCCCAATTGGCACTAAGGGGCCTAAAGTGTTACAAGAAAACATTCCCCACACCATTACAAATTGTAGCCTCTTTTTCCTATTTGTAGTGGAGATGAGTGGTACCCGGTGGGGTCTTCTACTGTTGTAGCCCATCCGCCTCAAGGTTGTGCGTGTTGTGGCTTCACAAATGCTTTGCTGCATACCTCGGTTGTAACGAGTGATTATTTCAGTCAAAGTTGCTCTTCTACCAGCTTGAATCAGTCGGCCCATTCTCCTCTAACCTCTAGCATCAACGAGGCATTTTCGCCCACAGGACTGCCGCATACTGGATGTTTTTCCCTTTTCACACCATTCTTTGTAAACTCTAGAAATGGTTGTGCGTGAAAATCCCAGTAACTGAGCAGATTGTGAAATACTCAGACCGGCCCGTCTGGCACCAACAACCATGCCACGCTCAAAATTGCTTAAATCACCTTTCTTTCCCATTCTGACATTCAGTTTGGAGTTCAGGAGATTGTCTTGACCAGGACCACACCCCTAAATGCATTGAAGCAACTGCCATGTGATTGGTTGATTAGATAATTGCATTAATGAGAAATTGAACAGGTGTTCCTAATAATCCTTTAGGTGAGTGTATATATATATAATATATACACACAGGGTTTGAAACAAACTTTTTTTCACTCACCGGCCAATTTGGTTACTACATTTTTAAGTTACCGACCATTCAGAAATTCTACTAACCAAAAAAAAAAAAAGAGAAATAAACCAGATTAACTACATCACAGCTTACAAAGGCCTATATATATTTATTTATTATAAAATTTGAATTTCATACATTAATTTCTTATTCAAACAAAACCCTGTAATCCAGCTATCTCCTCCCTTCCTCTTTCATCCTCATCACCAAAAATGTATTTTAGGTGAACAGATCAATACAGTACAAAGAACATGAAACAACACGCGGAACAAAATATCTTCTCACCTCACTCAGCGTGCCATTATTTGTTGCGTAGTGCCGTGCATTCAAATAAGCCAGATATGCGCAAATTCTGCGCAATATGGTGACTCACAATTTGAGTATTAAGCTGCCAAATTGGCTAGTGATTTGACAGTATTACCCGCCACAGTTGATTTTTACCCACATTTAGCGGGTTGAAAGGTGTTCATTTCAAACCCTGTGTGTGTGTGTGTGTATATATATATATATATATAAAATATATATATAAAATTTACATTTGTAAATTGTAGTTTTATATTCTCCATGCTGTTCGCAAAGCTTCATGGGATTGTAGTTATTTCCCTCACTAAAGCTAAGTACACAGTATTGTACCTTTGTATTTTTGTCTGATTTTCAAATACTTTTTTGCTTCAAATCAAAGTTTGTAGTGTTGTGATTCACCTCATAGCTGGTTCGGTTCATGCCTTGTAACTCTTTAACGAAGACTTTTTTTAAAATCCCTATAGGAAAAATGAATGGAAAAAATACTTCTGGAACCAACGCCGCTGAAAAAGGCTGTGGGTGCTGTTGTACTCTATACAGCTAAAAAGCCTTATTTAAAATATAGCTGTGGTTTCTTTTTATCTTTATATTTTACTAAAATTATTGGATCACAGGGTTTACATTGGCTCGCTCAGACCTGATGCAACATCATGACATCACACACACACACACAAGTGCTGCCATTCAACAACTATGAAATCTAAGAGCTGAATATAATTGCAGTTCATGCCACAGTTCACTAATGGATGCTGGGAGACGTGAAGCATCGCAGAGCCTCTATTGCTCCAACTACAAAATATGTATATAAAGTACTGGCAACAGATGGCAGTAAAACATCATGAAGCTGCAGCCCTGCAGTACACACACACACACACACACACACACACACACACAGCTTCTTTATTAGTGGACATGAAAATAACACCAGAAATTAGAGAGGACTTTTAGTTCATGCCACATTGCAAGTCCAACATGAACAGCAATAATAACAATCGGCAATACGATGGGTGATAATCTCAGCACACAGAAACACCATCAACACAATTCTCTGTTGGCCCATGGATAATGTACAGATAAATATACGTTCATGCTGATTAAGGGCTGTTAAACAGGTCTAAAATTCTTGCATTCATTCATACATCCACTTCAACCTGTTTTTACTGCTCCTCATCTGAATGAGAGCCATTAAGAGTCACACAATTGCTGGCACTCACTGATCATTTTTATCACATTGTCCAAAACATATCAATAGCTCAAACTGACTGTGTCATCATAAGCAACCTAAGATGAATGTAGAATTGAAGAGCTTTGTTCCCACACGCATGATTTTTGAGAGCCACGCTGACGCGTCAAAGGCCGGTGGCAGATAACATGCTTCCCTTGATCACCCCCACCGAGGGAGCCAATAAAGACAGGCGCAGTCCCTCAGACACACTCAACCAGCTGCACTGGCCTTCTTGCATTAAAGTGTCAACCCCTTTTTTGCATAACAAGCTCACTCGAATGGCTTCAGTTATTTTGGGAAGCCTCTGTTCTTAGTCATGTCTCTAGCTGATCTTCCAGACCCAAATTACAGGCGCGCCCTACGGCTTTGAGACGCTACTCCAGATGAGGAGTCTGACTACTTTCCTGATTAAAAATAACAATGCTTACAGCCTGCCAGACACAAATATTACTCTCAGAAATCTGGTATATTTTCAAAGCATGCATGAAATAAAAATTTGAGGAGCAGCTGTATTGAAAATATGGGGATTACAGTGAGAAGACTTGAAAAATATCCATTCGTTCCAATCCCCAATAGTTCCTGCGAAATGGACTTCAACGGGTATTTGGCCATATTAAGTAAGCACATGAGATGTGATTTATCGACAATATATATACATACATATACATACAGTCTTGCTCAAAAGTTTACACACCCCTTGCAGAATCTGTGAAAATGTGAATAATTTTAACAAAACAAGTGGGATCATACAAAATGCATGTTATTTTTTTATTTAGTACTGTCCTGAATAAGATATTTTACATAAAAGTGTTTACATACATGTTTACATATTTGTCCACAAGACAAAAAAATAGCTGAATTTATAAAAATGACCCAGTTCAAAAGTTTACGTACCCTTGATTCTTAATACTGTGTCGTTCCCTGAATGATCCACAGCTGTTTTTTTGTTTTGTGATGGTTGTTCATGAGTCCCTTGTTTGTCATAAGCAGTTAAACTGCCCAATGTTCTTTAAAAGGTTTTAATTCTAGGTTGTCCTGCAAATTCCTCCCCTGCTCTGGAAGAGGCCCTCTTTCAACAAATGTACACAAACAAATCAGAAATCTTGGAGTGACCTTTGACTCCTCACTATTCTTTGATAAACAAATTAGTGCTGTTATTAGAGGAAGCTTTTTCCATTTAAGATCTATTGCAAAACTGAAGCATCTCCTTTCAAGCAAAGATTTTGAAGTTGTGATTCATGCTCTTGTAACATCACAATTATATTATTGCAACTCTCTTTATTCTGGTCTCCCCCAGTCTTCATTATTACGATTGCAAGTTGTTCAAAATGCGGCTGCTAGACTGCTGACTGGGTCTAAAAAGAGGGACCCCATCTCTATTTTAGCATCTCTTCACTGGCTTCCTATTAAATTTAGAGTTGATTGTAAAATCCTTATGTTTGTTGTCTGGCTGTGCACCAAGGTATATAAGTGATCTTCCTGTGCCATACTGTCCTGCTAGGGCACTAAGATCTTCTACTTACTTGCTCTTAACTGTGCCTCGGTGTCGCTATAAATCAGAGGGTGATCGGGCCTTTTCTGTGACTGGGCCCAAGCTTTGGAATGGTCTCCCCTATCATGTGAGGTCTGCTCTTTCATTGGACATTTTCGGAAGAAACAGAAGACACTTACAAGTTTCCCGGAAGACAAATTAAGTACAATGTACCTTGATCTTCAAATGCATTGTGTCTTTTTTAATAGTTGTGTTCGAGTCCCTCAATTTTCCTGCTCGATTGGATTGAGATCTGGGGAATTTGGAGGCCAAGTCAACACCTCAAACTCGTTGTTGTACTCCTCAAACCATTCCTGAACCATTTTTGCTTTGTGGCAGGGCACATTATCCTGCTGAAAGAGGCCACAACCCCCAGGGAATACCGTTTCCATGAAAGGGTGTACATACACGGTCTGCAACAATGCTTAGGTAGGTGGTACGTGTCAAAGTAACATCCACATGGATGGCAGGACCCAAGGTTTCCCAGCAGAACATTGCCCAAATCATCACACTGCCTCCGCCGGCTTGCCTTCTTCCCATAGTTTATCCTGGTGCCATGTGTTCCCCAGGTAAGTGACGCACACGTACCCGGCCATCCACGTGATGTAAAAGAAAACGTGATTCATCAGACCAGGCCACCTTCTTCCATTGCTACGTGGTCCAGTTCTGATGCTCATGTGCCCACTGTTGGCTCTTTCGGCGGTGGACAGGGGTCAGTATGGGCACCCTAACTGGTCTGCGGCTATGCAGCCCCATACGCAACAAACTGTGATGCACTGTGTATTCTGACACCTTTCTATCAGAACCAGCATTAACTTCTTAAGCAATTTGAGCTACAGTAGCTCGTCTGTTTGATCGGACCACACGGGCCAGCCTTCGCTCCCCATGTGCATTAATGAGCCATGGCCGCCCATGACCCTGTTGCCGGTTCACCACTGTTCCTTCCTTGTACCACTTTTGATAAATACTGGTCACTGCAGACCGGGAACACCCCACAAGAGTCACACATTACTTTTTGGAGATGCTCTGACCCAGTCGTCTAGCCATCACAATTTAGCCCTCGTCAAACTTGCTCAAATCCTTATTTTTCCTGCTTCTATCAACTTTGAGTAAAAAAAATTTCACTTGCTGCCTAATATATCCCATCCACTAACAGGTGCCGTGATGAAGAGATAATCAGTGTTATTCAATTCACCGTTCATAATGTTATGCCTGATTGGTGTATAATCCCTTGTTTTGTTAAAATTATTTACGTTTTCACAGATTCTGCAAGGGGTGTGTAAACTTTTGAGGAAGACTGTATCTATGAAGCGGGATCCTACAGATAGATGTGCAGGAAGCAGCGTACACTTGTGTAGGGACCGCATGAATTGAAGCATATTCTCTTCCAAGAAAATGGAGCAAAAATACTGATGACTCATCTTGCACTACACAGAATCCCTCTATAATGTCTTTCCTCCTGATGCCACCTGCAACTGTCTAGCAAGTAGGTTCACAGCAGCTTTTTCTTTTTTTTTTTTTAAAGGAATGAGCTCATCCCAATATTCTGTTTGAGTACATGTTCTTGCCTGTGTTGGTGACGTATTTAATTTTCAGAGTAACTGTATGGTCTTAAATGTAATAACATAAGCAAAGTAAAAAACAAATTCAGCAGAATATAAAGCACCAACATGGGGTCACAGCAGTTGCCGGAAAACAAATAGGAAAAGAAGATATATCCAGATCTAATGCATTGATCCACAGAGCAGCCACATTCAGAATTCATTCTTTTTTTCAGGAGAAAACGGCAGTAGTTCCCCAGAAATAAATGGGACACATTTAAATAATAATATATGCTAGGGACTGAAAAGTTCATGTGTAATAAAGGACAGGACACAATGCTGTGTAATGCAGTGGCTCACGCTAGTTGACCTTTGGCTTTCTGTGAACAGAAATGACTCACACAGCAGACTTGATTGAAAGCCAATCGCAGCAGAAGCATCTGACAATATATGCAAATATACATAGACATATGAACACTGGCAACAGACTTGGAAGAACTCACAGGGTAAACAATATGTCACCACCGCAAGCTTTTAACCTTATTTAACCTGTCTGCTGTGCAGACCAGTACTACACCAGATTAAAGCAAACTCAACATTGAAAAGCCTCCAGTACATATGTAAGATCAACAGACCACATTAAACAGATAACCTCACATGCAGTGTACAGAGTATGTCGACTGCTAATAGTATGTGTTCAAAAAAAGCCAGCAACGTATACTGCATCTATCAGAAACAAGACAAAAAAATGAAAGACTCCAGCAGGCAGAAACGAGAAGAGGAGGGCCGGACTGCTCAGAAACAACACAGTCAAACTGCGTTCACAAAGTATGAATTAATAAGATCAACATATGAATAAAAGATTGTTCTTCAAGTGAATTGAATACATCAAACATTCACAACAGAATGTTATTCCCAGAAATGGGAGAGAGGGAAAATGAGGTGTAAGTTTCAGGCTTCTTTAAACCTCAGATGTGTCCTTTGATGTCTGAAATCTAGATCAGCAGTTTAGGAAGACTGATCAAAAAGTTTGGACTAAAGTATTTCTTCCGTCTTTTCTTGAAGCGATGCAGCGGTGGTATATTGCGCAGTCGACCCATTCACTTGTCACTTGCTATGAATTTATGTGAGCTGAGTAAGATCAGATAAGATCGAAATGTATTGATCCCTGAGGGGGAAATTTGCTTGTCACAGTGGCACAGTGTCAGGCAGAACACAACTGCATCATGGGCCAGTAAACACAAAAGGGCAAGACAGAACAGAACAAAATGAACACCATAATAGAGTGATTCACTTGCGATACCTCTAAAATAAAAACATGCGCACATAATAAACACCATATAGGCTGTAAGCGGCACAGAAGTGGCAAACAGCAGTTATTTTTGATTGATAGCTTTAAGTGAAGATGTTGTTTGCTTTGTGGCATATACAGTCCACATTTATTATCTACTGGACTGTTATTTCTTTTTATCTCCCTCCCCCACTACACTGTTATATGGCTAGTATGATGTGAGGCGCATAATTACTCTTATTATTTAGCTTTATGTAGTATGCAGTGCTCTGTGTACACTAGAGTTCCTGCATGAATGTAATACTGGATGAACTACTGCATTTGACAGCAGAGCTCACTGTGTGGGATACTGTATCTAACAAAGCAACGCACTCAACTTGACCTTCCGTTTGCACTGTGATGAATGAACCAGAAGTAAGTCCAAGTGCAATTTTACCTGTTTTGATTTTTAAAGGGGTCATGACATGAGAAATCAATTGTTCCTTGATCTTTTGGCATATAAGAGGTCTTTGTATCATTAATACATCCTGCAAGTTCCATAACTTAAAATGTCCTCATCATCAATAAAAAAGCATTTATATAATCAAGCTGTAAAAAAGCTTTGTTTGGATCTGAGGTGGCATGTGACACAGGGGCACAATAATTTGCATACGACATTGGACGACGCGCCTCTTCCGTTGACATAAGTGAAGATGCCAGTGTTCAAATATGGTACTGACATCTTGGGTCTCGAGTCTGCGCAGTAGCAACTTGGAGCCCGAGTCTGCACAACAGTGAGCGCAAAATAGAGCCGCAATATCAAGGTTCCGCCCACACTACCGCCTAATCAACAACTTCTTGTGATATAAACAGTTATGGAAATGTAGAGATTAAAGTTTAAGTTCCAATCTCCTCCCAAAGTTCCCGAAAAATGTCTGTTAGTGCCTCAGTGACTACTTCGCTCAGAGAAGCTGTCAATCTCAGCTGTCAATCATAACAACACACACCCGTTTATATAGACGGTTTCAACGGCAACAACATAAACAAACGTTACTGCGCGTGTGCACTTTTGTGGCCCAAACTTAACTTGATCAATAACAACATTATCTATTTGCGTTATCTTTCTTATGTGTTATCTTTCATTTTAATTGTGCAACATTATCTTAATTTATATGTTTTTATTGTTTCAGCATGTTTATTACAAATAATCTCTAATTTCTGTCGGCAATATAGACTGGGGGAAACGCCCCCCTTAAAGGGATAGCTTACCCAAAACTGAAAATTCTGTGATTAATTATTCACCCTCATGTCGATCCCAACCTGTAAGACCTTAGAGAAGAAGAAAAATATCTTAATTTGTGTTCTGAAGATGAACGAAATTCTTACGGGTTTGGAACGACATGAGGGTGAGTAATAATTTTTGGGTAAACTAACCCTTTAAGGACCGTGTAATGTCGTTTTCTGTACAGTAGCCTATATAAATGCTTGCGCGCTCGCCTTTCAATCATGCTATGCGTCGGAATAACATGTTTCTTTGTTCATTAATATAAGATTAATGTTGGGAAACTTAAACTTGTATTTGAGATTAATTGTATATGAATGCATCACAAAAATCCCATGCTCTATGAGCACTGCCATTAATGGAGGATAAAGCGAAAGTTGTTTTACACTCCATGATAAAGGCCTATTATATACCTAACTTAAATATTTTGCGGGAAACATAAATGCGATCAGTTATCCAGATGGCGACCACTTGATGTGAACAAATGTAAACGCGCCGTGTTCTGATTGACTGATGAGCTGATCTGCTTGATCAGATCACGGTCATCGCATGTTTTTACACATACAGTCTAAATTACATTAGACGCTGCTCTCGTATGCAGTCAGACTGGATATTTATGAAGCATTCAAGGCTTTTTGGTAAGCCACACACACTGTTTTTGCGCTGGTGTCATATTCTCTCTGCTTGATCGTTAATATTTATATCATCCAAGAAGAGTACGTCAGAAATGTGTTTCTACTGAGTAGTGCACCATATTATCCATTAGCTAGACCGATAAACAAACACAGACCGGAAGTTAACTTCAGGGCAGGTGCGTAACTGTGGCAACACGCGTGCGTCCGATGAAACCATCTATAGCATCAAATAACTAACTAAAACCAAACTTATTTAGAGAACGAACACTTGAACTCACATCAGCGTGATAAAAACAGCCTAAAATGACAGAAACCATATCTTTGGAAAAAATTTAAATGTAATTTGATTGTTTAGTTTGTCTATGTCCCATTACATTTTATGGCGAGGGCGGGGTTTATGGCGATCGAGACGCTTTGGTTTCACTTTTCAGTACTCGTGTGGCACACTTGCTCTGGAGCAAGACAAAAACGGCTACTTTTACACAAGGTCTCTCTTGAAGCCAACACGGAAGTGACTTAAACTGCAATTAATCGACTGGCCCTAAAGACAGGCTCCAAAAGGGAGTCAAATCTGTATCTCCCCCATGTTAAAATGCCCAACTTTACAGCAGAAAAAAATATGTTTACAGCCTTGTACAAAAAGTGGTTTTGGTCTATACAGGGAATTTTGCCCTTCACGACAACTGTGAGGGGGGATTAATTTTTTTATAACTCATCCGTTTAAACTATATTAAGCCTTAAAGTTCTGCACAATTAAGGGTGTGGCCACTTGAGTGACAGGTGGATTGCCACTATGGTCGAGCTAGGCGGGCGTGGTTTCAGCAACCAGTCACCTCAGCTCCACCCACGTCCCGGCTCTTTGCCCATTTTCAGTAATCCGGGAGTGAAGTGCGGTGACGCGTTGCCAAGATGGCAACGGCTGACTTTAGGCTTCAAAACTGCTCTTCAGAAAACCTTGCAAATTATGTTTTTCTTCCATCATGTTTCATAAATAACAGTTAATTTATTAAATATTGTGACAGTTATACATTTAACAAACATTTCTACTGGTGGGATTTCAAACACTGATTAGTAGTATTATCTATTGTTTATGGAATTACCACGTTTATGGGTATTTCATACTGAAAAAAGAAAATGCATTATTTAAAGGAGTGACACAAATCATTGTTGCAATTTCTTTCCAAATCATATTTAGTAGTTGAACTGTAAAAGGCATGCTAAATTTATTTGCATTGCTGCTGGTGCTTTGCAACATCCAGCTTGATGATAAATGAATAAGTAATCCATAAGTAATGGTGCAACATGTCATGTTTCAGTTAACTGAGACAATTGACAAGGTTTTCGATCATTCTTCAACTGCTCAACAGCTGCTATAATTCTTTCAGCCTCATCTATAAACATTGACATCTCAAGTGCTGAAAAACATTGGCCAAACAGACCGCTGATACAGACCTAAGCATCTCCCTGCACTGCTCTTCAGTTCTTCAGGTATATCGTCAGTAGCCAATGATTCACATAACTTTCTCCAGAGCCTGATTTTCAAGTGACCCTTTACACTGAGGCAATGCAAAACCTGAGATATTGGGAATACCCACAACAAGTTTAAGATAATGAAAAGGATAATCTGAGAACAGTAAGGACTTGTTCATATATGACTGTGGAGCATATCATTTCAAAATATATTGTGTTAGCCCTTCTTTTGCAGCTATTTACATCTTCCACTCTTCTGGGAAGGCTTTACACTTGATGTTGGAAAGGATTTTCTGTTGGAAAGGATTTTCACAAGGATTTTCCCCCATTCAGACACAAGAGGTCAGGCAGTCAGCATTCCAATTCATCCCAAAGGTGGTTCAGGTCTGGGCTTTATGCAGGCCAGTCAAGTTTTTCCACACCAGACTAAGTAAATAATTTCTATATGTACCCCCCCAGTGATTGTGAAGCTGAAATAATAAAAGGTATGGCCCATGCTTGTCTAATGAGATTGCACAGCTGTATGATTGATTTTCTGCACAAATGTATCTAGAATAGCCAAACCCATTAATTATAAACAGGATGTCTATGTACTTTTCACCATGAATGCACATGCATAGCCTCAAAACTCATGTACAGCACACCACACACATAAAAACGGCAACTCATTTACAGTAATTAAAAAGAAATAATTAAATCACATGCCATTCAGACTCTCTCCTCTAATTAAAGGTACCACGCTCCTTCCAGCTGCATTACAATTCTGCTTAAGTGCCACTTGGCTGACCTTGATCCAGTACCATGCAACGCCTGATCTCATCAGATCTTCACGGCACCAGCAGACCCAGAGAGATGACCTCAATATCAAAAGGCAGAATTATTGATATTGACAATGCCAGGTTTATTCTCACCGTCTGACAGGAGGAGGAGATTAGACCCTCATGTCAGTGCTCGGGGGTCAGGGACAGGGTGCATACTGTATATGGAGAAGAAGATACATTATATTGCCAAAAGTTTTGGGGCATCTGCCTTTACAGAGGGGGCCAAGGGGCCAACTAAGGGGCCAAGCCCAACCCCTGAAAAACAACCCCACACCATAATCTCCCCCTCCACCAAACTTTACACTTTGTACAATGCAGGCAAGTCAGGCAAGTACCGTTCTCCTGGTAACCACCAAACCCAGACACGTCCATCGGATTGCCAGGCAGAGAAGCGTGATTGGTCACTCCAGAGAACACGTCTCTACTGCTCTAGAGTCCAGTGGTGGCGTGCTTTACACCACTGCATCCGACACTTTGCATTGCATTGTGATGTAAGGCTTGGATGCAGCTGCTCGGCCATGGAAACCAACATGAGTTGCTGTTGTTCCCAATTGCTTCCACTTTGTTATAATACCACTAACAGTTGACCATGGAATATTTAGTATTTAATATTTAGACTTATTGCACAGGTGGCAACCTATCCTGGTTCCACGCTTGAATTCACTGAGTTCCTGAGAGTGACCCATTCTTTAACAAATGTTTGTAGAAGCAGTCTGCATGCCTAGGTGCTTGATTTTATACACCTGTGGCCATGGACGTGATTGCAACACCTGAATTCAATGATCTGGAGGGGTGTCCCAATACTTTTGGAAATATAGTGTATATCAAAATATTATGATTATCATCAACCAAAAGATAAAGACATTAGGCTTTGCATGTTGGGGTAAATATAGCTAAAACATCACTGTGTGCAACAACTTCCAATTTCAATGAATCAATACACAGTACAGTGTTAATCTTTTAATCTGCATATTGATGTTAAGTGGATTTTTTGTTACTTTGTGGAATTTATATCAATTTCACACATGCACACAAAGAAATCTATGCACAGGATGAATTTAATTTTTTTTATTCTTTTATTTTTCAAATGTAAAGGCAAAGTAGTTTTGCTGGAAACAGGTGAATCCCTGCAGTTGTCTTCAACATCAGTTGTTGGCACAGCATGGTGCATGTACATTTGTTTGCAATGATATTTTTAACTTGCTGTTATCTTAATGTTATTTAAATGACAACACTGCACTCCTTTTAAAAAGGTTTAGTTGCTGGTGCACATTGGCCAATTCAAGATAGTCTTCGACTCACTGCTTCCGACACCATGCTGTGTCAATTGCTACTTAAATCTTATACTTTTTATCCTGTTGAACTTGCAGTTGATCTTTGCTTCTTTTAAGGAGATTTTACATAAATGTACAATTTTGATACTTAAGACACGTTTTGGCTGTTATCACATGCTGCCTCTGTAACTGACTCTTGAATTTATGGTTTCTTACATGTGTGTTTTTGCTTAGCAACACTCACCTTTTAATCTTATAAAAATAACCTGTGATCTTAAAGGGATAGTTCTACCCAAAATTAAACATTTGTCATTATTTACTCGCCATCACGTCGTTCCAAACCTGCATTGACTTTCTTTCTTCCAGAGGGCACAAAAGAAGATATTATGAATAATATTTCAACTGTTATCGGTTTTGTTTACTGTTATCGGTTATATGTTTTGTTTATTATACAACGAAGGACAAACAACATTGGACCCTATAGACTTTCATTGTATGGACAAAAAAAGTGTTGTTTTTTTTAATTTGTGCTCCACTGTGAAAAAAAGTCTTGGAACAACGATGGTGAGTAAATGATGAAAGAATTTGTATATTTTAGTGAACTATCTCTTTAAGTGTTACTGATGCTCCTGCTCTAGAATGTCAAATGCACTTAATAATTTAAAGGGGTGATGACATGGATTTTGCTCATTGAGGTTCACTTATAGTTTTAGTAAAGTTTTTTGCACATATGCGGAAAGACAATTATTTTCAACCCTCATTCTTACCCTCAGCCTGAAATTATCAATTTTTAAGGGGCAAACTCTCCATTACACTTGCCTTGCTGACAAAAAAAATGCTCCGAACAAACATAATCCTCCAACGCGATCCAGTATGTCATTATAATAAACCATCCACTTGTTCCCGACGCTGGGATCTTTCTGAAGTCTGTACAGAGATGCAAATGAGCTGTTTAAGCTGAATGCATCTACGCAAATGTTCTTTCACTCTTCCATTTGTTCTGTTGTCGACAGACTCAAGTGCATGAAGTACGTCAGAAAGTGAATGGGCATCTGTATGCTGTATCCAGACCGCGTCAGTGACTATAATGGGTTCTATTTGCTTTTGACGCGACACAACTCTCACGGTGTAGGCAAATGTGAGCCGTTAAGTGAATGAAGGCCAGTGGGCGGGGCCTATGGTGCGATGATGTGTACCTATTTGTCAATGTCTTGCTCTGGAGGCAGGCATATCACAGATCCCGCAATATCAAAACAAGCCACTTTTGGAGCTTGATTGAATAAATATTTTTTAAATTTTTTTATAATGAGGACATTTTAAGCTGTGAAACTTGCCTGATGTTTTAATGGTACAAAGTCCTCTTATATGTCAAAAGATCAATGCAAATTTAATTTCTCATGTCATGACCCCTTTCATTTCTCATTCCGTACCATTTGAATTGTATTCTAAAGGATTATACGCACCATTTTTACAGTATCTCACAACATCATTCAAAATCTTATTGACACATGGATGTGTCAATGTCAAAAGAATGACTCATTCTGTAGAATACTGAGAACAAAGAAAGCAGACATTCAGAAAAGTGCAGATGGCACATCTGACAATATCTCCATTCCATCAGCCAGAGTATTTCCTCAGACGAGTGACAGAAGGAGAGAAACCTTCTCCAAGCCCTAAGAGATGAGACCACTGAGTTAAACAAGACAGCAGGAATATCTAGAGACAACTGGTACAGGCTGTCGGATTGTTAAGTTAGAAGTGCTTGGCATCTAAACACATCCCCTATGGGA
This sequence comes from Rhinogobio ventralis, assembly GCA_039654625.1. Classification (NCBI taxonomy): domain Eukaryota; kingdom Metazoa; phylum Chordata; class Actinopteri; order Cypriniformes; family Gobionidae; genus Rhinogobio; species Rhinogobio ventralis. The sequence goes on along the minus strand of CM077204.1, from coordinate 16,325,065 downwards.
GAAAAGCTGTTCAAGAAACGCATCAAATATACAAGTTAAATCAGCACTGTAATGGCCAAGGACTGGACTGCATCGGCTGAAATAGTCTTACAGCTAAGATGTAAAAAAATATATGCACTAAAATGTTGCTTAACTGCTCTCTGACTACCATTACATCTGGAGAGATTTCATTAAACTACATGCTTCACATGCATCCAGGGGTGAGCTAAAATGTAATTGAATAAATGAAAGCAACGCATAAAAATTATACATAAAACATGTAGACACTGAAGGTTTATACAATATAAATTTGTTATACTTTTTGAGAGGACCAGTAATTAATTTCAGGTCTAAGTAGGGCTGTCAATCAATGAAAAATTTACTGATTCTTGTATTCCATCTACAATAGTTTTAACTATTGCCCTACTGTATGTACAGTACACATGCAGGCTTTTGTCAGTTTTTCATGACTGTGCCATTTTTAAGATGCTCTGTCAAGGTCAGCATTGGAGGAGACACAATTGTGATATTTGTTTTCAGTGCATCATTACATTGAAAGCCCTAATTCTAAAATTTTATGATTCACTCACATAATTTAATACAGTAGTTATGCTAAATAACTGCAATTCTATTAACAATTGAAATGTACATTTTGAATTCTTATGCAAATTACTTTAGCAAAATATTCAAGCATGGTCATCTTTACTAAATATATGATAGAAATCATAATAGTAATAGTGTGAGTTTGTTGCCTTAAATACATTTTCTATTTGAGTGATTATATGTATATATGTTCATTTCATTATATTAATTATGAAATTATGTACAAGCGGTGACATGGCCCCCTCAAGATAATGTTAATTAGCTTTATTTTTTGGTGTTGAAATGAACAAAGACTAATATGAAGCAGTAAGTTTCAATGTTGCCGTGTGATTATGGAAATTACAACAAAGAAAAACATTAAATGAAAAAGCATATGAAAAAGCAGCTTTGATGTGACTCCCACAGCATTCACATGTCAAAACTCATGAGTCCAACATGAGATTCACAGAGCATATACTCAAACAAAAAGCCAAAAAAGAGCAGCTGCCATTTATAAATGATAACACATTCAATATTAAAAACTGTAGCTGTGATATACTGCAGGAGCATATAAAATTGGCATATAGGAAACAAGCATAGAATTGCATAGACTTCTGAACACATCTTTTTTGCGTTTCTTTAACTATAGCACTTTAATTTCCCAGGAGCTGATTTAGATTAAAACATATTTCTATTTGTTATTATTAATTTATTAAATCTGTATTTAATTTAAAAAATGTTATTTCACATCCTGCCCAATACTGTCCTACAATGTTCATTTAAAAAAAAAAAAAATATTTGAATGGCAGTCTATGAGAACAGTCTGGGCGATTCTCGGCCAGAGTGAAATCGCCCAAGAAGGGGCGGTACTCCACAGAACGTGACTTGAGCTTATTGCACTATATCCAGAGGCAGAACAGTCTAGAATAGTGACAGCTAGCCTAACTCTGTGTTGAATGTGATTGAAAAATCCGTCCCTTTCGCACTTTGGTGGTGCGTTGCCCTATTGCCCTAATGAAGAAACCTCCCCTGGTCAAATGAAAAACGTTTGTAAACTTTTTACCTTGGCCTCATAATTTTTAGTAGACTTGCTACTTTAACAATGGCGAGCGATTACAATAATCCATACAAAAGTTAATAAAAGCTGATAAAAGTCACTGTATGCTAGTTTGAAAATTCTAAATCGCTATAAGAAATGGTACATGAATAAATGTGCTGTAATAAGAAATAACTTTGTGTTCTATTAAATCCAAACTTTTAAAGGGATAGTTCACCCAAAAATGAATTTACTTGACCCTCAAGTCATCCTAGGTGTATAACATTCTTCTTTCAGCCAAATACAATCAGAGTTATATTAAAAAATATCCTGCCTCTTCCAAAAAGAAAAATATCCATATTTAAAACTTCACAAACTGTAATCTCTAACTTTCGCTAACTGTTGTACGCACGTTCACGAGAGACTGGCGTTCCAGCATATGTAACATTTTAAATATAGGTATTTTTCTTACACAAACGCATTGCTTCACTTCAGAAGGCCTTTATTAACCCCCGGAGCCGTGTGGAGCACTTTTATAATGGATAGATGCACTTTTATGGACTTCAAAACAGAAACAGCCATTCACTGCCATTATAAAGCTTGGAAGAGCCAGGACATTTTTTAATATAACTCTGATTGTATTCGTCTGAAAGAAGAATGTGATACACCTAGGATGACTTGAGGGTGAGTAAATCATGGGCTAATTTTCATTTTTGGGTGAACTATCATTTTAAGGGCTTTTCACACTTGAAATAGTTAACCCTGGGTCATTCTAAACCCCGGGTAAACTGAATCCTGGGTTACCTTGCTTCACGTTTCACATCAATCCTGGGTATTTATAAGCTGATGTTTCACATTGTACATTCCTAAACCTTGGGTTAACGTTCTTATTTGCATATTTGTCAGTGTCATTGTTTGGATATACACAGCACGCGACCTGTTTACATAAAAGCTCTATCCTCGTATTGATGTCTGTACTATCGAGTTTATACTGAATGGATACTTCGGACTATAATGTTAAGAATGAAACGTCTTTTCTTCACTCAACTTCGAGACTTCGGACTTTGCCGCAGAGTCTATATTTACCGCGATGCTCACGCTGAATTAAAGCCACAGTGCATTGTTCTTGATCAAAATTTACCTGATTAACATGAAAAATAACACATTTCACCAAGAAATCATGTAGTGAAGTGTTCCATGTGTTTCACAAGCACCATGTGACATCCAGCACTGTGAAAAAAATAAATAAAATACACAAAAACTAGGGCTGTCAATCGACTAAAATATTTAATCGCGATTAATCGCATGATTGTCATGAGTTAACTCGCGATTAATCGCAACTTAATTGCACATTTTTATCAGTTCTAAATGTACCTTAAATGAATACGTTTCACGTTTTTAATACTCTAATCGACATGGGTATGGACAAATATGCATGATTTATTATTAGTAAAACCATACTCAAAAGAGCATGAAGACTAGACATGTATCAAAGGTCATACATGTTTTTTTAAAGAACTTGCTCATGTCTCTTAAACCTAAACTTAAAAATTCAGAATAAGCAGTACTTTCTCTTATTTTAAAAATAGAAATGGATACACTGGCAGTTTAGTTCAGAACGGCACGGTTCGCATGAAAAATTGGATCTGGGAGCGCACCAGGGTACCACACCGGAGCCTACCCGGAAGAGGTGCTCTGAGTTAGATTGCACTCGAACTGTGCCGTGATTCGCGTGAACAGTGTGAGAAACACGGACTCGGGAGTGCTCATTCAGAAAAGTAACCTACGCATTAGTTTTAGCCGATTTAGTTCAACAAAACATGTGTTAAGTGGTGATGGTGTTAATGATTTACCTCGGAGGCTCAGATACGAGCGAGAGCAAGCTTTCAGTGTATTCGCGCATTGCGCATCTCCTCAGAGTCCCTTTGCAAGCATGCAACAGAAAGCCTCCTTTATCCGACACACATAGCCTACAGTAAACCCAAATGTCATTTACTCAGCTGCGCATAATAGCACTAAATTCAAAATAATTAATATATATTGTTAAAAAAAAACAATATATTGACCCACGTTCTGTTTTCTATCATGCGCTGTGCATGTTTGTGATTATGTAAGATGCACGCAAATGCACCAGGGTTCAATAGAATCAAGTTGACCAGCGCTGGGGGGAAACCGAGAACTATCGCGCTCGGACATGGACTGCAGCAAACATGCTCAGTGTAAAAACGCCCTTTTCTTTTATTTCGATCTGGAGTCTAATAAAAGCTAAACAGAAAAAATGGTAGCTTATGTAGGCTATATAACGTCACTTGTTTCAGAATAATGTTAATGTTAGCCCTTTTCTTTCCCCATTTGTGTTTGCTGCTGCATCCTTTACGTCGATTTCTCCAACTACGGGCTAGGCCACGGATCAAACAGAAAATGCGCGCTGCGTTAATCGCGCGTTAATAAAATTAGTGCCGTTAAAATGAATTTGCGTTAATGCGTTATTAACGCGTTAATTTTGACAGCCCTAACAAAAACACAAACGTTTTTGCCCAAACTTCAAAGGCCTGTTTAAATGATTAAAAGTAGAGGCATATTTTTATGTGTTTGGGACAGAGGGGAACACGGTCGCATTTGCAGCAGATATATGCTGCCCATCGTAAATCAAAGCACAAGACAGACAGGGGTCGGAGGAGAACACTGGAAAATGTGACAGAATGGACGATATTTGTCTGTATTTGCACTACACAAGCCACAGTTCAGCTGCACAACGGGCGCGCGCTGCTCCCGCTCTCCATACGCTGCCACCGCACTGCTTGCGCGTGAAGTGTGAAACCGGCGTAACACCGCATCGTTTCACAATGTACAAGTTTGCCACCGCAATACGGGGTTAACATTGCAAAAGTGGTGCTAACCTTGCTCCAGAGCAGGGTTTCATAACCCGGGGTTAAAATCGTGTTTAGAACGACAATAACCTGGGGTTAAGTGCAGTGTGAAAAGCCCTTTAGAGTACTTAGATTAGCTAATAAAGAATCATTTCTTATACAAATAATTCCTTGACAAAGTGCATTGCAAAGAATAATAATAATAAAAAGAAAAAATAAATATCAATCAGTATTTTTGTCTCAAACATCCCTAAAACAAGATACACTTTATTTTAGAAGCAAAACTGCACAGGATATTTAATCTTGTTTTCAGAGAACTAGTCTCAAAATTAAGTTTAACAGAAATTTTGCCAGGTTAAGAAAAGGAATTACTGAAAAAAAGGTTTAATATCTTCACATTCAGCTTCAAGCAAATTAATTTGTTTTACTAGTGTTTAAATATTTTAAAACAGGACAAAAATAAAGAAAATAGTCTTTTGCAATGTAAAAATGAATGAAACGATTCTCACCTCACTGTAATTGGCACCAAGCTATCGTTCCTGATGTTTTGATGAGCAGCTGCGGTCAAAACATGAGCGCCACTACAGCCCAGCCTGGCCACTGGTCTTTCATTCTGGAGAAACACATGGAGGAAACGGTCTCCAAAATTTTGCTCCCGGGCTGAAAGGGAAGAGGGAATATAAAGAGATGAGGGAGCTTTCACTCAGAGCTTACCATAATGAGATTTAGTGATGACCTGTTTTAATTTGGGGCTAGAAACCCTGTTTCAGTCATACTAAATCTCTGAGTGTCTGTGAAGTCACTCAAATGCTGGTAAGTCCATTCCATTCAAAATATCCATTTCTTTCAAATGGATTTCAGTAGGTCTCAAACCAAATTCTAACTCTAAATCTTTAAAGCAGATAAATTGCAACCCTCTACTTTTTACTTGTGTTACCAGGTGGTATATTTCATAGACATTTTATAGTAACAAGTGCAGTTTGGCATTTTTAAATATTTTTTTTTTTGTCTTTGTCAAAACAAGAAATAAGTTACATACAAAAATATATATATTTCTATATATTTATACATGTTTTTTTATTATTATTTACAGATTCATTGTGTTCAAACTCAATGTTTAGGTGTGAGTCAATGAATCATTCACTCAACCGATTCTTAAAAATAACGAAACAAGTGACTGGCTTTATTTGTGAGTCAGTGAATCATTCACTCAACCGATTCGTTAATGCTACTGCAAGGTTTGCTTGCAGACTTTTCATTAGTGGATCAAAAATACACAATGAAACTGGTAATATGTGTCTTTAAAGGTGCAATGTGTAAATTTTAGTGACATCTAACGGTGAGGTTGCAAATTGCAACCGCCCACCGTTCACCCCTCCCTTTCAGAGCACATGCTACAGTAGCCGACACAGGACAAGGATGTCGTTGTCTGAGACAGCAGAAAGTAGCTAGTGCTCTGTAGAGCAGTTTGTCCGTTTAGGGCTACTGTAGAAACATGATGGTGCAAAATGGTGACTTCACTTTAAGGGTACCCAAGATGTATGTAGATACAAATGGCTCATTCTAAGGTAATAAAAACATAACGGTTCATTATGCAAGGTCTTTATACACCACTGAAAACAGTTATGCATATTGTATTGCATTTCTGTCAATAGATCCTCATAAATACTACACACTGCACCTTTTTATATTAATATTAATCAATCTGTCATATTGTAAAAGCAATATCACACTTGCATTCTTGCACTCTTGGTCTGACCATTTTTTTTATCTTCATTTCCTTGTTGTGCCTTCCATTTATTTGCAAACCTGCCACATCAGCCAACAATAAGTGGTAAATATGAGTACATTGTTTAAGTACATAAGCACATAGGTATCACCTAAATCAATAAGCGCCTATTCTATTCCCATCTGAGCTTGAGTAGTCACAACAATATTGTCAAGCTTCCTGCTTGCTGTGGCATACCTGGCAACAACCCCAGTGATTGCAGATGCACTTGACACCTACTGCATCAACTACAGTTGTATTTCTTCCTCTTTTTTTATGTAAAGGGGATGGGGCGGGGAGTGTAAGGAAATGACAAATTACTTCTTATTGTCCCAATGGCCCTGTTACCCTGTAGTGGGTCTAACGGAGCGTGTGTCCTCTTGTCAGTATCTGTCACCTGTTATATTCGCTCTGCCTCTCGTCTGCTGATGACTGAAGTCCAGCGGGAGTCTGACATGGTGCTCGTGGGAAGGTTTTGTTTGGAGGGGAGGGAACGGTTGAGATGCAGGTGCAATTCTTAACATTCTCCTGCATTCTGATGCATGCCTTCTGATTAAGTTCCCTTGATCTCTACAGTTTTTTCTTTGAGTCTTAAATTCAGACTGGGCTGCATACCTGCGCATCTGAGTGTTACAATCCAAGAGTGGAAAAAAACTTGGACACAGGTGGTTAATTTAGTGATAGGTAAAATAAAAACGTTGAACTGAATTTTATTATTACATTATAGATCAGATACCAGTGGTGCCTTGCTGCACCTTTTTCTTTTTTTAAGTTTAATAGAGAGACATTGCGGTCCAAAAGACTGAGACCACATTGTAATATTAGGATTTATTTTCCCTATTGGAAATAAACAGGTTTATGTAAAAGTGTTGGAAAGTATTAAAACATGTTAAAACAAACATAAGTTATAAATATTCTGTATTTTTCTAGGCCACTAATCAAATATTAATTTGTGACATTGTAATATAATATAATATAATATAATATAATATAATATAATACAATATAATATAATATAATATAATATAATATATAATATAATATAAGTAATATATATCACACTGTAAGAATTTAAATTATTTGGATAAAATCAATCATCAAAAGTTCACTCACAACAGAAAAATAAATATGTAACGTTGAAAATGTAAAAAAGTTGTGTAAAATGAAGAGGAAATATCCTGTATATTCTGTAAATATTCAAATAATAATTTGTGAAATTGAGCATGCATTATAATATAATATAATATAATAATTAGAAAAATGGAAAACGTCTCGGTTACGTATATAACCTTCGTTCCCTGAAGGAGGGAACGGAGACGTACGTCGGATGTCACCGACAAATTGGGATCACTTCTGGGAGCCCCATCAGCTTCGAGATATAGAGAACGGGCCAATGGCCATCTTGCGCTCCGCCCCGTGCCACGGGTATAAACAGGAGGCGAATGCAGCGCACCATTGTTTTTCACTGAGTAGTCGAACTAGTGACTCGGCCATGCAGTGATGGTACAGCAACTGTGGCGACGGGACGTACATCTCCATTCCCTCCTTCAGGGAACGAGGGTTATATACGTAACCGAGACGTTCCCTTTCAGTCGGTCATGTTCGACGTACGTGGAATTGGGATCCCTATGGAAAACGCCATAGTTACTACCACTTCCAGCGCCCAGCAAAAGCCCCTTAGACCCCCGTCTGTTCGGGGCAGGAACTTACGCAGGGAGAGTCACTGCTGCTGTTCCGCAAGACCCACTCAGCAGAGTATTGGATAACGCTGGGAAAGCATGCCCAGGGGGGGGCGCTGCAGAAGCCACATCCTATCCGTAGGGAGGTATCATGTGGAATATACACATATAGACTGGCCATAGGCAGTGCAACATACGGAAGTCCCAGGTGTGGCCCCGGCCAATGCAGGCGGGGGACTACACCGCACAGAGACAAATAAGAACACGGAAGACACAGGCTTGCCGTAGGGAGCTGTACCGTAGAAGAATACACATATGGGTCCGCTGTAGGGGTCACAACATATGGAAACCCAGCCTAACACAAGTTCCACCAATGCATACAAGTGTTAGACTTGGCGTCGGGCGCTCCGCCACGTCTGACTGCGGTCTGTGGTAGGCCACCTAGAACCTCCGCGTCCCGCTCCAGGGACCAGACAAGGAGTTTCCAGAGGTCTGGACGCGGGTGCCATAGGGTGCCCCGTCAGGAGGTCCTTCCTCAGAGGAATGGGCCAAGGAGGTGCTGTTGCGAGGAGCACTAGTTCCGGGACCAGGTCCGGTTGGACCAGTACGGCGCAACTAACAAGACCTGCTCCTTGTCCTCCTTGACTTTGACCCCGGGCCAGTTGCGTGCTAGCGCATCCGAGCTGAGGGTTCCCTCGGACAGGGAATAAAGCAACTGGCTGTGGGACGTGCCCTGAAGTGCCTCCAGATCAGCTGGACCACCTGGGGATGGAGTCTCCACTCTCCTGGAAGCACTTGCTGTCGTGAGAGCACGTCGGCTGTAGGATTGAGCAGGTCCGGAATGTGAGTGGCGCAAAGTGACCTCAGATGCTTCTGACTCCAAAGGAGGCGATGGTGGGCGAGTTGTGACATTGTTTGTTGACGTACGCAACGGTTGTCAGAACATGCTTGCCTAGTAGCGGCCTCTTGAGGCGGTACTGCTAATAACTCGAACCCGTCCACAGACCCGAAACTGCAAGCCCGTTGTACGTGGCCCCCCAGCCGGTGGCAGAGGCATCCGTGAAGACTACAGCATGCCTGGACACTTGTTCTAAGGGAACACCTGCCCGTAGAACCTTGGGCAGATATTCGGGCCGGGGTCTCAGGATTACATGAGAGTTAGCTGCCCCGAATTCCAGGCACGTTTCGTCGACCGAAAATGCCTGCAGGTTGTACGTGGGGTCCGTGGGGAAACGAAGGGTCCGCCCACGGGCTGAAGGTTTGACGGCAATTCGGTGTAATTGCTACACGGAATGAACCGTTCGGCCACGCCCACCTTGGGAACCCCATCTTCATATCGGCTGGAGGGAGCGGCTCCAATCGCGTCCTTCGCCAGTAGGACTGCGATCTCTTTCCGCAAGACAGGGGCGTCGCAGCTCCACATAACAGTGAAATGGATGCCCAGAACTTGGGAGGATGCTGTGTGAACTGAACCGCATAGCCGAGCCTAGTAGTACAGGTGAGTCAGCGGGACGGTCTCGGAAGTGCTAGCGAGGCTTCCGGAAACCGTACCACAAACACACCCGCCCCACAGACGTACCCGCGGTAGGGCAGTGAAGTGGAGGACAGGGACCCGACTCAAGAGGCATAGCGTCCTGAAGTGGGGTCTGAGTGCGCACGCAGCACCTACCTGCCCCCACGGTTGGACAGAGGGTATGAGAGAAGGCATGGCAACATTCTCAAGCCATACGCTGCTGTCCGCTGGCGACTGAAGGAGGGGCAGAGAGCGGTAAGGCTTTGTGGAGTCACACACTGTCTACCTCACTTCCTTCCTCAGCAGGGAACAAGAGTGGCAAGGCATAGGGTCGCGCACTGCTGTCCTCGCACCGCTGAGAAGAGGGGAATGACAGTGGCGAGGCTCCCTGGCATTGCACACTGCCATTCTCGCCCTCTTGTGGGGAGGGGAACGAGAGCGGCGAGGCTTTGTAGCGTCACACGCTGCCATTCCTGAACTCCTGAGACCCAGAGGTATTGGAACTGCTCTTAAGAATTTGGGTACCACTGGCTGTAACACCAGTGGCGGAACAGAATTTACCAATGATTCTTCAGCCGGCCCTCCTCCGGGGAAGCCGAGACGGGTGGCATCATGGGACCGATGCCCATGGCGAGCAGACTGAGGGGTTCCATCTGCTTTGCACTGTGGAGGACTGCTGGGCACAGTCACAGACAGTGTCGCCAAAAAGGGTCACCTTGTGAGATGGGAGCATCGAGAAAGCGTACTTTGGCGACGTCTCACACCCCTGCAAGGTAGCCCAAATGTGTTTCTGGACCAGGGTGGACATCGTCTGGCCGAGGGACAGCGCTGTGACTTTAAATATAAATCAGTCACTGTGCACAGCTCAACCTCGGCTCAGAACTACCCTCGTGCACTAAGAGCGCAGGGCGGAGGTGGCCTGCCAGTGGCACTGCCACCCCACCGTTGAGGGTAGTGAGAGAGGGGAAAACTTTATACAGATTGGCGTTCCATATTTTGGCACCAAATAGTTCCACACTGCCAAAGTTTTCCAATGCACGTCCGGGGGAAGAGGCAAGAGGGCGGGCAAGGCGATTTACGCGTTGCACTACACCTCAGCCACCTGGGAAAGCATGGCTGTCAAGTCTGAATCTGGTTCAGCATGAGCACACAACATTATAGTGGGAAACTCAGCATCATCTTAATTTCCAGCTCAAAACAGCCCTCTCTCCGATGCAGCGATTGACATCTGTCCTCTGCTAGAGCCCCAGATGAAACGCTAGGTCCCTTTTTTTTTTTGGAACCAGCAATCCCACCTGTAAGCTACTAGCAGGCACGTGAGACCGTGAGCGTGGCCGTCAGATGGCACACGGCGCACTGAACACTCAAGCCCCTATGAAGAAGGCAAGACAAACAATGCGCCGATGTGGTCATGCTCTCATGAGAGAACATGAACCACCCACGAACACAGTCTCAGCATGCTTGCAATGCGATAGAGGAGTGAGGGCCCACGGAGACGTACTCGGCAGGGAAGCCCCACTGTAATCCTCAGCTCACCAAGGCTTATTAGCCGAAGTAGCCCCTTTCTGGTGCACCAGAAAAGAAACTAGATCGGGGATTAGGCGAAGGGACTGAACCCCGTTTGAGGTTTCAAGTCTCGACCGGGCATCTTAAGCGCCGAGTGACGCGCTGGGTTGCCATGACATCCCGCGCTGTCAGCTGGTAGCTAGATGGCACACAGTGCGCTGAGCGTTCAAACCCTCACGAGGAAGGCGAGATGAACAGCGCGCCGATGTGATCCCGTTCTCCTGAGAGAACATGGATCACCCACGAACGCAATCTCAACATGCTTATGCGAGAGGGATCGTGGCCATCAAATAAGGGCAGGAAACAACTGCATCCAGAAACGCACGGGTGGAATGACGTCTTGAAAAAGACGCAGTGTCACACCCACGCTGCTCTTTTAGAAGAAAGCTCTTTTAAATGTGCTGAAGCACCCAGGAACGACACAGGAGAGTAGTGCAGCCTGTGTATGCACTCACCGTTGAGAACGCCCTCACCGAACCAACAGACCAAACAGTGCTGTGAAAACAGCAGTTTATCACTGTATCAGTGAGCTTGCGGCCGCCGCTGATCGTGCCTTCTCTCCCAGCACTCAAAGAAGCCTCTTATCTCGTTCTCTCTCTTTCTCTCTCTGCTGAAGCAGGAACAGTCTCCTTCATCGACACCGTGTTCGGCTCTGAAGTGAATGACAATGGTGCGCTGCATTCGCCTCCTGTTTATACCCGCGGCGCGGGGCGGAGCATGAGATGCAAATCTCGCATGCCAATGGCCATTGGCCCGTTCCCTATATCTCGAAGCTGATAGGGGCTCCCAGAAGTCATCCCAATTCGTCGGTGACGTCCGACGTACGTCAAACGTGACCGACTGAAAGGGAACACAAGTGTTTTTACTTTAACTTACAACTTACGTTGTGTCTGACTTTAGGACCACACTATACGAATTGAAATTATCTGGATAAAATTGACATTGATCAAAAGTCCGCTCACCACATAAAAATAAATAAGTTACTAATCACATTCATGCCGAATTGGGAGATCATTCTAATTAAATCAGTCAGTTTCCCTCCTCTAAAATTGATGAATATGTCACTAGCAGAACTAGAGCGCAAACCCAAATGCTTGCTCCCTGTCTTTTTTTACATGGCTAATCTATAAAAGGAATTTCATGAAGACTCTGACAGGTTGAGACATGAGATAAACACTGTCATATTGGCCGTGTCAGGTGAGCTGCATATGCAAGACTAATCTGACAGGGTGGAAGTAAAATGAATTTTCTAACTTGACATCAAGAGCAATCTCATTCAAAGATGACAGTTTCATCCAGCTCTGCCTTTAGTGCCAACAATTTATAGACATGACTCATCTCCCTATCAGTTTATTTAAATGTCAGGTGATTGCCAAGACCGCTGCTACTGATGTAATATGGACTGCATTTTAGTCATTTGAAATAAGCTTGAAACTTTTGAACATGTCGACTGCAAATGTGACAGTAAAACGATATGATTGATAAAGCACTTGACACTGAATGACAATATTTCGAACATGTATCGGCCCACAATTTGTGACATCACACGCAGTACTGCTGATAGACCGTTGTCATTTTGTGCAAATTAGTTCTTGTCTCTAATACTTTTCTCTTTATTTTGCTGGTTTGATTTTTGACATGTAGAAAGAGGAAATTTGGTGACAACAAGTATGATCAGATCGTCCACAGTCAGTCTAGAAAACTGGAAAGTTGTTTCTCCATCTGACAAGCTCTAATCTGATTGGCTTACTTTATCTGACTTCCTGAAGTAAGGGCATATATGATATTTAATCAATTAGCCTAGAAACAAATTTGTGTTTACAAGGTACTGGAATGACAGTGAGCTCTTTGGACATTCATGAATAACCTCAGTCAGGATTTTTTTCCTATGTGTTATTATTGCTCTTAGGGCATAAAAAACAAGATTTAAAATTAAATGTTTGATATCAGAACATGAGGATGTGATTCCATCAAAGTTCTCTACAACCTGTCAATTTACAACTGTGGAAACCCAACTCAGATGCTCCCTCCAATGTACCAGAGAATGTAAATTTACCCTTATTATCTGATAATTCTGATTATGTTCAAGATAGACACATTTCTACCATAGCTCTCCTCTGAGAAAACCTAGTGATCAGGTGTTTTCAATCTTATCTGAAATGAGCAGTGTTGGGGGTAACGCATTAAAAGTAACATGCATTACGTAATCAGATTACTTTTATGATGTTACGAGTAAAGTAATGCATTACAAGTAACGTGCATTACGTAATCAGATTACTTTTTAATCTAACAAGTAATGCATTACAAGTAACATGCATTATGTAATCAGATTACTTTTTTGATGTTACGAGTAAAGTAATGTATTACAAGTAACGTGCATTACGTAATCAGATTACTTTTTGATATTACGAGTAAAGTAATGCATTACAAGTAACGCATTACGTAATCAAGATTACTTTTTGATCTAACGAGTAAAGTAATGCATTACAAGTTATGTGCATTACGTAATCAGATTACTTTTTTGAGGTTACAATTAAAGTAATGCATTACAAGTAACGTGCATTATGTAATCAGATTACTTTTTGATGTAATGAATAATGCATTAAAAGTAACATGCATTATGTAATCAGATTACTTTTTGATTTAATGAGTAAAGTAATGATTATAAGTAACGCATTACATAATCAGATTGCTTTTTGATAAGGAGTAAAGTAATGCATTACAAGTAACATGGATTACGTAATCAGATTACTTTTTTGAGGTTACGATTAAAGTAATGCATTACAAGTAACGTGCATTATGTAATCAGATTACTTTTTGATCTAACCAGTAATGAATTACAAGTAACAGGCATCATGTAATCAGATTTTTTTTTGATGTAACGAGTAAAGTAATGCATTAAAAGTGACATGCTTTACGTAATCAGATTACTTTTTGATCTAACGAGTAATGAATTACAAGTAACATGCATTATGTAATTCAATTACTTTTTGATCTAACGAGTAATGAATTACAAGTAACATGCATTATGTAATCAGATTACTTTTTTGATGTAACGAGTAAAAGAAATGATTATAAGTAACGCATTACGAAATCAGATTGCTTTTTGATCTAACGAGTAAAGTAATGATTATAAGTAACGCATTACATAATCAGGTTACTTTTGATCTAACAAGTAATGCATTAAAAGTAACATACATTACGTAAATCACATTACTTTTTTTATATTAATGCAACTTTCATTCTAATAACACAAATACATTTATTTACAGTCAAAAAAGTTACTGCAGATTAAGTCTTTTCAAAAACAACAGTCACAGTAATAGTATTAATTGTAGCTAAAATATAGCTATTGATGCATGATGTCCAATATAGTGGACAGATGATTAATCAGAATTTTCTCCCAATCTAAAATCAATACTTGGAAAATTTAACCGTGATATGACTCATTAGATATTGCTTGACTCTACAACATTTTTATACCTGTAAGAGTCTCCTATAGGATAGAAGGAATAGATGGATATTTTGGAGCAACTTGGCATTTCTGACCGGTTATCGGCCATCTTGGTTTGGAGGGGAAAAAAATCGACATACAACGGCTTGCCACTTGGTGCACTAGGGTCCACTGTAGAGGTTGATGTGCAACTATAGCCATTTTTTCCACCGTTGGGCAGAACGGTTCTGATTGCGTAACCGTTCTATTCCGTGCCGATCCAGGCCAGCTGGTACAGTTCTGGTTACATTTTCCACTGTGGGGCTGATAAAGGCCGCTCTTTGAAATGTCATACAAAAGCGTCAGTCGTTGCCTTGGTAACACAACGGTTTACTGATGAAATGAGATGTAAATAACGACCGCAATGTGGAGGATGATCAGATATTTCTTTTAATTTTATTATTAATTTGTGTTTATGTCTCTCAAATAGAGTGCTTAGCCAGCTACAGAGAAACTGGTAGCCGGGCAACAGACAAGAGGCAAATCCTGAATGGCGATGTCACTTCACTGGATTCAACCAGCACGATTCAGCACGGTTAAACAATCGTGCCGAGAATTTCGGGACGAGAACGGTTTGTAATCGTGCCGTGCCGTACCGTACCAGGCTCAAGTGGAAACACAACTGGAACCGTTCCTTATCATTCTAAGAAACGTTCGGCCCGAAGGTGGAAATGCGGCTTATGCCATCAAAGCCCATGCATATGCAAGAAAATGCTTTTAGAATAGCTGTCCACTGTAGTGACCTCTATGAATGAAAGGGTTAATATTTATAGCCAATTATAACATCAGTAAGTTGATTGAAAAAACTGAACTCTCATGTAAAACAGAGATTTATCAGCAAGACAGCGTTTGATGGAACAAAACGGACCAATTATAATCTAATCTTGTTTTCCAATAATAATACTACTTAAAATTTTAATACATTATAAATAAATGTAAATCTAATTCACTCAATTACAGGTAAAATCCCCAAATCCTAATTCATTTGGAGTTCGGCCCAGGCAAGGGACCATATTTGTTTAGGACGTAGTAATTGAAGAGCATCATCCAGCAGGGTTTGCCAATTAGCTAATGGGATCAGCCATCATAACTTTAAATTCAGCCCACAGCACATATACTGGTGTGATTGATTTCACCTAGAGACATTTGCCATGTCATTAACATGTCCTCAGAGAGGACTTCATTACCGGATAAAGAGGTACAGTCGACTGTCCGGCGTTTTAATTTAGCACTGAGGCTTACAGTTATATTCACAGTCTCATAACTCAGTGTGTGTAATCCGCAGCGAGGGAGGCTGCGAAGCCAATTATTCATTAACACACACTGATAGAGAGCAAGTTATTGAGTCAAACTTTCCGCAT
>CM077204.1:12131718-12509218 GCA_039654625.1 Rhinogobio ventralis | reverse complement strand
TGTTAACATTAGTTAATGCACTGTGAACTAACATGAACAAACCATGAACTGCTGTATTTTTATTAACTAACGTTAACAGAGATTAACTAATGCTGAACAGAGGTGTTGTTCATGGTTAGTTCATGTTAACTAATGCATTTACTAATACAACCTTATTGTAAAGTGTTACCAAAAAAAAAATACAAATGCCTTCAGGAGAACATTAAGAAGCATTCAACAAGACATTCAAATGTAAAATAAAAAAAAGTAAGGAAAATCATATACATGCATAAGAAGAGGATAAGTAAAAGTAGACAAATGATAACAGGATAAGTACCATACAATTGCTATAAGGAAACAATGATAACAAGAGAAAGATCATTAAAATGAAACGGATAAAAACAGCAAATTAAAGAAAGCTGGTTGAACTTAATCAAAGTCATTGTAGAGGATTTGTTCATATAGTTTCATATATAAAATATATATTTTTTATTGTTATTTAAACAAAAAGACCTGAGCAGCGAGTCTATCTCAATCAGAAAATGTGAAAAAGTAGGAAGTGAGCCCATACATTGGGCAGAATCAGTGTACTAACAAAAAATATCGGTTTACACTTTACAATAAGGTAATGCATTACCTAACATTAACTAACAGTGAGCAATACATTTGTTACAGTATTCATTCATCTTTATTAACATTAGTTAATACAAATACAACGGTTCATTGTTTGTTCATTTTAGTTCACCGTGCATTAACTAATGTTAACAAATACAAATTTCAATAATGTATTAGTAAATGTTGAAATTAACATGAACTAAGATTAATAAATGCTGTAGAAGTATTGTTAATTCTTAGTCCATGTTAATTCATGTAGTTAACTAATGTTAACAAGTGAAACCTAATTGTAAAGTGTTACCAAAAAATCTTTTCAATTAAAATATTGTGAAAAGATGAGGGGCTTGTTTAAATGGGAATATAAGTCAAACCAAAACTTTTGAACCAATTCACAAGAATAGAGCTTCACCATCATGTGAGCGGATAGGTGAGAGGTGTGACTGCTCTGTGATGTCACACTAGATTGCTGTGAAAAAGCATGGTTCGGTTAGGACGGAGGTCAAACCTCAATCTTGCCTGCAGCCCAGAGAGAGTTTGAAATGGACACAGACAAACCTCAGCAACAGATCTCTGAAAATTACTCTGAGGTCACGGTTAGCTCAAGCGCAGGTAAGAATATTACATTTACTAGACCTACAGAAATATTGTAGTGTTATACATGATCGGGATATGAAAAATATTTACAATTTAATCTTTTAGCAGACACTTTTATCTAGAGAAACTTATAAATAAAGAACGTCACAAGCTGCAATCATACTGCAATGGCACTTTCAACAGTAAACTAGTGCTACAGTGCTAGAGCACATATAAAAGTGTAGAAAAGTAAAAGATAAAAGTGTACAAGAAGTTTTTTTTATTTTTTTATTTGATTGTGATTGTATATAAGATAATATCAAAATTTAAATAATAACTAACATTAATATTTATGCCAGCATTGCTGTATTGTGTTTAGTTTTTTAATCATTTTATTTTATTTTATTTCTCACTCCCATAGTGGCTGTACGTTTTAAAAAAACCTAACATCCTAATCTATTTTTGTCATATTGTCATTAAAGAAAACATTTCATTTGAACAATTGAAATTCAATTGCAGATGCATTTTTCAATATAAAAAAGTTCTCAAAAATGCTTTTAATGCTGAAAATATAAGCTGCATTTAAAATATATTAAAATATAAAAAGGCAAAAAAGAAGCATTTTTTCATCTGTTGTCTCAGACTCGAGACCCCATGTTTCAGTCACTTTTTTAGTGCTGTATTTTCATAATCAATTTGGTAGAGTATGACGCTCAAAAATCCTACCACTTCCTACCCTCCATAGTAATGTTGTGAATAGCCCCTGGAAACCAAGAGTCCCACATTTTGACAAATTAGTCACTTTTTCGGCCATTGTATGCTTAAGCTGAGCGTAATCTTTAGGGTTCTGGCATGCCTCTCTCTCACGATATTGAGTTTAGGTGGCAAAGCCTTCTGTCTTTTGAGTTCCTGGAGGTTTGTTTGGAAGCATTAAGGCTCTTAAATCCTCCGTCTTTAGTGAACAGCATTTGAGAGAAGTGTACCTGCAAATCCAACATCTCAGAGGTGTCAGTGGTTGATGAACTCTCACTGTCAATAGGAAATTGCTTGTAACTAGAGAGAGAGACCTGAGTCGAGACTCTTTCTGTTTGGAAGTGACAAAGTCTTTAAAATCTTAAAAATCTTTAGGAGTGACAAAGAAGTGTAGTCATAATGAATTCACAAAATTCAATTTGAATTTCACCTTATTGGATGCAGATGTTCACCCAAGAAAAGATTCTGGGACATCTGAGAGCACCAGGGGTGGCGGAGGACGAGCAAGACTGTACCCTTCACCATCCCGCAGGAGACACCGAACTACCTTCAGCAATGAGCAGCTGGAACAGCTGGAGTTAGCTTTCAGACAGAACCACTATCCTGATATCTATTATAGAGAGGAGCTTGCGAGAGCCACCAAACTCAACGAGGCCCGCATACAGGTAACTGACCTGTTTGCTATGATAACTGAACTGATACAGTTACATGTGGCGGAAATAAATGTCCTAGTTTTATGTTACACTAACCAGGGGTGTTCACACTAAGAGTGATTTACAGTGACACAGCAAAATATGTGGATAGAAAACTTGCTGTGATAGCATTGAGCGACAGTTTGGTTTCTGTTTCTACTGCTTCATAATGCTCGTCACATTTGTCCAAAATTCTGGGGCCAGATTCACAAAATCTTCTTAAAGGGATAGCTCACCCAAAATTTAAATTCTGTCATTAATTACTCTCATATCGTTCCAAATCCGTAAGACTTTTGTTCATCTTCAGAACACAAAATTAATATATTCAGCCAGCAGCCATATCACCCTTTAGCCCAAGACTGGTTTCCCACTGAAGCTAAGCAGGGCTGAGCCTGGTCAGTACCTGGATGGGAGACCAACTGGGAAAACTAGGTAGCTGCTGGTAGAGGTGTTAGTGAGGCCAGCAGGGGGTGCTCAACCTGTGGTCTGTGTGGGTCCTAACGCCCCAGTATAGTGATGGGGACACTGTACTGTAACAAGCACCGTCCTTCGGATGAGACGTTAAACCGAAGTCCTGACTCTCTGTGGTCATTAAAAATCCCATGGCACTTCTCGTAAAGAGTGTAACCCCGGTGTCTTGGCCAAATTCCCTTCATTGGCCCTTACCAATCATGGCCTCCTAATAATCCCCATCCATTGAATTGGCTCTATCACCCTCTCTCCTCTCCACCTATCGCTGGTGTGTGGTGAGCGCACTGGCATCGTTGTACTGTGGCTGCCGTTGCATCATCCAAGTGGATGCTGCACACTGGTGGGGGTTGAGGAGAGACCCCTGACATGAGTGTAAAGCGCTTTGGGTGTACAGTAGTACATATGAAAGCGCTATATAAATGCCTCATTCATTCATTCATTCATTCATTTTTGATCAAATCTGAGAGCTTTCTCTTCCTCCATTGACAGCTATGCAAATACCACTTTGAAAAGTTCATAAAGAAATAGTAAAACTAATCCATATGAATTGAGCGTTTTGTCCAAATTTTCTGAAGAGACACGATTGCTTTATATGATGAACAGATTGAATTTAGGTCCATCTCCTTCACTGGTTCCGTCCAGTCCCCTGGATCCGCCGGCTCTAATGGCATCATTCAGCTCCTTGGCTTTGCCCCCATTGCTAGCTCCGTGAGTCCCTTCAGCTCTGCACCTCTGGCTTCCCCTCCACCAGCTCGGCATTAGGCTGAGTCCTCGGCTGCACATCGGGCTTTCATGCCCATGTCTCCACCTCGGCCTGTCAGCCCTTGCTTGCTCTATCATCGTCCTGGCTAGCCTGGCTGCTCCTCCAGCTTTAGGCACCTGGCAGCGAGTACCCCGTTCCCTGCTTCTCCCCATAATGGGGGACAGCAGCAGGCTCCGGCCTCTGGCAAATGGTGGCGACTACTCCGCTCCCTCTCAGGCAGCAGCCACCCCTCCACAACCCAGGTGGACGGGTAACAGTAATCTTTAATCACAATAACTTCCCCTCCCACTTGCAATGACATCTCTACTCTTGTTTGTCTGATGACATGTTTACTGGCGCGAGGGCGGGACAAACTGTCACCCACATAAGATCACAGCATTAGCAACCACTATCACACAATCCAATCCCAATTCCCAATGGACAAAATCAGGTAAATTTTTTCTTGTTTGAAAAGACATTCTGATATATGGCACAATAGGGAAGACTATTGCAACTTTCCATTGCCAACTTGATTTTTGTTAGAAAATAAGAAGATAATAGCAGTTACAAAGCATTTTCTAGGAATGTTTTGTGAATCCGGTTAATTGTGCCATGTTGCACACACACTGTGGACAGACAAATCACTTATCGCAGGAAAATTATTACATCACACCTGGTTAGAAAATGTCTGGATTATTGAAGAACTGTATTGATGTCTTTAGCTCTTTTGGCCACTGGTAAAAAATTTAATATAATGACGTTAGTGATTCAAATGTTGCTGGAAAGAAAATGACCTTTTGAATGGCCACCATCATGGTGTAGTTACAGCATCTACAGCTAATTTTCCATGTTACCCAGCCAAACCTCGACTTCCTGGTTTGATTATTCTAGCTGACTCTAAACCTGCCTGCTTTTTGCTCCCTGCTGTAGGTATGGTTTCAGAACCGTCGTGCCAAGCAGCGGAAGCAGGATCGTATTACCCAGAAAGTGCTGCCAGTGGGCATAATGCCAGGGCGAGGGTCTCTCTTTAGCGGTATGTGTGTGTCTTCCTCTGCCATGGGGCGGCAGTACCAGTGCCATCATTCCCTGCCACACATCCCCCGATTCCCTTCAGTGCTGCCCCCTGGAGGCTACCCACCCCATCCTTCCTCCAGTAATCATTTCTCCTGCCCCTCCAGCCCTGCTCCATCACAAGCCACCAGACAGCCGGATGACTGGTACAACCAGTTGCGCAACATTGGGCCATCAACTACTTCAGTGCTCTCACTGGCCTCTGTGTCTGCACTGGAAACCACTAGTCACTGGAACTAGTGGAAGTGCTGATGGGTTATTGAGTAGCCTTTTATCTTCCCTTTTGTACAAGAAGCTACAGAACAAATAAAGTTGTTTTCAATGACAAAGCAAGACTGACATTTTCTGTCTTTATTATATTTGCAATCACACATGACATCTTTTTCTCTCAATTATTGCTATATCTCCCTAGACAAAAAACATTTATATCGATATCCTGTGTCAATACTAAACTGTAACAATTAAACTAGGTTCAGTTTATACTGAACATGCTGTAGACTTTAAATAAGGACCATTATGAACATGTCATTCTTATCTCAGATGAAATGTACAATAGACCCTATGATCTTTTAAATTACATCTCTATTAAAAGTCATCATTAACAATTTACAGCTTTGGTAGAAATAAATTACACATGGTTTACGTCAAATGCTATTCTTCTTGCCATTTTATCTATGTAAAATAGCCATGGGTCAATGACAATCTATGAACAATTTTGTTGAAAACATACACGCCAAGTTCTTAGAAATGTGCTCTTTTACTGGGTACACAAAGGTCTTCATTTTGGTTGAACCAAACAACTCTGATTTAGCAGACAAATGTTTTTCCAAATAATAAGCAGTTTTGTTAGAAAACTGGGGTAATTGCATCACCCAAACATTTTTTAATTCATGCCTCAAAAAATATCAAAATGATTGTTCAATATGGAAGTGTATTAAAGTCACTATATGGTTAAATTGCATTTTAAATTTATTTTTGAATAAATTAATAGATCCTAACAAAAACAGCATCATGTCATTGACTCATATAGCATTTTGTTTACATTCAGACTCTAACAGCAAGCTGAAAATCAGGTCACCCTGATGTTTTAGTGGACATAATTCCAATTTCTGTTCTAGAAAATGGATGACTTCGTCAAAAAGATGGTAGCTGTTAAATCCAACCAAAGTAGTATTAGGCCTATAGAGAGATTTACAGCTCCGAACAGGCATTTTGCACATTTAAATGTAAATCTAGGTACCAAATCTACAGTTAGATGTTGTGTGTTCACGTGAAAGTTTTGTCCTTTCAGATCATTTTGAATGGGTATTTTTATAAATGACAGTAACAGTGATAATCCCTTTAAGGCAGAAAGAGTGTGTGTTTGCCATCATTCATCAGCAGAGCAGCAATTATGTCCCACTTTATCTTCATTTAACCATGAGCTTTGCAGGAGAGTGTCACTGCAAGCATTTATTTAATAATAACAATTTATGCTTGTTTACAGTGGATAAATTTGGCAGTTTATACATCAAGGGTCCATTCTGACTAGAGATGCAGATGTGAGTGCAACAACGAATAAATGTCACACTGATAGCATAAATACAAAACATCTCATGTCACTACATGTCACGATTTCATTGTATGACATTTTATACTGGTTATACGAAAGCATGAATATACTGGGTCTGTGAAATCGCACACACACATGAAGGAATGTGCTGGAGATTTGTACATCAGAGGTAATCTGCATTCACAGTAAGGCCACGGCTGTTCCCGTCGTCTTTTACTCCAGAGACCTCGCAAACTCTGCATAGTCAATGTAGCCATCATTGTTTTTGTCATCGTCTCTGAGGACGTCATCAATGAGGTTGATGAGATCCTCTTCCTTCATTGGCTGGCTATCATCTCCTCTTTCCTGGAAACCAAAGCCAGGTGACAATACTAATTATAATTGAATGGAATAAAAAAAAATGGCAATTTACCAGAGGTTCTGACAAAATATTAATTGCTGCAGTCTTTTTAAAAGTTGTTTAATAAATTAGAATTAATTATTTTTTGGGCCCTATCATACACCCGGCACGACGCAAGTGTATTTTGCTAGTTTCAGCCTGACGCAGTTATCACTTTCACGTCCAGTGCCACGCTGTTTAAATGACAAATGCACTCGCGCCCATCTGTTTCGCCCATGGGCATGCTGGTCTGAAAACGAGGTATGTTCAGGTGCATTGTTGACTGCGCCATTGACCAACTGAAACATGGTCTAAAGTCAATAGCATAGTATTTTTTGTGTTATTTAAAGTCCTCATGAATCCTCACGATCTTATTTACTTTGCACACATTACAGGTCTTAGGGTGAACAATTCATCCGTGCAAGTTAATACACAGAATTTTTTTTTTTGCTGTGGTAATCTTTAATCAAAATCTGAAAAGTAACTTCCGGTCTGGAATGGCGTTCCCTTTACGATGACGGCAGTTTGACGGCTTGGGTTTGAATATCCTTAACCATTCCCCTCCAACCGTTAGTCTGCTATGAGCGAGAGATGGAGAGGAGGAGGAGCGCTGAAGTGAAACCCCGCCCTCTATTCAATATTCCATTTCACTTGGAAATGCATCACAGCACTGAAGTAAAATCAGTTGCAACTTCCGGTTCACTGGGACTTTAAAGGGCGTGTTAGTAATATGCGCCTATAGGTGGGTGCACAATGTACGTACACTCTGCTTGTTACACACACAAGGACGCGCAGCAGCACACAAACATTTTTAAATATTAAAATAAAAGGATTCCTCTCTGGAGAAGCATTCAGTCTTTCCAAATTCTCGCAAATTCCGCCTTGTAAATAGCAAATCCACCATGGTGCAAGCGCAACTGGCTTTTAAAGGGAATGTGAGATGAGACTCTGATTGGTTTATTACACGTTACGCCCAACACACACCCATGACACATTAAGAGACTAGGTACAACCCTTTTGAACCATGTGTCTGGTGCGCCGACCATTTTTTTTTTTCATCATTAAACTAGCAAAAGTGGATTCGGACACGCCCTAAGAGCACCTGCACCACAAGCTTCAGACCATGCGCTCAGAACGTTAAAATAGGGCCCAATGACAATACTTGTTTTATTACTGGATGAATCAGTGTTTTAGAAACAAATCTCTTGAATCAATAATTCAATGACAAATACATTTCTTAACAGTCACTTGCCCTAGTGGCCTAACAATATAATCAATACAATTGTTATTTGAAGTGACAAGCTACTTTCAAAAAGGATCAGCTCTATTTTGATCACTACTGTAGACATCAGTGTTTATATATGAACTATAAACTTTTATCCAAGTACGTCTGTGATAATCTGAATTATTGTAAAACAGAAGTAACGATACTATGTATGAAACTATGTATGAGTTGAAAAGAAGTTGTCAACTGCAACATGACAACTGCTCTCTCTGGTTCAGCGGCAGCGCCAACGCAGATTTGAATGTTCTGGTGTGATTTTATCAAAGGTTTAATAGACATAGCCGAATCGTTGTCCTTTAGGAATAAAATTGTGTGGGTGTTTGATCACAATATTTTATCGATTAATCGTGCAGCTCTAAGTAGGTTGTGTCCAAACTTTGAACTTGTATTGTACACAGCATAACGTCAATCTCAAAATTAAAGCACACACCTCTCTATGCACATGAGTAATGGCAGTGGCAAGCTCAAGTCCATCCAGCAGATTGTTGCCATCATAGTCGTGCATCTTGAAATAGTGTAGCTGCAGCTCTTGAGGTGTCATGTCCGACTCCGGCTTTTCAATCACCCCTTCTAAATGCTCCATGATATGGCTACAACAGAACAGAAGAAAGGTTAGATTACAGACAGAATAATATTAGCAGAGGTAGATTGGTATTTGGCCAATTTAAGATGATCAGCATCAGTCGATGACTCTGACCTTTGGTTGATCAAAACCACAATGAAACCGAAGTAGCAACATATATTTTCTTTCATATTGTGATGTATATCCGAGTATAATGGATAATTGAAAAAGAAAAAACGTGGTTCTGTGTATTGGTTGTTGATTGGATTTTGAGATGTGGATGTTGCACTCAAAAGTGGAGGCAGATGAACATGATCTTGCAGTTCAATAACTAAATTATTGAAGTTCTGCATGTCACTAGAGAAAAGTCTGTCATTTTAAAAGAAAGTCCAGCTATGATTTTGATTAAAAATTATGAGGTTTTAATTGTTAAAAATGAAACAATCATGGATGAATTTTTCATAATAAGATCTATAACATGAATTTAGTGAACTTTCATTCTACAGATAAATCTATACGGACAGCCTTTGCAGACCGTTATATACCCAGTAGGGTTCAAAAGTCTAAAGGCCACTAATGTTTCTATTTTGCCACAATATTTCTTTATCCCTTATACTCAATACAGTAAAAACAGTAATATTGTGAAATATTACAATTTAAAATGTTTTCAGTTTTTTTTTTTTTTTTAAAGGGGTCATGAACTGCAATTCCGTAACATTTTTAAAATGTTTTTCATAAAATGTTCTCTGTTTATATAATTCTCCCAATTATAATGTTATCAAGATTTTTTTTTACATCAAAAAACATCTTAATTTAGAAGTAATAACCTATTTTCTATCCTGTTTTTGACCCTCTCTTTTGAACACTTACTTGGTAAACACCCACTGCTATGATTGGGTTTTGTATATTAAAATAATTTCGTCCCTGCCATTACACGTGTGGAATTGTTTTGAAAACTTCCAAAGTTGAAATGGCAACAGGTGAAATTCTGATCCTGAATCAGAAGACAAATCTACCCCTCAAAAACCAACGATACTCCAGCCTGCGACAGCTTGGTAATTAATCAACTTTACTTATAAATAATTACTATTCCTTATGTTTTGTGAGGTAGTTATTACTTTATATTAGTGTTTAAACAAAGACGATACAGAAAGATTTTTATCTTGAAACATAAGCATTTATGTGTATTAAATTTGCTTTGTAAGTCTTGGTTGTGGCAAATAAAGTTGAGGTACTAACTGAGTTACCACAGTTATAGTTTACAAAGGATACCTTGCAGTGTTTCGTGTAAACAAATTATGAATGAATGTACCATCTTTTCTTACTGTCGTTCTTATATTCATCGTTCATCATTTTCAGTAAAGTAAAAGTAAAGTGAGTACATATCAAAAGATCTGTATCAGACAAAGCAATAGTGACACATGGTAAAAACACTGTTACTCACACTGGTGTGTTGCGGACACTGCTGTCAGATCTAATATAGTCACTGCATCATCTTTTATTTTCCGTCTCTGAAAAGCCTGCATCGAACTGTGTCTTGTTTAAAAAACAAATCCGCAGTAAAATTAAGCGAACAAACAAACAGTGTCTTATCTGACTGGAACTTACTAAAAATAAAGTTAATCCATGATTTCTTAATGTTAGGATCACAAGGAAGGCAATGCAAAGCCTGTGTTTCCCACAACTTGGCACTGCAAAACGTCTTCAAATCCTCAAAGGCATCTCTATGGTTTTGTTGCTCAAGTAATCCTGTGTTTGTGTCTCTCTCATACAATGATGTAGAAGTAGGCATTGATCTTCTTCTGCAGAGGTATTTCGTCACACTATGATGTCATACTATAACAAAAGTCTTTTTGGCAGCTCGGTTTCAATAAAAGCTGTTTTTGGACTAACAAGGAAGTTTTGAGTTCTGAAACTTACAGGATATTTTATGTCAAAAGATCAAGGAAAATTTTCATTCTCAATTTATGATTCATGACCCCTTTAATATATTTTAAAAAGTAATTTATTTCTGTGATGCAAAGCTGGATTTTCAGCATCATTACTCCAGTCTTCAGTGTCACAAGATCCTTCAGAAATCATTTCTAATATGCTAATTTGGTGTCAAGAAAATGTTCTTATTATCAATGATGAAATCAACGTTTGGGCTCTGTGGCATTCGAGATGCAGTTTGACGTGGGTTGCTTGATGTCCACTCCATGAGGGACTACTCTGGTTACTGCCTTTTTACTCTACTGTTCATTCTGTTTGGACTGTTGTACATATTTGTATATTTTTTCACTCCAGACTATGCATTTCCCTCAGATTCCATGATCATCTGTGGTGTTTCTGTGTTCTAATATTTGTCCTGTTTTTGATGCATTTATGTTTATTGATTGTAAAGCGCTTTGATCTAGGGAAAAACACTATATACAATGAAACATATTATTATTATTATTATTATAAAATGCATACCAGTTAACCAATAACTACAACACATGTGGCTAGGATTTACAAAAAAAATGATTAGTTACCATTATATTAGTACAGAGAAATAATTTTAAAATGAGTTCTGTGGATGGATTAAGTATGACCTTTGTTTTTCTGACATATTCGCAGGTAGAGATCAGGGCAGCCTGCTCCAGTGCAGAGGTCATTTGGCAGAGAGTGCATTTTTGAAGAAATCCAATCAAAATCAACAAACGCTATAAAAATACATTTCACTGGAACGGTTTCACTAAATTTGGATATATGTATAAGCTCTAAAAGCAGTTTTAAAGTCAGAAAGACAAAAAACCCTATACTCACTCTTTATCCTGAACCATGTTCCTGTCCAGTCGGGTGATTGGAGGGTGCACTTGATTTGAAGCAGCTGGTTCTCCATGCTGTCCCCCATGGGCCCATATAGACATCACACAGCTGAAGCAGAGCAGGAACCAGCTCCATAATCTGAGCTGCCCAGATCTTTCTTTCAATCTCATTACACTGAAATCACAAGGTAATAAGAGATAATGTGAGAATAACAATGACAGCTCCATTCATACTACAGCTGGAGCAGCCCTTACTAACAAATATTTGACCAATGAAAGCAAGACACAATTTTAACCTCCTGGGTGCTACTGTCCTCGTACAAGGACATTATATTTTAGTGAATTTCTCTTTTTAGTCACTGGATGTCCTGTAAAGAGCACATTCAGGGCTTTTCAGAGATACCATTTGTTTTGAGGTTTCCCCAGGACAACAACTTCTCCTTGGTCTTTAAAAATGACTGAATGGTCAAATTTAGCACTCTTATGGAAATATGATAATATTTTGTAATTATCATTTAAATCTGACAAATTTTCAAATAGTCTGTTATAAATGCTATGGGGTTTCTAATCAAAATATGACTGTTACAAAACAGGGCATTGATTTCATACAAGTCCTCAATTGAGGACACTGGGACTTAAAGCCTGTTTATCAGGCATTTTGGGAGACACAGCAAGTGAATAGGGAAAGAAATTACATATAAATGTTCCTATAAAATATTAGATATTATTATGAAAATGTTGCCAACTATTACTCCCATTATTACACTTATTTTTTCATTGCTCCAAGAACACATTAACGTGCAAATTAGATACAGTGTATAGATACATTGCATTGAATGGGAAAACCCATGTATGGCCATTTTACCCATTAAGTAAAATGGTATATCAGTTAATTCCGTTATATCTTTCATAACATAGTTGAGAATCATCTTTAAACAAAGTTTGGTTTAAACAAATCCTGATGAACAGAAACCCATTGTTTTTGCCTATACATGACATTTCATGTAATTTTATTTTTAGTCCCCACTTTGTTTTCATGGGTCTTATGAGGTTAAAATTCGTTATGGTACGATTACACAGACTATTTATAATGGGGGGAAAAGCAGTAATATCTGAGAAATCAGTAATCAGTAATCATCAGTAAAACTGTGAAATGTTGCTGACATATGTATGAAGTTGAGAAATTGGGAATAAAAACAGATAGTGGAGGAAAGTAATGGCATAGTAACTGGCAAGAAAACTAAATATAATATATGCTGAAACGTGGGAAATTAATAAAGACAGACGTGAATATTGGAATATTACAGGAAAAGCAGTCTAGACAGCGAAACAGCAGTTGCATACGTTGCCCAGTCATCTGAACGCTTTTCTGCCTATCTCTTAATACATCTTACAACTATATAACAACATACACATGCAAATTCACTCACCTGCTATAAATCGCAATTGACGGGTAAATATTCGTCCTATTTATTCAGGCACAGTGGAGTAACTGAACTCCTGCTGATGTTTACTCAGCGCCGCTCTTTGTGACTGCTTTTGCTTGCCGTAGTTTGCCTTTCACCTCATGGACACGACAGCTAAACTCTGATTGGACACAAAAGCTTTTACAAAGTTTTGTGGACACGGCTAAAATACAACAATATACGTTATATAGTAAGATAGAATAAAAATGCACTGTATAAAAATATACACCACATTTTGCATTAGTAATAAAAACGTTAAAATATGTATACATTAAAATATAAATACTTGATCATATGTATAAAATATTTAGCCATAAGCTAAATCAGATTAGTAACAAAAAAATCTTCTTTTTTTTTTTTACAAACTAAAAAGCAAAATGTCAAAGATATATAAAGAAAGTGTGGCTCTAGTGACTCTTAGTAGGTAAACGCTGATTAAGAATTTAATTAATTAATTATTTTTTATTTTATTTTCATATTAAACCCAACAATTGCATCCTCACATTTCAAATAGATACCAGGGATAATAAATGAGAAATTATGCAGGATCTCTTTTTCTTCTCCAGGACACGACAGCTGCACGCTGATTGGATTTGAGTAAACGCCATAAAGCCGCGAGCGCACTGTAATCCACACTGTCTGCAGCAACGCAGGGGAATGAATGAGCGCACCTATAACTCTCAGGGATGATGATTTTGTGCCTAGTTAATCAATCACCACGGTCAGCTGCATGGCAAACCTCTGCAAAGAAAATGAGAGGGCCAAATCTATTTTCCGACAGCTGGAGGTTAGGTTTATTGCATTCTTAGTATTGTAGAAATGTGACTTTTAGAATAGCCAGTAGACATGCTTGATGTTTGCTAACAACTATTGTATGTATTGTATAGTAGATTTTAATGGATATATTATTGGCAGTCGATGAATGATTATTGCATTATTAGTTTTAATTGTGTTTTTTAAAAGCCATGTTATTTTAATAGCTGCAAACAACTACTAAATTGCTGACTTTAAACGTGTTTTAAAGGAATACCACACATAAATTGTCTCTATCACTTAATCATTTCACAATACATATCACAAATCACAGCTGTTTCTTCAACTCTTTAAAAACAAAACAAACGTGAAAAAAGTCAGCCATTCAGAAATGCTCTTTGTCTGTCAATCATTTTGCTCGCGCGATGTGCTGACGCCGGTCATTTCTGATATGTTTTCCCCATGGTTTTTTCCCGAAGACATATGCTTTCAACTTAAAAGTTGTAGATATATTTGCTAAAGATGAATTTTGTCGACGTTCAGGAGTACACCAGCATAGTTGCCCTCCAATCCAAGCAGGAAGTGGCTCACTCAAAGCTGTCAAGAACGGTTTATTTGAAGTCTCCCGCTAGATGGCGCCACTGTCTCGCAGGTGGCGCCATCTTATTTTATTGGCATTTGCATTCAGTGGCAGATGCTTTGCATTAAATTAGTAATTATTTTCATCTAAACACACTCATGACTTGACGGCTGCATTCGAATGCGCACATTTCCCTACTATTAGGCGAAAAGCAGTATGTGGCAAAATAAGTATGTCCGAATTCACAGGAGTAGGCAAAAAATACCTCCAGCGATATTCTGAAGTGTGCATATGATGGACACTTCACTTTCTCATGAGCCAATGGGAGAGGATTTGTGAATGGCACATGATAATGACAACATGGCGAACGTAGTACGCCTGGATTACATTCATAGCACACACACACACACTACATAGAACATAGCCTACTTTTTTTAGCAGCCGTGAAGTAGTTACTTATTCAAAATAAGTACCTACTCAAGAGAGTATGGGATTTCGGATGCAGCCACTGTCTTATTCCAGACTATATTATGAAAGCAGCCCCCTCTCTTGATCTGATAGGCCTAATTCAATTACAACAAGCCCTGCAAATAGTTAACAAGATTTAATCGGTTAAATAGATTTAGTCATCTAGCAGTGAAGGGATTTCAAGGAAATAGGACATAGTTGTCAAGGACAAGGCTTTGCTTCAAAAAGAAGAACTGTTAAACTACATTTATGGTCTTAGCAGACTCTTAACACGTTCCTATTGACCCACATGATGTTGCGGCCAGGTAAATAGTGTTTTTATATGCACAAAGGCTGTTATTACACCGTCATAAAACATTACTTTAATGTGTGTTCTTTTTAAGTCTGTATGCCATTTGATCATGGTAACTGCTTAAAGGGTTAATTCACCCCAAAATGAAATTTCTTTCATCATTTACCATACCATCATTCTTTCATCATATCGTTCCAATTGTTGTGACTGATATTTTAAGAATGTCTCAGTGTTTTGGTCCACACAGTGGACCCTTTTTACCAACAGTGATAACGCATTTCCACAGTTATCAACATTGCAAATCTAAAGTTTTTGATATTTTGATACATTGATAATGTAATAGCCTATTTATAATGCTATATTACCTTGGCATTTAATTACAGAAAACCAATTAGTTTTTTCTTTTGTTATTGGAGCAAATGGTAATACATAAATTGTATTTGCTGTCATGTCCCGTTCACCACTAGTTTACTCAACTATGATGACTTCTGCTTCTGAGAACCCTGGAAATGTAAAAAAACCCATGATCAATGGAACACGATTTTGAGGCAGTAAACTGTCCAGGGGGCTTCAACACTCTGTAGCGGCACCCATGCCAATATTCAAAGTCATACAGTCTTGGTATAACATGAGGGTTAGTAAATTTATTTTCATTTTTGGGTGAACTTTTTCATTTCAGCGTCATAGTGGCTTGTTAACCAGCAGCTTGAACCAAATAATGACCAATTTGGACAGAGACAAGCTAGACTAGCCTAAACCAGCTGAGACCAGTAAACAAGCTTAGACTGGTTTAAGATGTATTGTATTTTCTTTGTAAGAGCTATGAGCTATCCATTGGCTAGCGGTCACATGTCACCGTCCATGTTTTGATTCAGCAAATCAGTTTTAGGTAAATGATTAAAGGGATACTCCACCCAAAGTCTCTCATCATTTACTCACCCTCATGCCATCCTAAATGCATATAAAGAAAGTGCATCAAAGTTGGTTTATAGTTTAAAAACTTTGAAATATTTGTATTTCTCTCTCTCTACACACACACACACACCTATCATTTCGCTTTAGAAGACACTGATTCATCAACTGGGGTCGTATGGATGACTGTTGTGTTCGCTTTGTGTGGTTTTTAATGCGTCAACATTAAATGTCCCACGCACTTGCATTGGCCTATATGAACTCACAGAGAAGGATTATGTTTCTAAAATCTCTGTTAGTGTTCATCTGAACAGTAGCAGCTCCTGGCCATAAATTTATGTAGGGCAGATTCTGGGTCTTTTTGTAAGCTTTATATTCTAATCGCTGAACACCACACACTTTAGGCAGAATTCTATTGTCCTTGCGTTATTCAGCCTGAGGGTTGCGGTCTAATGATGATACAAGCTGGAGCCTTACATTGACATACTTTAGTACACACGACAAACGCATAGAATGTCATCTTAGAATTGCCTTAATGTATTTATTGCCTCCGAATGTTGTTTAGGAATGTTGCAAGTTGTGTAGGAATTCTACGGAGCCCCTAAAGGGTGGTGGAAAAAAAATAAGAGACGGGAGAAAAAATAATAAGTCAATGCTTTTGCGTTCTCTTGCAAATGTTTTGCGTTCCCCCGAGAAACTTTGCGTTTAGTCGCAAAACCTTTGCTTTCCCCCCAGAAACTTTGCATTCGCTTGCAAAATGTCTAGCGTTCCCCCCAAAAACACCTTTTAAGCTCTTTGCAAGCTAACGCAAAGTTTCTCAGTGAAAGGCAAACATTTTTGCGACGGAACACAAAGTTTCTTGAGGGAATGCAAAACATTTAAGAGAACGCGAAAACATTGACAAATTGCCATCTCATATTTTTTCCTTCACCATGTCCCTTTAGGGGCTCAGTAGGAGCGAGGTTTACGTGAGGTAACTTGAAAATAAGCGGGGCAGTCTGAAATCTGCCCCAATGACTCTCAATGGCTGCAGTTCCATTTTTCACCACAGATTTACATTGTGGGGCGCTGTAAAGCTGGGAAGGGCTCCCATGACTGGCACATCACTCTCCGATAAATTAACCCTTGTGCGTCAATTTAAAAAAGTTACTCTGAGATCCTTAGAGGACAAAAATGTCCGTCTCAAAAAACTGTCATAAATCACAGACTTAAGTTTGGTCTTATTTTAAAGAAGACCCGCGGCAGATTATTGTATTTTATGAAACATGCTGAGCTCTATAAATCTAAATAAGTTGTGTTCCAAATGTGAGGTTGATATCTTAAAAAATTAGCTTTCAGAAAGATTTTGTTTGGGCGCAGTATACTAGATTTTCCCCATTAGATGCCAGCAAAGCTCCACTGGCAGACACAGTGGCTGGATTTGTGATTTGCAGTAGAGTTTTTCTCTCAAATATTACATGCACACACACACACACACACAATTATAGCTGCATAATTTATCCAATTGGCTCTATAATATGCAGAAACAGAAAACAGGAATAAAGCGAGTTTTTGCTTTATAGGCCAAACCTGAG
The DNA here is from genome assembly GCA_039654625.1 of Rhinogobio ventralis. Taxonomy (NCBI): domain Eukaryota; kingdom Metazoa; phylum Chordata; class Actinopteri; order Cypriniformes; family Gobionidae; genus Rhinogobio; species Rhinogobio ventralis. The sequence continues at coordinate 12,491,710 of CM077204.1, read as the reverse complement.
AAAATGACACCATCTGTTAAAAAAAAAAAAAAAAAAAAAAATATATATATATATATATTAGTAAAAATTCTCATTTTGAAGCCTTGCCAACAGAATGAAAGTCTATTAACAAAGAGTGCATAATTTTTTTAGTTAAATGGTCCTGGAATTAAAAATTGCAGTTTTAATGGGTTTCAATTGGGACCCATTAAAGTCCTTAACCTGAGTGTAACTATTTATTAAAGAAAATGGGGGTGAAATAGTAGGCATTCATAAAAATACACACTTGTTCCATAAATGTATGCAGTTTGCATTAACAGGCAAATTGATTAAAAAAATGAAAAAGTCAAAAAAATGTCCAATGTTTAATTTAGCACAAGGGCTAAATTAAATAGAATGTGGATGATTTTAACTGTGACAAGATGATTGACAGGGCAGTTTAAACAGTGACAGGATGCACGTAACTAAGCGACAGAACTGTTAAAGTCTCAATTATGATGAAGTAGGGTATGTCCCAAACCTTGCCTACTCTTTACACTCAAAAGTATGTACTTTTTCTTCACTTTACATACTTTTGAGTGGCTACATTTGGGGTGAGTAGGCCTAAATGATGAGAGAATTATCACTTTTGTGAGGAGTAGGCCTATGCCTTTAATATTCTTTTAAATACTCACTTATACTTGCGAATTTCAGCACAACGCTTATTTAGGTATAGCTAAACTAAACATTTAGTATTTGACAGGTGTTTTATGATAGTGTAAAGCCTATTGATGACGCACAAAGGTTCTCCACCCCAGTTGTCCTTTTGGTTCTCATTTATTGAACACCACAAAATAAACTCTAAAACAGTCACAAACAGACTTCGGTGGTATCGAGTTGACACTAAAAAGGTATATAAAACACTTCCAAGTATATCATGTGTAAACGTGCAATACTTTGACTCAAACTTAAATAGTAAGTCAAAACAGTGACATAGGCCAGCTCCTAAAACAGAGCCAGAAAAACACCATTATTATCATTGTGCTAAAACATTTAAAAATAATCCAACAATCATCAAGTGACCTGACATGAAACACATTTGAAACATATTTCAATACATTTAAGTACAGCACAATATGACAACGCTTATAAACACAATAAACACATCATAAACATACATTTCAACTATACATCACATACCTGGCCACAGCTTTCAACAACTGTTTTCGAACCCAGGCACAAACCATCACTATAGTCTGCACAAAATATTTTAATATACATGATTATACAAAATATTACATTTGAAAACCATTACATCAAACATATCTGATGAAAATTTGATTTACCTTATAGAAAGAAAGAAATAGATCATAGCCACCTATCTGGCGTTGTCGCACCCTGCAACAGCTTACAACAAACAGCTTTCCAACCCAGGCATAAACCATTAACATCTACATTAAACATTTTGATACACATAAAAATATCACACTTTTAAAAACCATTAAATCAAACATGACCAATGAAAGTTTGATTTACCTCAAACAAAAAAAAGTGGTGGTTGAACAACATCATATGTCAGATCTATGTCTGATTCACCACATAATTCAGGCTCAGATCCACTTTCCACCCCTGACAATAATTCCGTTGAGGCTTCTCCCCTAACAACCCATGCTTCATCTGATTCACTATCAGAGGCTTCATCACTTTGGTTCTGCACGTCCTGGTGTAAAGACCCTACCATCCCTGGACCACATGGCCTCAATTCTGTTCGGTGCATATTTTTAGGTGGGCAAGATCCATCCACAGGAACAACTGTATACCCAGCTTTAGAGTCACCTGGATGAGCTATCACAAAGGTGTGGGCATCCACAAATCCTGGATCTTATGCCTTCCTGAAAAATAATTCCTACGATAAACCAGTTGACCCATCCGCAAAGAACTCTAATGTAGGTGGACCAATCTGTCTTATCCTAACTTCGGCAGCATGCTCCATCTGTCCCCTTGCTTTTTGATAAGCCTCTTTAAATCGCTCCTGATGCCCCACAACCCACTCGTCAATTGTCTCCGTAACATCTGTCTGGCTTACCCCAAACAAAATATCAACTGGTAACTTTGGCGATTTCCCAAAAACCAGAAAATATGGGCTGTAGCCAGTGCTCGCTTGCTCAGTTGTATTATAAGCAAAAACTACTTCTGGTAAATATTCTACCCATCTTCTTTTCTTGGATGGTGAGAGAGTTCTTAAATTATGCAGGGTTCGATTGAACCTCTCGCACTGGCCATTGCCCTGTGGGTGATAGGGTGTAGTTGGACTCTGCCTAATCCCATAAATCTTACATAAGTTTTGAACCACCTCTGCCTCAAAACATCTCCCCTGATCCGAATTAATTCGTTGGGGAACTCCATACTTGTGAATCCACTCCCTAACAAGGGATTTTGTCACGGTCACTGCTTTTTGGTCCCGCTTAGGTACTGCAACCACAAATTTTGAAAACACATAAAAATAGCGTTCAACGCCCTGATGCCCATGTTCGTCATGTAGCCCAGGGAGTTTCCTCCTTGAAACTCTGGGGTAAGAGCACCTGTTTCATTTGGCCTTGTCTAGTATCCACAAATTGGCAATACAAAACTCCTTCCTCCTCTACCAACTTCTCCCACTGCCGCAGGAGTTCCAACGTCTTACCATTCTCTTTAACCCTCACCAATTTGCCAGGTTTAATGCGCTGACTCCAATACACAAGAAACCTTGCAATAATGGGATCAGCCTGCTGTTGCGGTGCCCACACCTCAGGTGAGAACACAGGAAAGCTACACGTAGTTGTCTGCTCATTAACCATCAATGTATAATTAGATTAGATTAGATTAGATTCAACTTTATTGTCATTACACAAGTACAGGTACGAGGCAACGAAATGCAGTTTGGGTCTAACCAGAAGTGCAATAGCAGCAAGTGCAGGACATGAATATGTACTGAATAAATATAAATATAAAGATGGCTATTACTATAAATAGAATTTACAGATAGATATGTATAGAATATAATATACAGATGGATGTTGCTATAAACAGTTTGCAGATAGATATATACTGAACAGAATTTACAGATAGATATGTACTGAATATATATATACAGATGGCTATTATTGTAAACAGAATTTACAGATAGATAGATATATACTGAATGTAATATACGGATGGATATTACTATAAACAGAATTTACAGGGTAGATATGTACTGAATATATATACAGATGGATATTACTATAAGCAGAATTTACAGATAGATGTATATAATGATATGTTAGCTAAGATAGGCAGTATAGCAATGAACGATATAGTGCAAATGAGCATATTCTAGTTAGGTAGTAGTGCAAGATGCATATATGAACAGGTGTTACTGTAGTAACAGTCGATAGTGCAAATGAGCATATTCCAGTTAGGTAAGTAGTGCAAGATGCATATATGTACAGGGTTACTGTAATAAACAGTCGATAGTGCAAATGAGCATCCAGTAGTGCAAATAACAAGTGAAGGCAGATGTGAGGGGGAGAGGAGGGTTATCAGTATATAGGGGGAGTGGGATCAACGAGGGTTAGAGTTCAATATGGAGACAGTTCTGGGAAAAAAACTGTTCTTAAGTCTGCTGGTCCTGGTCCGGAGGCACCTGAAACGCCTACCAGAGGGCAGGAGAGAAAACAGTTTGTGGGCTGGGTGAGAGGAGTCCTTAAGGATGCTGCGAGCTCGATGCAGACAGCGTTTCCTCTGGATGTGGTCGATGGCAGGTAGTGGAGTCCCTGTGATGCGCTGGGCGGTTTTCACCACCCGCTGTAGTGCCTTGCGCTCTGCAGCAGAGCAGCTCCCATACCATACTGTAACACAGTTGGTCAGGATGCTTTCTATTGCGCAGCGATAGAAGTTCACCAGTATAGCCGAGGATAGCTGATTCTTCCTCAGTGTCCTCAGGAAGAAAAGACGCTGGTGAGCCTTCTTGACCAGGCTGGAGGTATTGGTTGTCCAGGACATGTCCGCCGAGATGTGGATCCCCAGGAACTTGAAACTGGAGACACGCTCAACAGCCGTACCATTGATGTGGATGGTGTCGTGTGTGCCTCTTGCCTCTTTCCTGAAGTCCACGATGAGTTCTTTTGTTTTGGTGGTGTTGAGGAGCAGATTATTTTCAGTGCACCATGTGGCCAGGTGCTGGATCTCCTCCCTATAGGCGGTCTCATCGTTGTTGCGGTATAATCAATCTCTTGAATCGGATTAAACATGCTTCCCCCAACTACAGGTTTAGCTACTGACTGGGTCTGTCATGACAATGCATCTGCACCCACATTTTGACGGCCTGGCCTATAATGAATTTCAAAATCAAATCTAGCCAACTCAGAAACCCATCTCTGCTCAATGGCTCCAAACTTTGCAGTCTGCAGATGGCTCAAAGGGTTATTATCCGTAAACAGTAAATTTGTGACCTACCAAATAGTCACAAAACTTATCTGTGACTGCCCATTTCAGTGCCAACAGCTCTAACTTCATAGCACTATAATTCTACGTTTCGCTCGGGTGGCCTCAACCCACAACTTGCATATGCAATCGGTCTTCTTCCCCCTTTCCCCTCTTGGGACAAAATTGCTCCTAAGCCATGATGACTAGCATCAATTTCTAAATAGAAGGGCTTTGTTAAGTCTGCATATCCAAGTACCGGAGCAGTAACTAACTTCTCTTTTAACACCTGGAAAGCAGACTCACACTCAGAACCCCACAGGTCAGAAAGGGGCACCCTAGTGATCTTTGCTTTACTTGCCTTCGTTGCAGCCAATGCTGCCAGGGCATTCAGGGGTGCTGCCAACTGAGAAAAAATTCTCACAAATTGCCTATAGTATCCTGCAAAACCCAAAAAGGATCTAAGTTCTGTTACTGTACTTGGTCGTGGCCAATGAGCCACCACCCGGGTCTTCTCAGGATCTGTTGCAACCCCCTCAGCAGATATTACATGTCCAAGATAAGACACTTGGTGCAAACATTTACTCCATTTTACTTTTAGGCCACACTCCCGAAAACGTGAGAGCACTAACCTAAGACGATTAGGATTTTGTTCAAAAGACGATGAGAACACAACCACATCATCTAAATATAAAAGCAAAGACTGAAAATGTTGATCACCTAAAATCCTTTCCATTAGTCGCTGAAACGTTCCAGGGGTGTTGAAAAGCCCAAAAGCCATAGGATTAAACTGGTGCCATAGGATTAAACCCCGACCAAATGGGGTACAAAAAGCAGTTTTTTGTCTGTCTTTCTCAGCAACCTCCACTTTGTTGAAAACCATTGGGCCCCACTATAGGCATAATTTCTCTATCCTAGGGAGCGGATAAGCATCTTTTCTTGTCTTTAAATTTAACTGTCTATAGTTAACACACATACGCATATTGCCATCTTTTTTCTTGACAATAACCAAAGGTGAGGAATAGGGGCTGCAGCTCTCACTAATAATACCCTGCTCCAAAAGCTGTCTAATATAATCCTTTATCACTTCATAATGGCTTGGGAGATGGCGATAACGCTGGGACATCAGTGACTGGAATCTCATGCTGTATAATTGCAGTGCACCCCAAATCATTATTACTGATCATTCAGCATAGTCATTCAGTAATGCTTTAATCTGTTGGCTTCCCAAAAAGGGACATTCAAACTGAAAATTATAAGGAAATGTAGATCCAGCCTCGTGACTAAAAACCAGAGCCTCTTCCGAACATAATGAGATCTGAACTTCCCCAGGGCTTATGTTTTGAAACAAAATAGACTTTGAACCTCCTGCTACTACCTCAGCTACATGCAAGCGTGCCAGGCGTGTATGGGGGGCCAAGCTTATATCTAAAGCCCCAGTATTTACAATCGGAACAGCTAGCTGGCCACCTTGAACCCTTACCAAACCTGGAGACACAATAAGGGCCCCAGGTAAAATCCCTTCATCCACCTCCAGCCCCTCTACCAAAGTAATATAATCTGAGTCATAAGCAAGTTGAAAACCCGTAGCTGGAACCAAACACCTAGAACCTGCAGGCACTAATACAGGTGAGGGGGCCATCACTTTTGCAAAACTCTGGCACACTTGACCACATTGTCCTGGTGGCATTACATTAAAAGGATATAGACAAAATTTAATTGCAATATTTTATTATGTTCATGCCCACCAACCCTGGAACAGTTTTCCTCTTCAATTTTGTTATCTGTTGGATCCTTCACCACCAGAACACCACGTTGTGGCAACATTAAGTTCAAAATAATTTAAGTATGGTATAGAAAGGTCATTTGCTGCTTTTAAAGTCAGCCACCCACATTCTTTTAGGGCACCCTCCCCTTTACACTCAAAATGTTCCCTAAAAAAACTTTCTGTTATAATAGTGACCATAGAGCCTGTATCTATCATAGATGGAACACATACTCCTCCCATATACACACCCATCACCGGAGTTGGCCCTGTAAGTGCATTGAATACTTTTTCCCATGAAGTAGTAGAATCGTCTGAGCCCAACCATTCCCCTCCCATAGGCTGGCTCTTAACTACAGGGGGAAATTGTTTCCCTGTTGCATATTAGCTGGAACAGCTGTCCCCCTAGCCAGCTCAGATTATGTTGTCTGACGGCCATTGTCACTAACAGTATTCATATCTGAACAGAATCTTGCAATATGTCCCACTCCCTGACATCTGAAACAAATAGGTCTTCCTGTTGAATCATACCTAGGCTGCTGTCTTAACCGACACCCCCGTCTCCCTTCAGAAACTTGTAGTCGTGCTACCTGTTGTGCTAGGCCCTCTAGTTTCTCCTCCTGCTTCCTCATAACCTCTCTAAGCTCAAGAAGAAGAGAATCAGTGTCAACAGGGGTATTTGTGGTAGTGATGCCAGAACATTCAACTGCTGCACCTTCTGGTGCTAAAGTGTAGGGAGCTCTATCAGGCACACTATCTTCTTCCCAAAACGTCTCTTCTCTCCACAAAGCTGAGAATTTTACATTTGGATCTTGTCTAATTATTCACTTTAATTCTCTATGAAGTGAAGGATCTCTTACATTCTCTGCAAACTGATTTCTTATTGTCTGTTCTCCACACAACTCTACTCCTCCATTACAACGATTTATGTCCCCTGCCAGGGATAACAGTGAATGAGAAAATTCACGCAACCCGTCACCCATCTTTTGTTTTCTGTCAAAATAAGGCTGGAGGTCAGAGAATAAGGCTGGCCATATGCTTCCTTCAAAACTTTGAGAATCAATGCAGGGCTCCTGCGTACCTCAGATGTACTATATCTTATCTCTTGTTTAGCTCCCCCCTCAAAATGATCATAGAGAAACGCTGCATGTTCTCTTTCTCTGTATTGCTGATAATTCATGTAGTTCTGCACTTTATCAACCCGATCATAATAGGAGATAGTACTGGGGTCACCAGAAAACATTAACATTTTTTTATCTTTAGGCACATAATTACTTCAACAGATGTTGTAACTTTACTTGTGGAGGCCGAAGAGGCAACTGAATAAGCCCGGCCTGCATCAGAAGGAGAATGTGGAGTTTCCAATGGATCTGGTTTTGTTGCTTGCTGTAACTGAGCAGTCAGCACTTCATTCTGTTGTTTAAATTCATCCATCGCAGCCTTTTCCCTGGACAGCCTTTCCCGCAATGCAGCAAGTTCTTGCTCCATCGCTTGGTAGTCAGTTGTACAACAACAGCTTTTATGTCCCCAGAAGTTCCCTTGAAGTTCCTTGTCTTTTGCTCCACCGTCCTCAAAGCCTATTGATGACGCACATTAAAAGTTCTCCACCGCAGTTGTCCTTTTAGTTGTCATTTATTGAACACCACAAAATAAACTCTAAAACAGTCACAAACAGGCTTAGGTGGTATCGAGTTTACACTAAAAAGGGTTAAACACCTCCAAGTATATAATGTGCAAACGTGCAATACTTTGACTCAAACTTAAATAGTAATTCAAAACAGTGACATAGGCCAGCTCCTAAAACAGAGCCAGAAAAACACCATTATTATCATTGTGCTAACACATAAAAAAAATATATTTAAAAAAAAATAATAATAAATAACCCAACAATCATCAAGTGACATGACATGAAACATTTCAATACATTTAAGTACAGCTCAATATGACAACACATCATAAACGTACACTTCAACTATATATCACATACCTGGCCACAGCTTTCAACAACTCCATTCAAAAGAAAATCGCAGCCACCTGTCTGGCGTTGTCGATTAAGCGTGCACGCCACCATTACTCCTGAGCTAGCGCTACTCTATTCATAAAGAGGACATGGGACCAGAAAATACCGTATTCACCCTACTAAACAGGACTCACGTAAATACTACGGTGGTTACAGCCATCACAATAGAAATGTTAAAGAACCGACAGAAATAATCGGGGACGCAAACTAATAAACTTTTGTCTAATACATCATGTAGCCTAGGCCTAATTTGTAACTGTCAGTATGACGAGACAAAAAAAACCCCAAAATTAAAACAAACCTGTTTTGATCATACTAGGCATACATTCATAAAGAATGCACATGCTGTGAATCAATTTAATAAGCTTAGTCACCTAACTTTCTCAGTAGCCTTCAGTAAATTCATTTGTCTAAGAAAATGATTCATAAAACATAAATAGGCTATCAGTTGAACGACCATGCTTCCGTTTCCCCCTAAAATACAGACTATCAATTAAAGCTAAGCTTTGGGAAGGGAAGAGATACAGGGCAAGATAAGGAGACTGAGTGAAAAAAAGAGAGAGAAGGTGATGAAGATGAGAGAGGAAGAGCAGGTAGTCTATTGCCCACTCTGCTCAGGATGGGATTAGAATTATTTTAATGTGGTTATTAGAATTATTTTAAATGAGGTTAATATAGCAGTTTCTGGAGCACTTTAACAGGTGTCTTCCGTCATGTGAGGGTGACAGTGGGAAAGAGAGTTTTGGAGGGACATTGAAATGTCATTTGACATAAAAACAGCACATCATTGGCTACCTTAAGGCCTGCCCTTTTAATTCCCATAGTGAATGCTGTACCATAAAAGGCTAACAAATATATGGCCAAATCCCATAGTTTTATTGTAGCCTATATATTTACAACACCTAGCCTAGTTCTGGTCCTCAAATCTGTTTGAGTTCGCTTTCCAAGAATGCTGATTTTTCACCAGTATCAATAAAAATAAACACAAAGCCTCTTCTGTATTTCCAGTTTGCAGTGTGGATCATTGATTTGCAACATTTAACCTGATTCTCAGATTTAAGAATATGTTGTCTGCTTGACAAATAATTTATTCTAACCTACTATACTGACTTTAGCTTTTAAAGCTAATGTTAATGTATCCAATTTTTTTATCCAATTAAAATGCACATATGATATGTAGGTCAGTGTAATCAAAATTGTCCATGCATTTTAGCTCTCGTTAAAATCATAAAATGCTTGCAAGATGCCTGAATGATGTTCAGCTATAGGCTACTTACACATAACGACATCACGATATTCTTACATTTCTATAAAATGTACTAATGTAAAGAGAAGATGATGAGATTTAGAATTCGTAAAATGAATTGTTCAAAATGTGTGGGAACTTTGAATGTGTTTTACCACGTTCAGTGCAAGTGCAACTGAAGGAATAAATGCAACAATAACGAGGAATAATGTTTGAACTTTTATTGAATTATTAACGGGGATGATCAATATTCTTCAGTCACTGAAATGGGCAAAGCCTTCTAATGTTTGTTTGCACATGCTCAGTGAGTTTCTCGTTGACAGTCGGCAGTCACTCCTCTGGTGTCGGCGGAGCGCGGTCACAGAGACGCAGGCGGGATGTCATCGCGGCTCTCCTTCTCTCTGTACCGCTTAGAGGCGGAGGTCGAGCGCTGCCGTGCGGAGTGTCAGTGGGATAAAATACCGTCTTTAGTGGAGCAACTCACTGCTGCGCGCCTGCATGACGATGGTAAGTGCGCGTGCCAAAATAGAATAGAAGAGCCAGCAGTGATGAGTGTGAGAGTGTGTGTCTTGTTCCGCATGAACTTTGCACCTTACTGTTAAACTCTGCCCATGTTTACCAGTGTACTCTGATATCAGTCACAGAAACTCACATGCACTTTTTGAGATGTCTGTTTTGGGTTTTCATTTGTCTGTGCACTTTTTAGAGAGAGAGAGAGAGAGAGAATACTGTGAGTTACTCATGTGAATCAGAGATGTAAATGTATGCACACACCCTTTAGTTAATACAGGTAGAAGCTGCTTGACTTAAAGGGATAGTATCATAATTTACTCACCATCACTCATCCAACCCTGTATTGTTATTTTTTATTTTTCAATGACTGTTGGCCATTACTGGTGACATAAATGACATAGGCACTTGATGCAATTATTTTAGGTATTGATTTCCACTGTTATACGTACAGTAAATGTATAGTAGCATGCTATAAATACTTTCCCAGATACACTTTGGTTGGCATTGTCCTTTGACCCAGATGTTCTTTGACCTAAGATGTACTAACAACAACCATGAAAATAATTCACTCTGGTGTTGTTAAAGGAATAGTTCACCCAAAAAATGAAATCTTGCATAATTTACTCACCCTCAAGTTGTTCCAAACCTGTATGAATTTCTTTCTTATGCTGAACACAAAATATTTTGAAGAACATGGGTAACCAAAAGGTTGATGGGGCCCATTGACATCTGTAGTATTTTTCCCCCATACTATGGAAGTCAATGGGGCCCATCAACTGTTTGGTTACCCATGTTCTTCAAAATATCTTGTGTTCAGCAGAAGAAAGAAATTCATACAGGTTTGGAACAACGTGAGGGTGACTAAATGAGGGCGACATTTTTGGGTGAACCATCCCTTTAAACACATAGCCTACAATTGAATTATAAGACCAAATGTCTTGGTACCTGTACCACTTGAAAAGAATTGCCTGACTCACATTTCCTTCCAATTTATTGAATCAAGCAGTTTCCTCAGATCCTGTGGCAATATGGGATAGCAGAGTGTTCAGAGAGACCAGTTGATGAGGTTCATCATGAATTAATTTGACATGCTTCTTTTTGCATACTGTCAATAAGATTTTTGTTTTTGAAAGAAATTAATATTAAACAGGACAGGACAACTGTTTTCAACATTGATAATAATATAAAATGTTTTTTTAAATAACCAAATCAGCATATTACAGTGATTTCTGAAGGATTATGTGACACTGAAGCCTGGAGTAATGATGCTGAAAATTCAGCTTCACTATCACAAGAATACGTTACTTTTGGAAAAATATTATAAAATAGAAATTCTAATAATATCTTACAATATTACTATTACTGAATTTGTGTTTTACAGAAGAAAAATTATAAATGTAAATAGTTTTAGTTAAAAAAAAAAAACAGTCCTCTTTACCTTCACAAAGGTAAGCATGGTAAAAAGTAAACATGCTGCCTAAACTGCCATGTTCATTGTTAAATCAACAGCGGTAATCTAGAAGTTAACACATGGCGCTCCCAGGAGGTGTGTCCACCACTGTCCAAATCAGATCTCTGACCCAGCACGTCTTGTTTCGCCACCGCAAACACACAGACACTAAGTTCCCTGTGGGGAAGCAAACTCAGTCAGTAAAAGGTGGCCACAGAACATAGTATTATGTTTACTTTACAAAGTGATATACTGTAGTTACTTTATATTTTGTTAAGGAAAACGTCATGCATAAACTTGACATAACACAAGTCTGGATTCAGTGGGGAGTGAGAGATTGAACCAAACAGGAAACACCTCATCCACAGTGTTTATACGAAATATGCATGAAGGCAAAGAGAATATTTTTGAAGCACCTTCTGGTAGGACTTTACATTTCATCTAAAATATACACGCTCTAAACCTGATCAGAATGCAGCATGAATTAGATTAGCATGAAATCTAGACGTGTTTATCAGTGAAAGCCATTCTGTTGCGATAAAGTCCAGTGTTGGGTGAAAAAGTTATTGCTCAGTAAAATGCTGTTTTAGATGTGATGCTGGTGAGGATTTTTACCCTTAAAAGAAGTCAAAGAAGATACACTACCATAATCAGCAAACATCAAGCATATTCTAGTAGGGGTGTGACAATACACTTAGCTCACAAGACGAGACGATACACACTTCAAAAGTATTAAAAGCAAGTCACTTTATGGTTTTATTCAACAACACTGTTACAAAACATAATGTAATATACAAACAAATATTATAAACAATCAACTTATGTATATTATGTATTATAACAAATGCCTGAAGAGGACGCCAACGGCCTGGTGATTGTTTTTGTTACACTTTACAGCAGATCAAATCCTTGTTTAATATTGGCCAAACAACATTTAATAGTGTCCACTTAACCCTGTAAGTCCCACTGTTTTAGTATTACAACTTCAAGTTTAGCTCTACTAAAATAAACCTGCAGAAGTTTTTTTTTTCTCTAAGACCACATTTACACAACTAATGGGTCCTATTGTTCAGTCTTGCAATGCTATTATATTTTGTGAATAGGCCTTTTTACCTGGTCATGAACTCACACAATCTGCGAACTTGACTTGAAGCACATCATCTCGTTTTGCTGGACTGGATAAATTAACATTCAAGTAAGTAAAATGCCCAAACTATTTTTTATGTATTTAGTAATATGTCTAGATCATGTAGATATTAAGGTACGGTTGAATGCTTTATTTATATTAGATTTGGAGCTTGTAATGTCAATGTTGTAATTTTACAACACTGGGTGAAAGGGGTAGCAAAATTTGCCTGTGCACCTTGCACATTACATGGATGAATTTTACTTCTCACCTGTTCCATGAGAAATAAATACTAATAGAAACATAATGTTTTTGATCATTCACACGTTTTAAATGTCTGCGTTTTAATCAAAATTAACAAGTTCAAGTTGAATTAAGGAATAAATTATTTCTTTGATAATTTGAAAGTATTTGTGTAGCAATATTTGAAACTATCTGCATCTTATGAATTTATAAAACATACTTAACTGGTCCTGTTCTCTTTTCTGGGCTTTGCTTGTTTGCCCAAATATCTGCTTACTGCATGAGGGACAGGTGATAATGTTCTGGAAAGTGGGGGCTATAAATTCTATTAGCATGATAGTAGAGGGCACAATAAGCTAGCCAGACAGTATTGTGTGATTTTGTGGAATGTGTGAATTCTTTACTATGTGTAAGTATCATTGGTATATGGAAAATAACCAGTGTTTTTTTCCATTTCAGAATGCCACCAGCCAGGAAAGACTATATTATCTACAAAGTGTATGATGTCATTGACGGCGTCTAAAATGGGAACAGTGATTTTGAAATGGATTCTGAGTTAAGAAGATGACTGTGGAGATGCCTGCGAACTGGAAAAGTAAAATGAACAACCCAATGACCACCCATCTGATGATTAAGCGGACATCATGCCAACAAAATCAAGTCACTCAAGAACACAGACCGTTCCCTGAGACAGGTATCGCTGGCTGAAAAAGGATTTTATCAGTCCTAACACTGATTTTTCAGGTCAGGATATCACTAATGATGCCGTCTCCCTTCATACACCACTGGAGTATTTCCGAAAGTTGTGTCAGAAGATATGAACAAAATAGAGGACACTGCAGACACTGTGGTAAAGGCTACATCAACACACTTTGTAGCAAGTGCAATGTCTGCCTCTGCTTCTCGGAGGACAATAACTGCCTTTGGGATTATCATAACTGAATATGGCTATGAACATAGCTAAATCACATAAATACCAAACTTTTCATTCAGTTCATCAGGTTTTGTAAATATAATATGAACATGTTTTTTATAATAAATAATTTTTCATAAAAATATGACTTGTCCAATTATTAATATTGTGTGATTATTAGTGTATATGTACGCTGCTAATATAATCATTACACCCTGCAAATGAACCCTGTTCATTATGTTCTCTACATTTGTTCAGACAGTGAGTAAAATCACTGAAATTCTGCTACCCAACAGGCCCAGCATTGCAATATTACATTACAATATTAAAATGTAAAAACCCATTTATTTCTGCATTAGAGGCCTCCTAAAACCGCATGTAAAAGGTGGGATTATTTTTTTCTATATTTGGGTCTTTCAGGGTTAATATTTAATATTTGGCCACTTGTTTATGATAGAAATGCTACAGCCACAGTAATTTCTTCAACAAGAACATGTGGACATCAAGACCGCATCGTACAAACACAGCGCAAGGGTTTAAACTTTTATTTTAAAATCACAATGATTTAGAAACATACTGATGTATTCTCACCTTCCCAATATTGTGTTGGTCCCCCTTTTGCTGCCAAAACAGCCCTGACCCGTCAAGGCATGGACTCCACTTAGACCCCTGAATGTGTGCTGTGGTATCTGGCACCACTGTGTTAACAGCAGATCCTTTAAGTCCTGTAAGTTGCAAGGTGAGTATGAATAGGACTTGTTTGTTCAGCACGTCCCACAGATGCTCGACTGGATTGAGATCTGAGGAATTTGGAGGCCAAGTCAACACCTCAAACTCGTTGTTGTGCTCCTCAAACCATTCCTGAACCATTTTTGGTTTGTGGCAGGGCGCATTATCCTGCTAAAAGAGGCCACAGACACCAGGGAATACCGTTTCCATGAAAGAGTGTACATGGTCTGCAACAATGCTTAGGTAGGTGGTACGTGTTAAAGTAACATCCACATGGATGGCAGGACCCAAGGTTTCCCAGCAGAACATTGCCCAAAGCATCACACTGCCACCGCCCGGCTTGCCTTTTTCCCATAGTGCATCCTGGTACCATGTGTTCCCTAGGTAAGCGACGCACCCGGCCATCCATGTGATGTAAAAGAAAACATGATTCATCAGACCAGGCCACCTACTTCCATTGCTCTGTGGTCCAGTTCTGAGGCTCACGTGCCCACTGTTGGCGCTTTCGGCGGTGGACAGGGGTCAGCATGGGCACCCTGACTGGTCTGCGGCTATGCAGCCCCATACGCAACAAACTGTGATGCACTGTGTATTCTGACACCTTTCTATCAGAACCAGCATTAACTTCTTGAGCAATTTGATCTACAGTAGCTCGTCTGTTTGATCGGACCACACGGGCCAGCCTTCGCTCCCCATGTGCATCAATGAGCCTTGGCCACCCATGACCCTGTCGCCGGTTCAACACTGTTTCTTTCTTGGACCACTTTTGATAGATACTGACCACTGCAGACCAGGAACACCCCACAAGAGCTGCAGTTTTGGAGATGCTCTGACCCAGTCGTCTAGCCATCACAACTTGGCCCTTGTCAAACTCACTTAAATCCTTACAGTTGCCCATTTTTCCTGCTTCTAACACATCAACTTTGAGGACAAAATGTTCACTTGCTGCCTAATATATCCTTCACCTGTCAGTATTTTATTCCTGATCGGTGTATATCATGCAGCCTTAGAAAATGATCTAATAATGCGGTTCAAGGATTCTCGTCCGTGGAATGCACCACTTTCAGTATTTAATTTAACCCGAATTTAATCGAGGAATCGTGGCAGCCCTACACAAATCATCTTGTAATGAATGTCCCCTCAGTTCTACTTTCTAAATATATGCAGTAAAAGACAGAACAATATAATGCAAGCACTGTAAAAGGTTTTACACAAAAAAAACTCAACTCTTCCATGCTGTTATCGCAAGACAGTTTTTAACCTTGACTAGAAATATCGTCATGTTTTAATATTGCGAGATTTCGTGGCACAAGATCTTGTCACACCCCTATGTTCAAGTCTTTTTTTCTTCAACCTTTGCCCAGATTTTCTCTCTGTCTGTAGATGATTACAGGACACTGCTGCTGGCTGAAGCTCTGTTGGAAGAATGTCTGCTGGAGAACATGACCCTGCTGAAGAATTCTATGCCTCTGACTGAACATTCACAGCCAAAACTAGCCCGAGCCAAAGCTCACCTTGACGGCATCCTTTGCAGAGGACTCTTGGAGGTCAGGCACAGCATCTAAGTCTCTCTGTTTCTCATGTCTATCATCAGTTAAGAAAGAGAATAAAGGGTTTATGGATATCAGAAGAACTTTTGGGAATTCAGTTCAGTATTGTGAACCACTAACAGTACATCAGTTATTAATTGAGCTCCATTTGATAACAAAATATCAAACTGATAGGTATCTGCAAACAAGGTTGCTACAGTTTAAAACTTCATCTTTCTTTTTTTGCAATTGTTATTATCAGCTGGTGTTGCTGATTTTTAGAGGATGTCAAGTCTAGTCACCTTTATTTATAGTGCTTTATAAAATACAGATTTTTTCAAAGCAGATTCACAGTGATGAACAGGCAAATAACGATCAATGAAGCACACTTCATCAAATATGAGACAAATTCAAATTCTGCTCTACAGAAGACAATAGTGTCATTTTTCATCTCAATTTAGTTGAAGTTCATTTAATTCAGTTCAATGTTGCAATATGTCGATGTTGCAAAATTTGTCAATTATGAAACCATGTCGAATCAGCTATAAAGTAGCTCTGCAGAAAACAGTTGTGTCATCATTGTTCATCGATGTATAAAGTTCCGAAATTACCCGGAACAGTTTGTCCCAGGAACTTTCTTCCCCCAGACCTTTTGCTGTCTGCATTTCCATCATGGTCTAAAGTACCGTGAAGATTAGGCAAATTAGTCCGGTGAGATAGGACTTTCCAGTTCCCGCTGGATTTCGTCCTCCGCATATAAGCTTAATAAAGCCTGAACCTCGTCGTTGGTCAATCGGTCGAATAGCAAACAACTCTTATTGCACGCAACGCACCAGACTTTTAAAAATGATGGTTGAAATAAAATGCTGCAAGAACTCAACCAATCAGCAGCACCCGCAGTCCCACCCCCGAAACTTCCTGAACTTTGAAAAAGTACTAACTCATGAGCAGGGACTTTATGAGTTGGAAATTTTTACCTGGAATTTTATTTAGACCCTGGTCCCTGTGGTCAAAACACACTGAGTACCACCCCAAAGTCCCTAGTTCCTGGAGAAAGTCCTGCAGTGGAAGCTGCATAGATTGGCATTTTATCATGTAATGCAATGACATTCATAGTTTGGTGAGAGTTTTTTTTGGAAGAAAATTAATAGGGATGCAAAAACCCTGTAGTGCTTGCATGACTCTCTGTTTAGATTGTCAGTAGAGCTGGACAATTAATCAAAATAAAACCTAAATTGCGATATGGCTATGTGTGATTATCAAATCGCAAAGGCCGTGATTGAATTAAATAAATATACACACTGCGTGTTTCAGAGTGAAATGCGGCCCTCCCTTCATTTACACATGAGCAGCTCGTGATCTGGTGTTTTCAGTGTTGCTTTAACATGCATTTGGGAATGGAACATGCACCACCTTTGCATTATTGTAATGAGATGCATTTATCAACAAAAGATAAGCTTTAAGGGATCCCTGGAAAAATATTAGCATTGCAATTTTACAGCTGTAATGTCAAATTTAATTATTATTATTATTATTATATCATTTAAAAAAAGTATTCTACAATTAACTATTACAGTTATATTAGTTATTCTGTTTTTAATTAGTAGTAGTAGTAGTAGTAGTATTACAATAACAATAATTATTATTATTATTTTGTAGCCATATTGATATACAGTGCAGCTTGAAAGTTTGTGAACCCCTTGCGGAATCTGTGAAAATGTGAATAATTTTAACAAAATAAGAGGGATCATACAAAATGCATGTTATTTTGAATAATTATTCCTGAATAAGATATTTTACATAAAAGATGTTTACATATATGTCTACAAGACAAAAAATAGCTGAATTTATAAAAATGACCCGTTCAAAAGTTTATGTACCCTTGATTCTTAATACTGTGTGTCGTTACCTGGATGATCCGTGACTGTTTTGGAGTTTTGTAATGGTTGTTCATGAGTCCCTTGTTTGTCCTGAGCAGTTAAACTGCCCAATGCTCTTCAGTTTTCCAGCATCTTTTGAATATTTGAACCCTCTCCAGCAGTGACTGTATGATTTTGAAATCCATCTTTTCAGACTGGGGACAATTGAAAGATTTAAACATAACTATTAACAAAGCTTCAAACATTTACTGATGCTCCAGAAGGAAATACAATGCATTAAGAGCCGGGGGTGAAAACTTTTGAACAGGAGGACGATGTCCAATTTTTTCTTATTTTGTTTAAATATAATTTTTTTTCATTTAGTACTGCCCTTCGGAAGCAACAGATTATACTTACATGTTTCCCTGAAGACAAAAATGAATACAATTTACCTTGATCTTCAAATTCAGATTCTGCAAGGGGTATAACTACAATATTTTGGCCAAATTGTAAATTGCAATCACAATATATATATATATATATATATATCAGAAAAAAATTTAAATTACTTTTCCCCCAAATCGTGCAGCCCTAATCGTCAATATGATTTTTGGACTCTTCCCCTGTAGCCGCACTACCTGAATGAAGCCCTGCTATTGCTGGCTAAAGTGCACTACGTGCAGGGACGCTACAGGGATGCCCAGGGCATGTGTGCCAGAGCGGGTGTTGATGATTTCACCCGCCATGAGCAGCCTGTCTACCAACTTCGCATGCTGGCAGAGGCCTTTGTCATCAAAGGTATGAGTAGTTGAGAAATCACTTATAGCTCATTAATCCTTCCTCATTAATGTATAATTAAGTTATGACAAGGCAATTAACATACTCTAAATGTTCAACTAATTATAAGTGCTGTATGTAGCTTCCTGCAACTGACACAACCTCTTTAAATTTGGCAATACTAATCTTGTGAAGTATGCAAGTTCTCTGAGATTTCATCAGGTGTAGTGGAACTTAATTGGGAGAAATAAATTACACTACATTCATGGACTTTCAGTCTAATATACACTAAATTTAAAAGCAGATGTTCCTTATATGGTCTTATAACTGCTAAAGCAATTTAAATGCAAGTAATTTTGTGTATTTATAGAGTTATTAAGTAATTTCCATTGCTCCATTCCATTGAGTATTTGCCTCAGGCATGCTTTTATTGGATTCGTACCCAACCTAAAGTGTAGTGAAAGAAAGGCCTGCATTGCAGTTTTTGTGTGGGCAGGCGTGTGTCTTTTCTTACATATCATATCCTTAGACAGAATGTAACCAAGGAGGGAAAAAAACAACAACAGCAGTTTTACGTCATTGTCTACAGGGAAGCTTATATATTTATATTTAGTTATCATTTAAATAAGGGTTTTTCCAACATGCCACTTACCCTGTTTGTGTAATGTCCATTATTTTCTCATTTCCCATGATTTTCTCATATAGTACATTCTCTCACACTACTTACAAGTACAAAAATGTATATTTAACATCTAAAAACATCAGTAAGGAACACATATCAAGTATTTTAGAAAGTTTTAGAATATATTATTTGTCCATGTCATAAATGTGACATGATACAATATTATTTAGTTTCAAAAATCAAAAACACTTTATTTTAAGCTGTCTTTGTTACACTGTAATTATACATTTAAGTACTGAGTAATATTAAGTAACTACATACATTACTATAGGATTAGGGTTTGGTTTGGTTTAGGGTTAATTGCATGTAATTATGCGGAATTTATAGTTATTACAACTACTAACAATGACACTGTACAATAAAGTGTTACCAATAATGGTTTAGAAACAAAAGTTTTAAGTACAACATCCAGTTATTTCCAGTCTTTCTGGCTGCTTTTTATATGGAACCCCACTACATGTTTTCTTTCACAGACACATATTTTCAGACAGTAGGCTGGGAAAGTGTAATATTAGCTTCTCTAGCGTAGGAAGCAGAACCCTCCCAAAATCGGTCCCTTGAGAGACTCAGCAGGCAGAGCTTGTGACAGCCGCTTCGCTCTGACAGACCAATATTAAATAATAACCCCAGATAACATTAATTTACTGCTGTCTGTTTAGTTGTAGATTAACTACTGAAGGACATTCATCACCATCTCTATAGACATTATCTATCTATCTGTCTATCTATCTATCTATCTATCAGTCTATCCATCCATCCATCCATATATCTATCATCTATCTATCTATCTATCCATCTTTCCATCCATCCATGCATCCATCTATCCATCCATCCATCCATCCATCATCATGTTGCAGTTCCTTTTCCAGTTCTGTTGTATGTACTTATCAAAGCCAGTGTCACTTGCATTAGGCACTTGAGGAGTGTTAATTTTGGTCCCTGTCTACAATTCTTCTCTTCTGTTTTGTACAAATGGGGAACTTTTCTTAAGAGTAGTGGTGTGGTAAAGTTGTCCTAATTGCGTAGTTCCTCATTTCTGTTCTTACTTGTGTACTTCCTCATATATGGATGGAACTAGTGACTTCTGGGAAAATTCAATGTAGGCAGAAGTCTCTGTAAATCTGAGATGGCAAAGCATGTCAGCCATAGTCATTGGTTGTTTGTTATATTCAGAAAATTGTTTGTTTACAGTTTTTCTGAATTGCTAAAACACTAAACCCCGTTCTCTGAACCAAATTCTCAATAGCCTAAACATATTTGTCAAATATATAATTCTTTAAACCTTAAACAGTTAGACACCATTTGCAAATCTCATGTACTCTTTTTGCAAAACCAAAAGTATTGGGACACCCCTCCAACTCAACCTCACTACTAAATATTCCACGGTCAACTGTTAGTGGTATTACAACAAAGTATTATAACAAAGTGGATGCAGAGTCAATAGTTACAGACCTCCAAACTTTGTGTGGCCTTCAGATTAGCTCAAGAACAGTGTGTAGAGAGCTTCATGGAATGGTTCCATGGCCGAGCAGCTGCATCCAAGCCTTACATCACCAAGTGCAATGCAAAGCATCAGATGCAGTGCTATAAAGCATGCGCACCACTGGACTCTAGATCAGTGCAGGCGTGTTCCATGGAGTAACGAATCATTCTGGGTTTGGCGGTTGCCAGGAGAATGGTACTTGCCTGACTGCATTGTGCCAAGTGTAAAGATTGGTGGAGGGGGGATTATGTGTGGGGTTGCTTTTCAGAGGTTGGGCTTGGCCCCTTAGTTCCAGTGAAAAAAAAACTCTTAAAGCTTCAGCATACCAAGACATTTTGGACAATTTCATGCTCCCAACTTTGTGTGAACAGTTTGGAGATGGCCCCTTCCTGTTCCAACATAACTGCGCACCAGTGCACAAAGCAAGGTCCATAAAGACATGGATGAGCGAGTTTGGTGTGGAGGAACTTGACTGGCCTGCACAGAGTCCTGACCTCAACCCGATAGAACACCTTTGGGATGAATAAGAGCAGAGACTGCAAGCCAGGCCTTCTCGTCCAACATCAGTGCCTGACCTCACAAATGCTCTTCTAGAAGAATGGTCAAAAATTCCCATAAACACACTCCTAAACCTTGTGGAAAGCCTTCCCAGAAGAGTTGAAGCTGTTATAGCTGCAAAGGGTGGGCCAACTCCATATTGAACCCTACGGATGTCATTAAAGTTCATGTGCATGTAAAGGCAGATGTCCCAAAACTTTTGGCATATATAGTGTATGTGTAAGGGGTGGTGGATGAGGAGGATAAGAAAGAGCAAGGTGTGGACAGTGTTGTCAAGGCTGGATCTGGCACATCAGAGGGTTTTTCCCTTTGCCTGGCAAGAGACATCATTGCCTGTGATGTGAGCATCATTGCCTCAGGCATGACCCAACATGAAGACATGATGCTGAGGCAGAATGAATCTCTCATTGACCTTGATTTTGCAGTTGCACAACTCTTTTGAGTGTAACATGCTTTTTATTTAGAGGTTGCCTTTAATGGAGTGTCTATTTACACTAAGTGCAAATAGCCCGCCTTGCTGGCAAAAGCAGAAAGGCATTTATTTTCAATAAAAATGAAGAAAATATTCGAAAAGTGGATATAAAGTGTCTAACGTGTGTTTAATAGGTTAGGTTTATGGGTAGGTTTAGGGAGGGCTTTATTGTCCTAATAAGGTGGCATCCATTTAATAATTTTAATAAATATAATAATTTACACTGTTATTATTGCATACCGTTTAATGTACAACAACACTGAGGTCCAAATAGTATATAATAGTATAAATAGCAGATCGCTAAGAGATGCTGCTATTTGTGCTTAGTGTAAATAGCATCTATAGCTAAGAAAATATACTATTTGCACTTAGTGACAATTTTTAACTTTTTTGGCTTTTGCAGTTGTGCTACTGTATTTTCACAGTATGCAAGTGCTGAATATACAGACAGTCAATAGGCCTACTATACAATATTAAGTATAATACTATATTTGCCGTGCATACAGTATACAATTTATTCACCTTACTACTGTATGTTGTGATTACTATACTTTTTACGTAATTGCAAAATTTTTATACTTTGTTACAATATACTTTATGTAACTCTGTAATGTCTAATGTTTTGGTTTTGTATCATGTTCATGTTTTATGTCACAGTCATGTTTCCTGTTTTGCCATGTGCTTCCCTTTTTTGTGTCATGTTCTAGTCATGTGATCCTGCCATGTGCTCCCTTGTCAGGTGTTCCCTTTCAGTCGGTCACGTTCGACGTACGTCGGACGTCACCGACGAATTGGGATCACTTCTGGGAGCCCCTATCAGCTTCGAGTGTATAGAGAACGGGCCAATGGCCAATTGCGTGCAAGATTTGCATCTTGCGCTCCGCTCCGCCCCGCACCGTGGGTATAAACAGGAAGCGGATGCAACGCACATTTGTCATTCACTTCGGAGACACAGGCTGCACTACATTCCTTTGTCTGCCGCGGTTGTCCCTGGGTGCTTCAGCACTAAAAGAGCGTTTCCTCTAAAAGAGCAACATGGGTGTGACACTGCGTCTTTTTCAAGATGTCATTCCACCCATGCGTTTCTGGATGCGGTCGTTCCCTGTCGCCAGCTGACGGTCATAATCGCTGTCTTACATGTCTGGGCATTCAGCATGCTGAGGCAGTGTTTGTGGGTAGTTCATGTTTCTACCCTTCGGGCTGTCCCTGTCGCCCTGTTATTCCACGGAAGTCGCGGAGGTGGCCATTGCTCCCATGAGACAGCGTGGTGTTCGCATCCTCAACTACCTCAACGACTGGCTGATACTAGCTCAGTCACGAGCGCAGTTGTGCGAACACAGGGACATGGTGCTCAGTCACCTCAGCCGGTTGGGACTTCAGGTCAACTGGGAAAAGAGCAAAAAAAAGGGAGGACGAGGAGCAGGTCCTGTTGGTGGCTCCGTATTGGCCCAACCAGACCTGGTTCCCGGAACTAGTGCTCCTCGCGACAGCACCTCCTTAGCCCATTCCTCTGAGGAAGGACCTCCTGACTCAGAGACGGGGCACCCTATCGCTATCGCCACAAATCACGACATGGTTGATGGTAAGTCTTTAGGGAAGCACGATCTGATCGTCAGGTTCCTGAGGGGGGCGAGGAGATTAAATCCGCCCTCACTCCATACCCTCTTGGGACTTATCTCTGGTGCTAACCGCACTGCAGAGAGCTCCCTTTGAACCTTTGCAATCAGCAGAGTTAAAAATTCTGTCTTGGAAGACAGTACTCCTGACTGCATTGGCTTCCATCAAGAGGGTAGGGGACCTGCAGGCATTTTCGGTCGACGAATCGTGCCTGGAATTCGGGACGGGTAACTCTCATGTAATCCTGAGACCCTGGCCTGGATATGTGCCCAAGGTTCCCACCACTCCCTTTCTGGACCAGGTGGTGAACCTTCAAGCGCTGCCCTCGGAGGAGGCAGACCCAGCCCTGGCTTTCCTCTGTCCCGTTTGCACTCTGCGGACTTACCTCAGAACAGCTCTTCATCTGTTACGGAGGCCAGCAGAAGGGAAAGGCTGTCTCCAAGCAGAGGATGGCCCACTGAGGATGGCCCAACTCAGTACTAACTCATTTTCCGTCAGTTTATTTTCATGAATTGGAATGTGTGCAAAGGATTTTGGGTAATTTAAGGCCGCTAAGGATACATCCGATGCGTCCTACAAAACAGGCCGAATGAAGGACGCGAAACGAAGGATGACATGGCAGCTGATATATGCAGCCTTCGTAGGATACAGCCTTCCGTTTGAGAAACATAAGCTGCGTCTCATTTCATTTAATTTCGAAGGCTGTGTCCTCCGGAGGACGTGGTATATGGAGTGTCCTCAATCAGAATTAAATGAGATGTCCTTCGTAGAACACACAGGCAAAAAGGAAACAGGAAGTATCACATTGCTATGCCAACACGTTCACAGCGTCATTGCGCTCTCACGCCAGTTAAATGAATGAAAATTATTTATTTAATATTTATCAATTTCTACAGTTAACCACAAATGAAATGTTTCTTGCCTTGCCAGCAAAGTACTGTTCTAAATGTTTAAAAATTACTAAACGCTTTCAATCCTGTTTACCACAACTATCTATTGAGGTAATACAGCTTAAAAAACAAAAACAAGCTTGAAACTACTTACATTTAAACACCACATCTTCGCTTGCATGAATATCTGCCGTGCCGCGCCATTTTTAAAAATTATATTTAAAAAAATGATTGTTGTTAACGGCGACGCAAAAGAATTGTGGGTTATCTGCAGCAGTGAAGGATACACCTCATGCACCCTTCGAATTCCTGTGAAAGAAGGGCACTTTGAAGGAAACCTCTGGAGGACGCAGCCTTCGAAATGAGATACAGCAACCCACAGACTACTAATGGCTAGACAATGGACACCTGTGAACAATCAAACCCATGACAACATAGATCACCTGACAAGGGAGCACATGGCAGGATCACATGACTAGAACATGACACATTAGGCTTGTTCGACTTCCTACAGCACTGCACAGACCGATCAGCGGCTGACTTGAAGCAGTGCATTCCGGTTAGAAATTTTGTCCGACTTGAGACAGCACCGATGCCACGTGACATGTGTCATCAAAGTGCCACGAGAGCAATTATTACTATTTTTTTAGTGTCTAATGGATGATCTATATTGTTTATAATATTGACTCACTGTGTGTATAATTGGAAAGCATTATTTGATTTTGAGCACAGATAAAATGGTTTTGAGGCAATTGTTTAATTTTGCCAGAAGAGTCAGAGGTTCTCTGAATGTAGCTTGAAGATTTGGTTTTGTGTTTAAGGTTTTGAGAAAGTGGGTGATGGTTTCGATGGTTTTGTGTTTTAGCAATTCAGAAAAAAACTAATTTTTTGGCTTTTGCAGTTGGATTACAGTAATATACTTTTACAGCATACAAGTGCTGAATATACAGACATTCAGTAATATTAAGTACAATATACTTGCAGTGCATACAGTATACAATTTATTCAACTTACTACTGTAAGTTGCGATTACTCTTTAATGTAATTGCAAAATTTGTTTACTACAATATACTTTTTTTCTGTCACTGCATGCTTTGGATGCTGTTCTCCATTTTTTTTATTTAGTGTCTAATGAATGATCTGTAGTGTTTATATTTTGACTGGCTGTGTGTAAGATATGAAAGCATTATTTGATTTTGAGCACAGATAAAATGGTTTTGAGGCAATTGTTTGATTTTGCCAGAAGAGTCAGATGTTCTCTGAATGTAGTTTGAAGACTGGGTTTTGTGTTTAAGGTTTTGAGAAAGTGGGTGATGATTCGAGAAATGTGTTTTAGCAATCCAGAAAAACTGTAATAGGACTTCCTCCAAGGAGATTCATAGATCTGTTTGTTTATGACTATTTTCTGTATCTTGCCCTGCCGGAGCACTGGATGAGAACAAAACTCTACACTGACTGAATAAATGATAAAGTCCCATTAATGTAATTTAAAAATAATATAATAAAAATAATCAGTTTGTTTGAAAAAAAAAAAAACATTACACTTGTGGTTTTCTCGATTATAAGGATTAACTGGCACATGTTGATACAGAATTGACACTGTACCAAAAAGAGATGCATGTCTAATTAAGTCTTGTAATTGGAGATGTAGTGCATTGTTACATTTATTTTGCATGTCTTGGCTCCTTTGTCAAACTATATTTCATTCTCTCTTGTAAAGTTATTGTCCATAATTACTGTAAAGTGAATCTTAACCTAATTGTTCTCCATAAATGTCCAGGTTTGTCTTTGGACCATCAGTCTGTGTCAGGTGCTTCCCGTGTGAGACTGTCTGAGAGAGAGGAAGAATGCCTGACCTGTTACCTCATGGCCTGTGATGCTGGCCTTTTATATCTGCAAGAGCTTGACAAGGTTTGTGTGAGTGTAGACTGTCGGTTCACACAGAATATGTTTTTCTATGTAGTCATGCCTCTAACTGTTGCGGTGTGTCTCACTGCATTTTAAAGCTGCAGTCCATAACTTTTTTTGGTTAAAAAATGTATCTCCTTACCTTAGCCCGACTCACAACGGTAAGCTTGTCAAGTCAAGTCAAGTCAACTTTATTTATATAGCGCTTTTTACAATGCAGATTGTTTCAAAGCAGCTTCACAGTGTTAAACAGGAAAATAATGCAACCGAATTTGATTCAGCTGTACAGCCGCTCTGGAGAAAACAGTGATGTCATCCAGCTCATTTCAATTATCATATATATTCAAGTAATGTAGTTGACATAGTTAATTTAGTTTAGTAATTAAATTTATTTGGATATTTATTTGAAAATTTAGTGTCCCCAACTGAGCAAGCCAAGGCAAAGGCGACAGTGGCAAGGAACCAAAACTCCATCAGGTGGCATAATAACCTTGGGAAAAAACCAGGCTCAGTCGGGGTGCCAGTTCTCCTCTGGCCAATAAACAAACAGTGTATGATTATTATTTTGGCAGCCTTACAGGTCAGAAGTAATATTAGATCGGAATATTTGAAAGATCGGAGGCATCACGCCAGAGACGGGTTTATTGAGGATGGCGTGTCAATTAAACAATTATTAAATAGGAATATTCGAAATATCATAATCATCACGCCGGAGATGGATCCATTGAGGATGCCATGTCGATGAGCAATTTCAGAGGGTAGACTAATTGACACGGTCTCTGCAGACAATTCAGGGATGAGTTGGTCATGTCCAGGCGCAGGTCCACCATCTGAACTGGATACGGCCCGGATCCGGCTGACTGCGGTAAACCTCAGGATAAACAGAGAGACTAACATTAGCGTAGATGCCATTCTTCTTATGATGTAACGAGTACATCAGGTGTTATGGGAAGTGTTCCCGGTTCCGGCTGACCTAGTTAATGCAGCCTAACAATCATTTAATTGATTTGAATAAAATATAAATTAAAAATGTTTTATGTGTATGCCATAGTAAAGAGATGTGTTTTTAGTCTAGATTTAAACTGACAGAGTGTGTCTGCTTCCTGAACAATGCTAGGAAGGCTGTTCCAGAGTTTAGGTGCTAAATAGGAAAAGGATCGACCGCCTGCAGTTGATTTTGATATTCTAGGTATTATCAACTGGCCAGAGTTTTGAGACCGCAATAGACGTGATGGAGTATAATGCGTTAAGAGCTTGCTCAAGTACTGGGGAGCTAAACCATTTAGTGCTTTGTAAGTAATTAGCAAGATTTTAAAATGTATGCGATGTTTAATAGGGAACCAGTGCAGTGTTAACAGAACCGGGCTAATATGGTCATACTTCCTGGTTCTAGTAAGAACTCGAGCTGCTGCGTTTTGGACCAGCTGAAGTTTATTTATTAAGCGAGCAGGGCAACCACCCAGTAGAGCATTACAATAATCTAGCCTTGAGGTCATGAACGCATGAACTAACTGTTCAGCATTTTGCATTGAAAGCATATGCCGTAATTTATATATATTTATATGCACTAACAGAGAGATACAACCACGATCGGATGATAAGAGTAAATCATTTGTAACTCTAATGAGAGCAGTCTCAGTACTATGATACGGTCTAAATCCTGACTGGAAATCCTCACAGATATAATTTCTTTCTAAAAAGGAGCATAATTGTGAGGACACTGCCTTTTCTAGTATTTTTGACAGAAAGGGTAGATTTGAGATTGGCCTGTAATTGACTAATTCTGTAGGATCAAGTTGCGGTTTTTTAATAAGTGGTTTAATAATAGCCAACTTAAAAGTTTTCGGTACATATCCTAA
Source organism: Rhinogobio ventralis (assembly GCA_039654625.1). NCBI lineage: Eukaryota > Metazoa > Chordata > Actinopteri > Cypriniformes > Gobionidae > Rhinogobio > Rhinogobio ventralis. The sequence continues at coordinate 12,463,670 of CM077204.1, read as the reverse complement.
AGTCAAGGATGAATTAATAATATTAAGAAGAGGATCTATGACCTCTGGAAGCATCTCTTTTAGTAGTTTAGTTGGTATAGGGTCGAGCATACATGTTGTTGATTTTGATGATTTAACGAGTTTAGCCAATTCTTCTTCTCCTATAGCAGTGAATGAATGTAATTTTTCCTCAGTGACACTACAATGCACTGTCTGATGTGATACAGTATTAGACGGCTGCATGGTTATAATTTTTTTCCTAATATTATCAATCTTACAAGTAGAGAAGTTCATAAAGTCATTACTGCTGTGCTGTTGGCAGAAGTTGAAGCTTTATTTTTGGTTAATTTAGCCACTGTATCGAATAAATACCTAGGGTTGTGTTTGTTTTCTTCTAAGAGAGTCAAGAAATAAGCAGATCTAGCAGTTTTTACAGCCTTTCTGTATGAAATCATGCTCTCTTTCCACGAAATGTGAAAAACTTCCAGCTGCGCTCCATTTTTCTGGCTGCTGTTTTAAGGGCCCGGGTGTGCTCGTTGTACCACGGCGTTAAGCTATTTTCTTTAATCTTTAATCTTTAATCTTGTAATATTGTGTTATAATTTGAGTGGTACTGGTAGATGTCCACGTGAAATTCAAACATTTCGTCTTTGTGATCAGCCACGCCTGTATACATAAAGAAGGAGTCCGTCTAGTAGTAATATCGCATGTGAGGATGCTGCAGGTGGCGGATCATTTATAGCCTTTTCTCACATAATAATTAAATTTATCATTTTGATGGCGGATTGTAATCCAGAAAGGTCCAAACGACAATCGTCAGTGGTTTCACCCGTAGTCAAAAGCAAAAGATTAGACTGTACGGAAATTGAAATCTACAGGTAATGGTAATACACACTAAATACATGTAGTCACGCAATGCTGATGTTGTTAACATTTAACAATTTGAGAACAAAGTATAACAATAATAATAATTTGCAAGGTTTAATGTGAGCTAATCGGTCGTTAGATTTAATCTCTGTTGGTAGTGCGATTTATTGTAATGCTTTTTTTTCGAACAAAAGTGGCAGACATGTTACTTATTTGTTCAGATGACATTTTCCTATGAAAATTCTTATTTTGGTCATACTTTCAATACGTAGAATCTGTGATTCCGAAGTATAGTATCCACACCGGTGCGGTGACTGACAGCCACACATACTCCTCAAAACATTAGATTAATCAGCGCTGAGGAGCCGTGCCGATGCACAATCCACATAAAGATGATAATTCCACAAATATCTGAAATTGCAGGTTTCAAACAGAGATGGCGACAAAGAGGCAAAACAGCTTCGGACTGCAGCTTTAAGAATCTCAAGTTTGAGTGATTAAAATAAAAAAAGACATTCAACATTTACAAGTGCTGACTTTTCCCTTACCATGGTGTCTCGCTTTTCTAAATGCAAGAACATGTTCTGTGTGCAAGCCCCCTTAGAATATAAGACTTTTTATACACTGCCTGGCCAATGAAAATGAAAATTCTGTCATTAATTCCTCACCCTCATGTCGTTCCAAACCTGTAAGACCTTCGTTCATCTTTGGAACACAAATGACAATCTTTTTGATGAAATCTGACAGCTATGCAACTGACATTTTGACACTTCAAAAAGTTCATAAAGAGATCGTAAAACTAATCCATATGAATTGAGCAGTTTAGTCCAAAATTTTCTGAAGAGACTTGACTGCTATATGTGATGAACAGATTTAATCTTTAATTCACATATCTTTATGAACTGTCTCAAAATGTCAGTTGCTTGGCTGTCTACTGAGGGACAGAAAGCTCTCAGATTTCATCAAAAGATTATCATTTGTGCTCCAAAGATGAATGGAAGTTTTCGGTTTTGGAACGACATGAGGGTGAGGAATTAATGAAAGAATTTTCGTTTTTGGGTGAACTAACCCTTTAAGAGTCTATGATTGGATCATTATTGCAGTGATTATTATGTTTCTAGCACGTTATATGTTTTGCAACAGTTCTTCTAACCCTAATCGATGGAGTGTGTAGCTTTTCATTTCTTAAACAACCATGTAGGAAGACACATCATGTCATGGCCAAAGAATGGTTGGGAGGGAGCATGAACAATTATTTTCACACATGAACTGGCACCTCTGAGTCCAGACCTTAAATTCATTGAAAGTCTTTGGGATGTGCTGGAGTAGACTTTACAGAGTGCTTGACTCTTCCATTGCCAATACAAGATCTTGATGGAAAAACATCACAACATTTATTTCCATCAAGAGGTGCATACATTTTTAGAAGAAATGTTGCCAAACATATAACATGCTAGAAACATAATAATCACTGCAATAATGATCCAGTCATAGACTCTATAAGTATTTTATTTAAAGCCAAACAGCAACTTTTTTTTGGGGCCGGGCAGTGTATATTGAATATAACACTTTTGCATTTTGTGTTCATTTGTAAGCTCTTTCCATCCAAAATTACATCTCACAGCATATGTGTCCTCTTTACCAGACTGTTTGCACACCAAGTTCCAAAACAGCTAAAAGCGGTTCATCAGTCCATAATTTTGATTCGGACCCAGGCTTCTTCCTGCAGGCAGCTCTTCAGAGTGCATACCTATCGCTGCTGAGGAAAGGGTGAGCTCGCATGTTACTGATCTCAGACTCTTTACCCACAATTCTGTGCATTTTATATCAAGCACTCGTGTTGCCATGTACACACAGTATTCACAGCACAGCTTTACTTAATCCATTTATGGACTCCACATGAATATATGACCGGGACTGTGTAAACACACCGCTGGTATTCTTGTGTCAAGCATGACCAGTGTGTGGTGTGGATGTGCCAGTAATGTCCAGCAGGTGTCAGTGTTTTAACACAGGAGATTTTACAGAGTGGCATACTAGCGTACTACAACTTAAAAATATTAAGTTGTCAAATTAAATTAACAGATCATAAAATTGACATTAAAAAAATATGAAATGTCGTTATATTTTCAGTTCAGGAAAGAAAACAAAATAGCAAGTCTTGTCAGTTTGTATGTATGATATGGAACGTGCACATATACGTAGCCTATAATAAATAATATATGTGCAGTATAACCTATAAAGAAAGTGGACAGAGGTAGATTTCTACATAGCGCTCTTTACTCATCTCAGTTGCACTTCTCTCTTCACAAAAATTCAGTGCTCTAATACAGAAATGTAAATTACTTTAAATGCAGTTATAAATACAGTCTATATTTCTCAAACTGCATCAAAACACATGGGAAATGCCAATAGTAAAATCAATACAAATTCACAGTAATGAAATATATAAAACATTACCCACATTTTTGGACTTTAGTCTTTTATGTAACTGTTTGATGCAGTGAATCATTGTAATAATGGCAATTTTAATATGAATGATGATGCTAAATAATATATATTATATTATATTGTGAATGTAAAGGAACACATTTCAGTTTTGGTGCTGTTGCTTAAGTACTTGAGCCTTTGGAGGTTGGGAAACAGCTGTTTCCTATAATGCAATGTGCGTGACCATCCATTTAATAATCGACAAATGAACCTGTTGTAACATCACCTGTGAATTTTAAAATATCATTCTCCTTTTTTTTCCTGGGTTGCCATTATTCCAGTCTTCAGTGTCACATGATCCTTCATAAATCATTCTAATATGCATATATATATATGTGTGTGTGTGTACACACATACATATACACCAATCAGGCATAACATTATTACAGGTGAATAACACTGATTATCTCTTCATTACAGCACCTGTTAGTTGGTGGGATATATTAGGCAGCAAGTGAACATTTTGTCCTCAAAGTTGATGTGTTAGAAACAGGAAAAATGGGCAACTGTAAGGATTTGAGCGAGTTAGCCATATTGTGATGGCTAGACGACTGGGTCAGAGCATCTCCAAAACTGCAGCTCTTGTGGGGTTATCCTGGTCTGCAGTGGTCAGTATCAATCAAAAGTGGTCTAAGGAAGGAACAATGGTGAACCGGCGACAGGGTCATGGGTGGCCAAGGCTCATTGATGCACGTGGGGAGCGAAGGCTGGCTCATGTGGTCCGATCAAACAGGCGAGCTACTGTAGATCAAATTGCTCAAGAAGTTAATGCTGGTTCTGATAGAAAGGTGTCAGAATACACAGTGCATTGCAGTTTGTTGCGTATGGGGCTGCATAGCCGCAGACCAGTCAGGGTGCCCATGCTGACCCCTGTCCACCGCCGAAAGCGGCAACAGTGGGCACGTGAGCATCAGAACTGGACCAAGGAGCAATGGAAGAAGGTGGCCTGGTCTGATGAATCACGTTTTCTTTTACATCACGTGGATGTCCGGGTACGTGTGCGTCGCTTACCTGGGGAACACATGGCACCAGGATGCACTATGGGAAGAAGGCAAGCCGGCGGAGGCAGTGTAATGCTTTGGGCAATGTTCTGCTGGGAAACCTTGGGCTCTGCCATCCATGTGGATGTTACTTTGACACGTACCACCTACCTAAGCTTTGTTGCAGACCATGTGCACCCTTTCATGAAAACGGTATTCCCTGTGACTGTGGCCTCTTTCAGCAGGATAATGCACCCTGCCACAAAGCAAAAATAGTTCAGGAATGGTTTAAGGAGCACAACAATGAGTTTGAGGTGTTGACTTGGCCTCCAAATTCCCCAGATCTCAATCCAATCGAGCATCTGTGGAATATGCTGAACAAACATGTCCGATCCATGGAGGCCCCACCTCACAACTTACAGGACTTAAATGATCTGCTGCTAACATCTTGGTGCCAGATACCACAGCACACCTTCAGGGGTCTAGTGGAGTCCATGCCTTGACGGGTCAGGGCTGTTTTGGCAGCAAAAGGGGGACCAACACAATATTAGGAAGTTGGTCATAATGTCATGCCTGATCGGTGTAAATATAATATATACAGTATATAAATTTAATAATATATATACACATATATTATATATACAAACTTTTATGTTAGATGCATTTAATCACGATTGTAATTCTGTCTTTCTAATGTATAACTTGACACACAGTCACAAGTAGTTGTGACATAATATCCAACAGTCTTTTTGTCTTCTTCTGTTAAACCTTTCATCATCTTATTTTTCAATCATGTTGTCCTCCTACAATCACTTCTGCCTGTGCGTGTTAGTCACTTGGCTCAGGGTACACACCAGTTGCGGCGGGTCATGAGGGCCGTGGAGAGTCGGGGGTCTCAGAGTTTTCGTAAGGTGAGATCTGGGTAAATTAGATTTTGGTGCTCGCATACACGCAGCAGGTGTCAGTGGTTATTTTCTTTTTTGTGTTGTGTTGTTTAGACAGTAGCATGCAGGCTTGCAGAAGTGTTGCTGGGTTCAGTGTGTGAGGACGCGTACTGGGATCCACTGTCTCCTCCACCACCCGGCTGGCTAAAGAAAGAAGGAGTCACACACCCCAAAGATGCCATCTACCCCTCATCCAGACCACCACAGCGCTATAACACTGAGGGGTCAGACTCTCTTTCCTTTCACATTCTCGGTAACACTTTACAATAAGGTTTCATTAGTTAACATTAGTTAATGTATTAACTAACATGCACTAACCATGAGCAATACATTTGTTACTGTATTTGTTAACATTAGTTAATAAAAATACAGCTGTTCATGGTTTGTTCATGTTAGTTCACAGTGCATTAACTAATGTTAACAAGATTTTAATAATGCATTAGTAAATGTTGAAATTAACATTAACAAAGATAAATAAATGCTTTAAAAGTGCAGTTTATTATTAGTTAATGTTAACTAATGTAGTTAACTAATGTTAACTAATTGTAAAGTGTTACCGCATTCTCTATCTGATATTCTACTCACTTTTTCATGTAGAAAACACTATTTAAAGCATAATCAGAAAATAAAAGCAGAACAAAATAAAACTAGATGAGTAAAGTTTGATGACGAAGTTTGATGTTGGCTTGAAAACGCCCTATCTGAAATTTTAAGATAAATTTTAAAAGCTTGAAGTGTACTCTTTTACTCTGAGAAGTCGAAAACAGTCAGACAGACCAATAAAAACTAATTTAGACCATATTAGACTACCTAAAATTATATACTACTTCATATTAGACTACTCCCATTAGACTTCTAAGAAACCACATGAAAAGCATTCAAAAAACACTAAGGTCACATACACATTGTTTCGGGAGTGACAACCTCATTTAAATATTGGAGTGAATCCCCTAAGTTTACTTTCCGTGAATGTACGGAGCATGACTCACTTTCGAAATTCAAAATTCGTGGTGACCATAGCAATGTTTTGGAGTCTTGCTATTATCTGATATTTTTGACCAAAATAATTTTACAGCGACCAAAGAATCGTTATGTTTGGCAAATTTAACAAAACCATAGTCAACAGAAGTGTTTTGTTTATGTTTAGAAGGCAGCTTTGCAGAGCACTCTCTTGAAGCGGCGCCACTATCCACTTATTATAAGCTTTTTTGGGCTTGGCTCATAAAGCGACCATGTTTATGGCGTTATTAAAGTGGGCAGGTGCAGGTCACAATATTTATTTCAATGTAAAGCAGCTGGATTTAGAAGGACAGAAAAAATTTGTATTGAACAGAAAAAATTAACAGGGGAAGATTTCCACATCAAAGAAGGTGGAGCCGCAAAGAAAAAACTAATTTGCATGGTGGTGGTTCGAAGGTGTTTACCAGCCAGTAGTTACCACTTTTCCAGAAAGTTTGTTATTGTGGTCTTAAGTGTCCTCTGCTAGGAGTTGCTTGCCTCTTCTTAGGTTTTATTAAATGCTTTAGCTTATTTTAATATAGTATTGATAAAATGTTATCATGCTGGTATATGTTTTAACATATTGTTAGCATTTTTCTAGAATATTTAAGCACGTTGCTAGCATGTTTTACCATGTTGCTTGCATGATTTAGCATATTGATAGCATGGTTTAGCACATTTTTTAGCATTTTGAACATGCTTCTGGCATGCTTTCATGTTCCTGACATGTTTTCATTTTGCTAAGATGTTTCTAGCATGTTTTAGTACATTGCAAACATGATTTAGGATTTGAGAGCATGTTTCTATCCTGTTTAACATATTGCTAAAATAATTTAGTATGATGCTAGCATATTTCTATCATGAATTACATTTACATTTATTAATTTAGCAGGCGCTTTTATCCAAAGCGACTTACAACTGAGGAATAAAGGAAGCGATCCGTCACGAAGAGGCGAATAATCACAAAAAGGGCCTATGTTTTGGACAGTTTAGAGTAGCATAAGCTAGAATAGGGAGGGAATAGAGGAAAATGGAGGGATTTTTTTTTTCTAAGATGAGGTTAAGTGCTCATGGAAGAGATGACTTTTCTCTTTATCATGCGGAGATCGTTCCACCAGCAAGGAACAGTGAACGAAAATATTTGTGCCTCGAAAAAATATGTTTTCGTGCCTCTCTGTGGTGGTACCACAGGCTTCTGGTGGGGATGTAGACTCGTAGGAGCGAGTGGAAGTATGCGGGTACTGAACCTGTGGTGGATCTGTAAGCAAGCGTCAATGCCTTGAGCATGATGCAAATTACATGTTGCTGGCATGTTTCTAGCATGTTTTTGAACATTGCTAGCATGTTTGTAGCATTTTAGCACATTGCTGTCCTGTCCTATAAGCAAGTTGCCAGATAGATAGATAGATAGATAGATGTGATGAACTTAAAAAAAAAGCTTAAAATACTCTAAAAGAGTTTTTGTATGATCCCCTCAATGAAAGTCTATGGGATTGTTTGGTTTAGGAAAAGCATAAGTCAGATCAGTTAGAAAATATATAGCAGACAGAGTCATCTTGAAGGTCTGTGCCGAGTTTGTGGGTCATAGCTTTGTCAAGCCAAAATAAGTGTTAATTTTTAGCAGTTTTATGTGCAGTAAATCTCACTGCTATCATTAAATTGTATTGTGACAATATTGATCGGTCGCTAGAGTCAGAGAACGATGAACAAGTAGATGAGCTGAGGACATTGCTGGGGTTTGTTTGCCTGCTTTAATATTCAGGACACGGCGGAATGCTGTGTTGTGAATAAAACATACTGTAACTGTACCTGTGAGTCTGCAGACGCCAGGCAGAGAAAGGAAAAATACAACAGAGATAAAAAGAGATGGAGAGTCTTTTGAGAATATGTTTGAAGAACAGAAATTAGAACAGCTATATTCCAGTTTAGCATTCCTGGTACAGCTCAGTAACATGCTATGATGAGATTCCAGATGGAATGGAGGGAAGTAGGATGAAGAGATGAGATGGAAAAAAAGAAGAGAGAAAACTGACTGTGAGGATAGAGGAAATTGTTCAGAATACCAATAAAACATGTTAAAAAGGGACAGGTGCAAAGATGGCAGTAAGTCCAGAGAGCTCAGTTACAGACTGACATATGTAACTAGAGACTGACACACACACATTTGTGACGTGTTTTTTCCTTTTCCTGTTGCCACCCTGTAGAGCTTTCTGTCCACAGGACGTGGTTGAAGAGGCGGTGCTGGTGCTCCTCATCACAGAATCAATGGTGAGACAGTCTTTCTCACATTCATCCTTTCTTCCTTAACATGCTGTGTTGTGACGTCTCTTCTCTTTAGCAGCATCTTAAGAACTATTGCATGATGACAGGTATATTTCACTGAAAAATCCTAATATATTAATAATATATTATTAATCTTAATATAATTTACCTATCGAATCACCCTCATCTTGTTCCAAAACCATATGCTGTTATTTTTTAGGTATTTTTCATGCTCCTCTGTTCCAGTGACCTCTAAATTGTCCTCTCTAGGCGGATAAACTTGGATACCCCTGAATATACTTTATTTGCCATGCAAAAAGTTTATTTGTATAGCACATTTCACAATACTTATTGTTTCAAAGCAGCTTTACAGAAAATGCTTGTTTCAATGTTACAATATAGGAAGGATTCTGTTATCGGAGATGAGTGTATTAAAGTAATGTCCATATGACAGTAATAAACAGCTATAATATAGTACATTATGTGGTTAGTTAACTTCATGTATTCAGTTAAGCTAACACAACAAACGTGTTATGCAGCAATTACAACTTGTACTCGTAATGATTACAATATAAGGATAATTTATGCGATATGAGAAGCATAATGTGAATGCTTGGCTAAAGATGCGTCATTAATCTGATTTAAACAGAGAGTGTGTCTAAGCCCCGAACATTATCATAAAGGAAGAGTATTTTAGAGTTTATGAGCCAAATGCAAAACAGTTATGCAACAATCAATTGCCTGTCACATTTTAGGGTCAGTAAGATTTTTTAAAAATAAATGATTGGTTTTATTCACCAAGGATGCAATAAACTGTTCACAAGTGATAGTAAAGACATTTATCATTTTAAATAATATTTCTATTCTTTTTAACTTTCTATTCATCAAAAAAAAAAAGAAAAAAGGAAGCAGCACGTCAACAATGATATTAAGAAATATTTAATGAGCAATAAATCAGCATACTAGAATGATTTCTGAAGGATCATGTGACAATGACAACTGAGTAATGATGCTGAAATTTCAGCTTTGCCATCACACAAATAAATGACCTTTTAGAATATATTAAAATAGAAAATAGTTCATTTAAATTGTAATAATGTTTCACAATTTTAGAGTTTTTACTGTATTTTTGATCAAATAAATGCAACCTTGGTGAGCATTAAACACTTAAAAAAAAAAAAAAAAACCTGACCCCAAAACATTTGAATGGTTGTGTATTTTCTAGCAGATATTAAGAAAATGTTGAGACATGTTGGATTCATTAATGTCAGTAGTGGTTTCTGACTGTAGTAAAACTTTGCATTTTTTCACATCAAGGGCTTTAATGTAATCCAACTACGGACACTTTTTTAAAAAATCTAATAAAATTTGGTTATGCTTTATTTTAATGGTCCACTTTAGACATTCTACTACTAACTATAAAAAAATGTCAACTAACTCTCATTTTAGTTTTAATAGAATGTGTAAAGTTTTTCATTTGTTTGTCATATACTTTTATCTAAAGCAGTTAAATACATTTTATATTCTAAATTCTACATTTTATATTTATATCCTTTTATATTACACTGGTAGATAACACCATACCAGCCTTGAGGGTGAGTAAATATTGACAGGATTTTTTTGTATTTTATGGTGAACTATCCCTTTGACACAGGGCTTCCTAACTCTTAAATCCACAATATGTCATTTTTTGCCACTAGAGGTCGCTTATTCAAAATAATTGAGAATCAAGGCTTCATAAACTTTTGACGGGTCATTTGAATAAATTCAGCTATTTTTTTGTCTTGTGGACTATATGTTAACATTTTTTATGTTAAATATCTTATTCAGGACAGTACTAAATAAAAAATAACATGCATTTTGTATGATCTTTCTTATTTAGTAATTTAAATTATTCACATTTTTACAGATTCTGCAAGCGGTTCACATACTTTTTCTTACAACTGTATTAGATACATTTGAGTGTGTTGAAAGTTATGTTATAATGCTACTCTGTGCAACGCTCGCCGGCTACTACACTTGTTGCACACTGCAGTAAGCTAGATCGATTATTAGGCATGGTAAAACATGGTACTCACGGTAAATCAAGAAAATTAGATTTAAATAATAAGACTAACGTGTTGACCTATATAACAATGATTAGTTTTCTGTTGATTAATGTATCCAAACAGTTGCTCACCTGTCTAATAAAACACATAATATATTAAAGTGTCTTTGGTGTTTCTATGTTTTCTACAAAATAAAACCAGAAATTGAGGGTAACGCGGGTATAATGTCATTAAAAGGCGATGCATAGACATGGTCCGTGTCCTGGTTAAAATGACTTATTTCTCTGGATTTAAACATTCTTGGAAACATTTGGGATAATGTAAGTACACAAGTGAACAAAAATATATATAACTGTTCTAGTGGTTTTTGGATATTTTAATCCAAAAAACCTACATATTGTGCCTTTAAGGCAGTTTGTGTTTGATCATCGATGATCATATTTGACACCCAAATCAGTTCTTGAACACTTTACTAATGAGCTGATGAGTTGAATCAGATAAGAGAATCGTCTAAATTGGGCAGTGCTGGAGGTTCTCCTGGACCAGGATGTAGAGACACAGCTTTAACAAAACTCCTGACCCTCTCTCTGTTGTCCCCTATAGGCCAGTGGCGAGGCAGTGATCAGCCGCACCCCGGAGCACCGGGAGGCGAGGGAGAGCAGCATGCAGGATGCCTCCTCTGTCTATGACCTGTTGAGCATTGGCATGGCCAGGAGGGGGCAGTACTCCATGCTGTCAGAGGTAAGATGTGTCAGCACAGATCAGTATCGACCCCATGCTTTGCAAACAGGAGCAAGGAAGTGGCCTGCATTTTGTTATGTAGTAGCTTCTTTCACCTTCTTTGTCGCTTCTTTCAATCTTTCAATCTCTCTTTCTCTCTCAATCTCTCCTAGTTGTATGGGTGATTTTTTTTCCCTTCTTCCTCCGTCCTGTCCTTTCAGTAGTTGAGCCGTTGCGTGATGGTGAGCGTTTACTCAAAGACGTTCTCAGGTGAATCTGAATCTAAGCTCAGTGTTTTCAGTAGGTTAATTTCAACTGAATCCATGTCATTTCACTGATAACCCTCATTACACTGCCATTACTCGGTATTATCAACACATGCTTGCGTATGTGTCGAATGTAAATCCCTTTCTCATCAATTTTATGCCCACTTTCTCATGCATGTACCATGATGTGATGTGTACAGGATACACACAATCCCCTATCGGTGCTGAAAACAACAAGATCCTTTCTAGAAACACTGAGTTATGCTGAGCAATGTCAACCGCATTATCATTTAGCTCTATTTCTTCTCTAGTGTTTCTTGGAACGCTGATTCCCTGATTCAAAGTTTCTTTCTCACTGTGATGTGTTGTGTGATTGTTTGTCATCAGTGTTTGGAGCGGGCCATGAAGTTCTCCTATAATGAGTTTCATCTTTGGTACCAACTTGGCCTGTCTTTGATGGCAAGCGGGAAGGTGAGATTCATGTCCTATTGTCGTCATCAATGTTTTATTCATTTATTAGTCATTTGTTGTTGCTATAATTGACCATATTTTAGTTTCAACTAAATAAATTAGTTTGAGTAACTGAAAGAAAGAAAATACAGAAGGTTTTAAAGGCACAATATGTAAGATTTTTGGATTAATAATATCTAAAAACCACAAGAACAATTTTATATATTTTGTTGACTTGTGTACTTACAAGTTATCCCAAATGTTTCCAAGAATGTTTAAATCCAGAGAAATAAGCAATTTTAACCTGGACACGGACTGTGTCTGTGCGTCGCCTATCAATGACATCCTACCTGCGTTACCCTCGATTTCTGGTTTTATTTTGTAGAAACCATTGAAACACCAAAGACGCTTTAATATATTATACACTATATTGCCAAAAGTATTGGGACACCCCTCCAAATCATTGAATTCAGGTGTTTCAATCACTTCCATGACCACATGTGTATAAAATCAAGCACCTAGGCATGCAGACTGCTTCTACAAACATTTGTGAAAGAATGGGTTGAATTCAAGCGTGATATCCGTGATAGGTTGCCACCTGTGCAATAAGTCCATTCGTGAAATTTCCTCATTACTAAATATTCCACGGTCAACTGTTAATGGTATTATAACAAAGTGTAAGCAATTGGGAACAACAGCAACTCAGCCACAAAGTGGTAGGCAACGTAAAATCACAGAGCGGGGTCAGCGCATGCTGAGGTACACAGTGCGCAGAAGTTGACAACTTTTTGCAGAGTCAATAGCTACAGACCTTCAAACTTTGTGTGGCCTTTAGCTTATCTCAAGAACAGTGCGTAGAGAGCTTCATGCAATGGGTTTCCATGGCCCAGCAGCTGCATCCAAGCTTTACATCACCAAGTGCAATGCAAAGTGTTGGATGCAGTGGTGTAAAGCACGCCGCCACTGGACTCTAGAGCAGTGGAGATGTGTTCTCTGGAGTGACGAATCACGCTTCTCTGTCTAGCAATCAGATGGACGAGTCTGGGTTTGGTGGTTGCCAGGAGAGTGGTACTTGCCTGACTGCATTGTGCCAACTGTAAAGTTTGGTGGAGGGGGGATTATGGTGTGGAGTTGTTTTTCAGAGGTTGGGCTTGACCCCTTAGTTCCAATGACAGGAACTCTTAATGCTTTAGCATACCAAGACATTTTGGACAATTTAATGCTCCCAACTTTGTGGGAACAGTTTGGGGATGGCCCCTTCCTGTTCCAACATGACTGTGCACCAGTGCACAAAGCGTCGGTCCATAAAGACATGGATAAGCGATATTGGTGTGGAGGAACTTGACTGGCCTGCACAGAGTCCTGACCTCAACCCGATAGAACACCTTAGGGATGAATTAGAGCGGAGACTGCAAGCCAGACCTTCTCGTCCAACATCAGTGTCTGACCTCACAAATGCTCTTTTAGAAGAATGGTCAAAAATTCCTATAAACACACTCCTAAACCTTGTGGAAAGCCTTCCCAGAAGAGTTGAAGCTGTTATAGCTGCAAAGGGTCGGCCAACTCCATATTAAACTCTACAGATTAAGAATGGGATGTTATTAAAGTTCATGTGCATGTAAAGGCAGGCATCCCAAATTTTTTGGCATATAGTGTATGTTTTAAGGCAGTGTTACTCATTGCGCAGCTCGCGAGCCTCCTGCAGCTCGCCCAGCTTAATTTGCGGCTCGCATGGCAGTAAATACGGTAAAATGATCATGCAGTCAATACATATATTTCATAAAAACAAGCAGGGCTATAACATAACCCATTAAAAACTCAAAGTGTCTGCTTTATTACAAATAATTTATATTTAAAAAATACCCAAAAACAGCAGCATTACAAGATGGAAATATAGACTAGAAAGGATATTTAAACTTGCTCTGCTCTTATGTCCATGACTCACTGCGGAGTTGCCAGTTTTGGCTGTCTTTCCAGCTTTTAACGCCGAATGTGCTCTTATAGATCAACACGTTCTCATTAAATGCGTATCTATAACACGAATTGTATTTATCGTGCGATTTATACGGCAAAATGACTTTTTACGTGCATATGATACGCATTGTCAACTAGGATTAGTGGTGTGGGATACGCGCCAGCATCATGAGCAGACAACGCGCCAGAATCAAGTTCTCTTTCACTCTTGAACAAACTATAACACACAGAAGAATTATGCCTAAATGTCCGTTTTGTCGAGTATCCTCATAAGAACAGTTTTAAATGAGTTAAATAATGTCTAATGAACTTAAAGCAGTAAGGGACGCGTGTGACAGCGCGTCAGATCCGCGTCAGCGGAACAGCAGCCACTAATGCTGTCCATTATTAATGTTAATCACTCACTGCTCTTGACTAAAGAACTTTTGTAGGTTTAATAAAGATTAATATATATTTAATTCATATTAAGTTTGAAGCATAATAAATGTTAAAAAGCTGTAATGTTGAATGGCTATAATTAATGTTTAAAATTAGGGGGAAAATCTATTTCATAGAGACATCAGTATCAGTATTAGTGAAACTGACCTTCATTCATAAAAAGATGCCATTGAACAATATACTGTCTTTGTTTTTTCTACATTAATTTGATGATTATTTACATTATTAAATATATTAAAAACATGTTTTCAACAGAAAAATGTGTGAATAATCTAGTTAATTTTTTTAATTGATTGACAGCACATTAAAAAAATATTATGCATACCCACTATCTATCTACCTTTTGTATTTATGGCATTGCATATTGTATGTTCAGGGATGACAGACTGATTAGCAGAGATGCTATTTATGACTGGATGTAACTTTTGATACTTTGCAGTAAAAGTGGCTCTCCTATTGATTTTGTCCTATCAGTGCGGCTCTCCTGAAAAAAATTGCGAAGACCACTGTTTTAAGGGAACAACTGTTTGGAGACATTTATAGACAGAAAACGAATTATTGTACAATAATACAGCATTTTCTCCGTCATACAATATGTTTTAAAATTAATTGCATGCCATTTAGCAACACAAGCCATCCAGCTAATAAAGATCTAGCTCACTGCAGTGTGCAACAAGTGTCTCATAGCAGCCGCTGAGCGAACGCACAGAGTAATGTTATAACATAATTTTCAACACACTCAAATGTATCTAATATGATAAAACAGCGCTGCATTACCCCACATACGCTTGACCGGAAGAAGCGGAAGCGGCGACTGCGACATAATAAAAGCTCTGCTGCTGTCATCGTGTGTCACACCCGTCACTCATTAGCAATCGCTTCAGTGGCCTCATTCAGCTCCCACAGCACTCGGCCCTGCTCTGCTTCATACTACAGTAACGTTAATAATCTCATCCATGAACAGGATTTCTGCCTGTGTCCTGTCCTAATTATTTTCCACCGGCTGTGAGATGAAGACGACATCTCCCAAGATTCTGCCTTCAATTTTGGCATCATCAAGCTACGTCTTTGTTTTGAATAGGCGACCTCTAGCGGCGAAAAAACTACATAGTGTGCCTTTAATGTCAATGTAACAGCAGTGTTTCAGGCTTGTGATTGTAAAAGAAGGATAAAGGGATAGTTCACCAAAAATTTTTATTTCTCTCATAATTTTCTCACCCTCATGCCATCCCAGATCTATATGATTTTCTTTCTTAAGATGAAGGCAAACAAAGATTTTTAGAAAAATTATCCATCTAATGCAAGCGAATAGATTCCCAAATGCTCCACATACAGACGTTATTATGGTAATCCAATACGACCCAAGTGAATGAATAAATGTCTTCTGAAGTGAAACGGTATGTGTAAAAAAAAAAATCTTTTAACTCTTACTATAAACTATAATCTAGTGATGCACCGAAAATATTTTTTTACCGAAACACATTCAGGGTTTTATTTTGCCGAATAACAAAATCAGAAATAAAGTTAAATTGGGTTTATTAATCCTTGATTTAGAGTGTTGTACTAACAGTCGTAGTAAATTTCTTTTTCTGCATCTCATTCCGAAGGCTGCGTCCTCCGGAGGTTGCATTTGAAGACTGCATACGTCATCAAGGATGTCTTATTTAAGAAAAGTAACCGTAATAAAACTGTTATTCCTTGTGAGGTGTAAAATACTGTAATTTCCTTCTTACTTTTCAATCTAACTGTTACTTTTCTTAAATGAGACCGCCTCGATGACATATGCAGCCTTCAAATGCGACCTCCGTAGGACGCAGCCTTCGAAATGAGACACAGCATCAATGAATCACCTCTTAATATTTCAGCCAAACAAATTATATATATTGCTACTATAGCATCATTGTTGTTCACAGTGAAGTTTACCTGTTGTAGTTTATCTACATTCGCTTATCCACATATCCATACAATAGCTTCTGGCCAACTGTTATATGCATTTTCCAGAGAGGGTCGAGTTTACAATTGACATAAACGTAAGCATGTTTTGAAGCTTGATGCAAGCACGCTGGGAAGTTTGCGTGAGAAGTTACATGGAACCACTGAGGACAATACTTCTCGTGAGCTTCACAACATGCTTATGTTTATGTTAAGTGTAAACTTGACCCTCTCATGAATATGCATTCCACAGTTGGTCAGAAGCGATGGTTTGTATTAAAAATATATTAGTATCTTAGTTTCTTACACCCACCTATCGTTTTGCTTCAGAAGACATTGATAAATTTTTCTAGAAATCTTTATTTGTGTTCATCTGAAGAAAGGCATACTGTACATTTGTACATTTTTGGGTGAACTATCTGTTTAAGTATCCCTATAACCCTTTTAACACTGTCTCTCTGAGTCTTAAGTGCCATAAGTGTACAATGTGAAACAACACAGTGCTAGAATGTTACAGCAGGTTGTTTAGTAACTGACCACCAATCATAAATTGCCTCAGTGTCTGCCTCATTGAATATTCATGAGCTTTGTCGAGTTGCAGGATCTTTTACATGCAGTGTTTAGTTTTCACATCTGATAGAAAGTCAAATGATGGAAAATGTCAAACAGTGATGGTAATTCCCACTCTGCATTTTCCTTCTAGTGGTTTGTCATAGATTTGTATTATGTTTCAGAAGTCTCGCATGCATAACCGTTGTGCACTCCACTTGTCCAATCAATGTTATTAACCTCATGAATATGCAAATAAGAATGTTAATCCAGGGTTTACAGATGTTCATTGCGATTAACTAAAATGACCATGAGATTTTTTTGTATCAGCCCTCATGTATCAGAAGTTCCGCACTTCTTCTGTTGTGTGTACATGAAAGCAGAATGCTTATATTACCATATAAGGAAGCATCAAAATATTGCCATCACTATACAGGGTGGGGGTTGTTACTCTATTTTACATGTCTGCATATATAAGTAAAACCTATGTTATTAATGATATTGTACAGAATGAGGGTGCAGTGTCAGTCCTCAAAGAGTGTGTGACAATGAGACCACAGGACCCCATCCCACCTCTGCTTGCAGCAAAAGTGTGCATCAACCAGCTACACTGGGTGAGAAAAACACACCAACCACATGTGAACAACATTTCTCTTTTATACAAAAATGTCACACAGTTTAATAGAGCAATTTAATTCAGTTAAAGTTCCAAGAGTTTCAGGGCCAGATTTACTAACAGCTTGCATCAGCGCAAACCCTCTTTTGAAATACTTTCAGGATTTACTAAAGACAAATTAGCCTTGAAAAGTCGTGGACAGGGTTATTTTTGCAGCTCACCTTTTTGCATATATATATATATATATATATGTAGGAGTTTCCCTTTCAGTCGGAAAATTTATGGGCGGAGAGTATTTAAACAAATCATGCAACGTGATTGTGGCCTGGTCCTCTCTCGTCCTTCACTGGTGTCGCTCGTCCTTATATGACTCCGAGCTCCCTCATGATAGGACTCGCGCCTCCCATGTCTCTCGCTCGTCCACCTCGCCACATAGATTTACTAAGGTTTGCGCTAGTCAATTTACTGGTATTTGCGCCATTATTTTAACGCCCCAAAAAAGCATGTCTTCAACAGACGCTAATTTGTGCTGCTCTTGGTAGATTGTGTTGGTCATTGTGGAAATGAGCTGTTGCCTCTGTGTTCTTTTATGTGCGCATTGTCAGTAAATCACCCGCAGAACTTGCCACTCCCATCAGCGTTTTTATGGCGCTCGCATGCTAATTTGCACTGTTTAGTAAATCTGGCCATCAGTCTCTAAAGGTACACAACCAATACTAAAATAATAATAATAATACTTTTATTCAGCAAGGACACAATAAATTGATCAAAAATGAATTAATAAAGTAATTAAATACTGCGCATTTCTAATGTTACAAAATACTGAAATTAAAATAAATGCTGTTCTATTAATCAAAGAATCCTGGAAAAAAAAAATGTATCACGGTTTGCACAAAAATATTAAGCAGCACGTTGATAATAAGAAATGTTTCTTGTGCAGCAAATCGGCATATTAGCATGTTTTCTGAAGGATCATGTGACACTGGTTTAGCTAGTTTTCAGCTTTGCCATCACGTGAATAAATTGCATTATAAAGTATATTCAAACAGAAATGAAATCAGCTATTTTAAATTGTAATAATATTTCACAATATTACTGTTTTTTTTGTTTGTTTGTTTTTTTTTTTTAATCTAATAAATGCAGCCTAAATGAGAATAAGATAAGAACATAAAAACAATTTACAGACCCCAAACTTTTAAACCATAATGTGCTTCACAGCAAAATGATTAAATATGTTGTAGGCTATGAAATGAAATAAGCAATGTGCATTTCAGAAAAATGTATCTATAAGTGATCCATCTATTTATATAAATACTAGTTATTCTCATAACTTTATTAATTTATGAGAAATTATTTATAGTCCACATGAACAAAAAAGTGTACAAGATACATTAAATGTGTATTTACAGTTTTTTTTCTAATATTCAGTGAACAGTATCGCTCAGTCCTAGATGGGGTCCAGATTCAATCACTAATAGGTGACCTATTGCCAAACTAGATATACTAATAAGACACAATGCAATGTACAGTCACAACACTATCAATCAAATACACACTGCAGCCCTGTTAAGATTAGGGTACATCTGTTGGAAGCGTAGCGCTGAATACAGACTGCATGCCTATAAGAGGCTTATAGCACAATAGGGCCGTATAGCCACAGAAACTTAATGCACAGGCTTTAATGTCAGATAGCATGCCATCCCACAGTCACATTTCAGAGCAGCCCTTTATCATCCCAGCATCAAATTAGGGCATATGAGGACTTGTCCTCAGGCAGAATGTCTAGCATTTAAATTAATGAATATCATATGACATTAAGTCAGCTGCTTATGCTCATATGAATGGTATGTCAATGTAATGCATGATTACATATAGGGATTTGTCACAATTTCAAGCAGATTGAACAGGATTAAATATTTTGGATGTTTCGATCCCAATCTGACTTCTGACCTGTAATGCTGCCTGAATTATAATCGTACACTGTTTGTTTGTTGGCCAGAGGAGAACTGGCACCCCAACTGAGCCTGGTTTCTCCCAAGGTTTTTTTCTCCATTATGTCACCTGATGGAGTTTGAGTTCCTTGCCACTGTCGCCTCTGGCTTGCTTAGTTGGGGACACATAATATTCAACAATATTATTGGTCTGTATGCATTGACTCCATTGTATGAGAAGTAAACTGAGTTGGACGATGACATCACTGTTTTCTCCAGAGCTGCTAATTTTTTTTACAACCAAACTTAATTAACACTAAAATTATTTAAGCTGGACATTGACACTATTTTCTTTAAGAGATGCTGTAAAGCTGAAACAAACTTGCATTATTTTCCTGTTGTCACTGTAAATCTGCTTTGAAACAATCTGCATTGTATTGACAGTTTGGCATCAAATTTGGGCAGTTGACATGACCTAAACAGTTTTTCTCAAAATTTTTTTTTACACTAACAATCAAAAGTTTGGAATAAATACGTTTTTTTTATAGTTTTGAAAGACGTTTCTTTTGCTCACCAAGGCTGCATTTATTTGATAAAAAATACAAAACAATAAATTAAAGTAATATTGTGAAATATTATTATAATTTAAAATAACTGTTTACTTGTCATATGCAGCTGTTGCAAGGAAGAGCATGACGAAGGAGAATTTTAGGAAATAGTCTTTTAATCCAAACACTCATTAAACAGGCAGGGAAAACTCAGAAAACAACCTTAAAGGGATAGTTCACCCAAAAATGAAAATTACCCCATGATTTACTCACCCTCAAGCCATCCTGTGTATATGACATTCTTCTTTCAGACAAATACAATCATAGTTATATTTAAAAATGTCCTGGCTCTTCCAAGCATTATAATGGCAGTGAATGGCCGTCCAAAATTTGATGCCCAAAAAAGTGTATCCATCTATTATAAAAGTAATCTACACGGCTCCGGGGGTTAATAAAGGCCTTCTGAAGTGAATCGATGGATTTTTGTAAGAAAAATATCCATATTTAAAACGTTACAAAGTAAAATATCTAGCTTCCCGGCGGACCGCTTTCCGTATTTAACTTACGAAAAAAGCGTAACTGTATGACGTCGGGCGTAGCGCAAGCGTTTTGAACTGCGAGAGGCGTTACACTTTCTTTGAATATGGAAGGCGGTCTGGAGGAAGTTAGATATTTTACTTTATAATGTTTTAAATATAGATAAATAGATATTTTTCTTACACAAGCGCATCGCTTCGCTTCAGAAGGCCTTTATTAACCCCTGGAGCCATGCGGATTACTTTTATAATGGATGGATACACTTTTTTGAGCTTTACATTTTGGGCTGCCATTCACCGGCATTATAAAGCTTGGAAGAGCCAGGACATTTTTTAATACAACTCTGATTGTATTCGTCTGAAAGAAGAATGTCATATACACCTAGGATGGCTTAAGGGTGAGTAAATTATGGGATAATTTTCATTTTGGGTGAACTATCCTTTTAACATAGATAAGACAGGACAAAGAACTGAACAAAACAGGCTGAATCCGATATCGCCCCCTATACCCTCAAATAGGGCATTCTTTGAGGGGACAGCCATTTGTAGTGGTGTCCAAAACCATAGTGGACGTTATTGAGTGCACTCATTCAATCCCACATTGCACCGCAATAGCGAGTGGACAGCCGATGTACACACAACGGCTGTCCGAATTCACTCACTTGTTTTCATTTACTCCTTCAAGTGTATTAGTGGAGTAATGTAGGGAATAGTGAATGAGTGTATAGGGGGCGATTTCGAACACAGCAAGGGAGTACTTATACCAGAACTAAACAAGGTAACTAATGATTTAATTAATAAGCAACAGGTGAACTGAATGAAACTAACACAGACTAGAAACTAGGGCTGTGTCCTAAATCGCCCCCTATACCCTTAAATAGGGCACTATTTGAGGGGACAGCCATTTGTAGTGGTGTCAGAAACCATAATGGACGTTTTTGAGTGCACTACTTCAATACCACAATGCACCGCAATAACGAGTGTACAACTGATGTACGCTCAACGGCTAGTGAATACCCATAATGCACCGTGAGAGTCACGCTCTGAATGAATTCCCGCGTCTCGCCAGAAGATAGCGCTTGCAGCTGAATCAATCATCCATTTTCCAAATCACGCTGATCCAGCGTAATATCATACAGGTATACATTCCTTTTAAATTTATTATTAAATTGTTTAATTAAGGTTTATACATGCTAGTTTCCATGACAGAGTTCAAAATAAATATCTTCATTACTACTGGAGCTGCCCGTTTGCTAAGTGTCAAATGATTACTAAACAGCAAACACAAACTATGCAAAAGCGGCAGCCCTTCCGGCGCACTCAGTGTCCGAATTCACTCCCTCATTTTCATTCACTCCTTCAAGTATATTATATTAGTAATAGTGAATGAGTGTATAGGTGGCGATTTCGAACACAGCATAGGTCAAGACAGGAACAAACACAATGTAACAAAACATACTCCTGACATTACTATTTTATTATATTTTAAAATGTAATTTATTCCTATGATGGCAATGCTGAGTTTTCTGAATTGTCAAATGATCCTTCAGAAATCATTCTAATATGTTGATTTAGTGCTCAGTTATTATTGGTACTCAGTTATTAAAAAATTATGATTATCCCAAAAAACTGCTATATTTTTGTGGAAACCGTGATACATTTTTTCCAAGATTCTTTGATTATTAGAAAGTTCAATGAACAGCTTTTATTTGAAATAGGAATATTCTGTAACATTAAAAGCACACCTGTTTTCAACATTCAACATAATAATGATAAATGTTTCTTGAGCACCAAATCTGCATATTAGAATGATTTCTGAAGGATCATGTGACACTGAAGACTGGAGTAATGATGCTGAATTGTCAGTTTGTTATTTTTTTATTTAGCTTATGCTTTTGTTCAAAGTGACTGTATAGTTTATAGTCAATTATGATTATTTTTTTAATCGTTCCTTGTTGGGTTCAAACTCATAACCTTTCTGTTCCCTGCCTAGGTCTTTAATCACTGTGCTACAGCTCCAATATTTCACATCATCACAAGTTGAGAATCACTGATATAAATCATCCAATTGTCTAATGCATGTTTAAATCGGTATGTGTGTGTGTGTCAGCTGGAGGATGCAGTGTCCCTCTCAGCAGGTGTGGTTGCTTTAGGAGAGCGTGCTGGGGAGTCTCTTCCTCAAGCTCATCTGGCCATAGGACTGTGCCGTAGTATGCAGGCAACTGACGGTAAGCCTGATTATCCTTCTCTGAACCTACAAAATGAGCCAGGCCCCCAGCTGTCCTCAGCTGCTCTCTGCTTCCTCTCTCATGTCTGCGGTGACTCACTGTTTAACTGTGTGTTTGCAGCCACGCTGAAAGCCGATCGCGATGAGTTCAACAGAAGAGCGCTGCAGTCACTACGGAAGTATGCTTGATGTTTACCTCTTTCATTTCAGATTTTGTTAAGGAGGCTTCAGCCACCCACTTTGTTTGGGAATTGTTTGGACTCTTAGACCCTTTTCTGAACCGCTTCTAAGTTGATAGCAGAACTGTTATTAGTATTAAAACATACTGATAATATTTTTTTCCCTCAAAACTACACCACTGTTTAAAAGTTTGAGTCTGTAAGATTTTTTGAAAAGATGTTTTTGAAAGAAGTCTCTTAAGCTCACAAAGGCAGCAAATAAAAACAGTAATACTGTGAAATATTACAATTTAAAAATACCAGTTTTTCTATTTTAATATATTTTCTAAAATGTAATTTATTACTGAAGTTTTAGCATCATTACCTCAGTCTTCACAGTCACATGATCCTTCAGAAATTATTCCGATATGCTGATTTGGGGCTCGATAAACATTTCTTATTATTATCAATGTTGAAAACAGTTGTGCTGCTTCATGTTTTTGTGGAAACCGTGATACATTTTTCAGGATTATTTGATGAATAGAAAGTTCTGCAACAGCTTTATTTTAAATAGACATTTTTGAACAGTAGCTGTATGTATATATATATATATATATATATATATATATATATATATATACACACACATACACCCACACACACACACACACACACTTTATATTAAAAACTA
The DNA here is from genome assembly GCA_039654625.1 of Rhinogobio ventralis. NCBI lineage: Eukaryota > Metazoa > Chordata > Actinopteri > Cypriniformes > Gobionidae > Rhinogobio > Rhinogobio ventralis. The sequence goes on along the minus strand of CM077204.1, from coordinate 12,440,065 downwards.
GTACTATCAACAAAAGAAAATAATCACAAATAATGTCATTGATCAGTCAACATAAAAAAACACTAAAATCTATGATAAATTTGGTGAATGTAAACGTAACAAATTAACTATTTACAGTAAGCATATTTATTAATATTAAAATGCCTACATTTAATGTGTCATAGAAACTTCATCAGTTCTGAAATCTAATTGTTTCTGTTCATTTACACTAATGTTATCTGTTCAATTTAAATTGCTTTTTTAATCCTGTTACTATGTAATTTAACGTCACAGATAATTCCAGCATGTAAGCTTAGTAAAGGGTCAGTTGGGAGATGACTGGCAGATTTCAGACTGGTAGTAAGGTGATGAAAACTTCACATAAACTTGTTTTTTGACTGCAGAGCACATGCACTGGATCCTCAGGACCCTCAGATCTCCTTCTATCTCTCTCTGCAGCTTGCTCTGGTTCGACAGGTTAGCATGCTAACACATCAGTCTCACTGACTAAATTCAGAATCGCATCAAGATATCAGATTGCTGTTCTTCATATCTTCCAAGAAAATAATTTTACATTAATCTCTTTCCTTATTTTGCACGACTGTGCACTTTTGTAGCTTTTGTTTACACACAATATGACTGTCAAGGTCACATGATAGCGTGGTATATCATCATATTTTTAACATGTAACTGTATGTATGTGTAATATTTCGCCTGTTATTTCAGTCAGTGCTGGTCCGTAATGTGACCTCTTGTGTTTGTGGTAGGTGTCAGAAGCCATGAAGCCGTTGGAGTTGGCTCTGAATCTTCGTGGGGATGATCTGCACTCTCTACACCTGCTGGCTCTAATACTTAGTGCCCAGAAACACTACCAACACGCCCTTGATACGCTTAAACTCGCCCTTAACCAGTACCCGGACAACTTTAAGTATGTGTTTATATATGCTTGTGTTCTACTTTAAAGGGATAGTTTGCCCAAAAATGAAAATTCTGTTATAATTTACTCACCCTCTTGTCATTCCAAACCTGTATGACTTTCTTCTGTGGAACACACAAAAAAGATATTTTGAAATATGTTGGAAACCAAACAGTTTTGCTTATCATTGACTTCCACTGTATGGACAAAGAAACACGGAGACATTTCTTATAATATGTTCTTTTGGGTGAACTATCCCCTTTAAGTCACATTGTCTGAATGTCAAGTCACTTTTAATTATATAACACTTTCCCCCGGTTTCACAGACAAGGCTTAAGCTAGTCTCAGACTAAAATGCATGTTTGAGCTGTTTTAACTGAAACTTGCACTTACATATCTTAAAATGTGTCCATGCCATTGTTTTGTCTTAAGATGCACACCAGTAATGTTTTTTTTCTAAGACACATTTATAAAATCTACTTAAAAGCCCTAATTGAATTAAGGCCTAATCCTGGCTTAGTCTAAGCCCTGTCTGTGAAACCGGGCCATAGTGTCTTAATTTCCATAAGTACATTATTTAGCAGTTCAATTAAAAAATGTGCCTTAATTTATTTGACTGTAACCCCAATAAATATCTGCTTTAGAATAAAATAAAATCAAAGCTATTGGCATCTGAAAGCAACTGCTTCATAACTGACTTCACTTTTTCTGAGTCAGTTTTACATTTTTAGATTTTAATCAGCTGATTTTGCAGTGATTTTTACTGGAAATTTTAATTCAGAAGATAGGTATAGTTCATCACATGATCTACTAACGTTTTACTTAAAACGTGTGCACATTTTCCTCAAAATATTTTAAATTTTTACATCACCATGTGGGGTCAGTATTGCTTTCAGTGACGGGCAGAGACGAGAATGGAGAGAAAATTAGGATCAAGCTCATGTCTGAGAGTAAAACAAAAGAGTGTGTAAAGACCCCTGCATTTCTCTCACACTGAATCTATTGTGTGTGACTGAACACAATAGTCAAATTGTCACACATATCTCATTCCAAGAACCTCTGCCTCTAAAAACAAATCATAAATTTATAACTGGAAAAAGTTAACTCCACTTTCTAGAAACTTTGTTAGCATATGGGAAAAGAAAGAGTTGAACCAGGGTGCATACAAACTAAAATCACTTTTAATCACCTATTTTAACTTCCGTAATCTGACATATTTTAAGTGACACAAGATGTCCATCAAATTGATTGTTTCATAAACAGTGAGCGTTACATCCCATAAAGGAACCAGATGTTTGGAGAGGAGAGCTGAAAAGCAAGAGGGATTTGTGACGTGGAAATTTGTCCGAGAGGCGGAGCATGTTATTGAAATAACATGCAGTGCTTATCCACAATAAGGCCAGGAGTATCAATTTTGATTTCATGTTGACTTTAACTATTAGAGTTTTAGCGCTTTTTAGTCATCTTTTTAGTCATCTTTTTCCAAATGAGGAAATGTTCCCTTGTCTTCACTTGCACCTGGTCTCCAGTTGTTCCCTGACCTCCAGTCCAGTCCTCCTGGCCCAGTGTTTTTATTAACTAATTGTTTATTGTTATAAAGCTGAAATAAAATAAAATATAAATATTAGACGGACAAACGTAATTAGAAAATTAGAAATGCTGCCTTCCTATCTACAATAAATTAAGTTGAAATACTAAAATAACTAAAACTAAAATAAAAATAAATGAAATCTAAATAGAAAAATATTTAAAAACAAAAACAAATGACAAAAGTACATAACTAATTTACTAAAATGTGAACTAAACTTGCACTTCATAAAGTGCAAGAGAGCCACTCTGAGCTCCACAAATTCGTCTACTGTGTGTTGTGGGTTTTCATGTGTGGTTTTGTTAACGTGCAACCAAGATATCAGGGTTTTAGATCCAGTTACTGTTCTACACCGGAGCTGCTCCCGTCAGTTTTATGTGCTACGTCTGACTCAAAAGCTCCATTCTCCATCCAGATATAAATGCTGCTGTCAGTTAATGAAGATTTGACGGATGAACTTGCCACTCAGTTGGACTCTTGATGTGTCAAAATCGATAGGACTTTTCAGTTTTAAGGACGTCGCCATCTTTGATATTACTTCACTGTCGCTATGGTCACTGTTAAGAGAATACAGGTTTGACTCCCGTTGCACATTCATACAGATTCTACTGTAAGTTCCTATGTAAACGGGACATTTCGAGTCTCACACCTGTAAGTAAATGTGGTTGTCAATCCCAAAAACTGACGGTTTAAATGTAGCCTAAATGTACTTCATCACTACACTATTGCTGGTCCAACGCAACAGCGTCTGCCAGTCAGAGCATCTCACTGTATCTCTTTCTCACTGGTGTGAATGCTCTGCTGCCACTGTTTACACACACATTCACTGCACACACCCACACACACACCTTCACATTCATCTCGCTTCACCCCTCCACCCTCCAGCTCACACAGACATCCACCCACTCGCTGTACCTTAAAAGATCCCAACACAGCTGCAGAATTGCTCGTTTCTGTTAGAAGCAACTGTACCATTGGCCACTGACAGAGAACTAGGGTTGATAGTGGTTGACCCAAGGAGGTCTGTAATACCCAGTGAAAATTATCTGTTAGTATTCACATCTCATTGGCAGTTGCTCCTCTGTGCATTCAGCTCTGGAAGATCTTGATGCTGCTGTCTTTGCTTAAAGGCACAATATGTAAGATTTTTGGATTAAAATATCTAAAAACCACTAGAACAGTGTTATATATTTTGTTGACTTGTATACTTACATTATCCCAAATGTTTCCAAGAATGTTTAAATCCAGAGAAATAAGCAATTTTAACCAGGACACAGAGCGTGTCCGTGCGTCGCCTATCAATGACGTCATACCCGCGTTACCCTCGATTTCTGGTTTTATTTTGTAGAAACCATGGAAACACCAAAGACTCTTTAATATATTATGTGTTACTGTTATTAACTGTTTGGAGACATTTATAGACAGAAAACGAATTATTGTATAGTAATACAGCATTTTCTCCATCATACAATATGTTTTAAAATTAATTGCATGCCATTTAGCTATACAAGCATCCAGCATTTATTAATATGATATTCTAATATAGATCTAGCTTACTGCAGTGTGCAACAAGTGTCTCATAGCAGCCGCAGAGCTAACGCACAGAGTAATGTTATAACATCATTTTCAACACACTCAAATGTATCTAATATGATAAAACAGCGCTGCGTTACCCCACATACGCGTGACCGGAAGAAGCGGAAGCGGCAACTGCGGCATAATAAAAGCATAATTTCTGCCCATGTCCTGTCCCAATTATTTCCCACCGGCTGTGAGGTGAAGACGACAACTCCCAAGATTCCTCGCTCAATCTACGCCTTTGTTTTAAATAGGTGACCTCTAGCGGCGAAAAACTACATAGTGTGCCTTTAATGGACATTCAGTTCCAGAAACATCTATTGACACTGTAAATGTCTGACTGACGACTCTGGAACAGGAAAATGACGTCCTAGGCTGATTGGCTGATGGAAGCATATTTACTTGTTCCAGACGTCAAATGCAGTAGACTAAAGATGATTAATTCTGAACACAGCCACATACCCAATTATAAAAGGGTATACAGTTTGCACACTTATGCAGTTAGTTATTCCGAGTTTTTTATTATTTTTTTTCTCTCTGAAATGTGTCACTTTGGTTTCAGTGACATTGCATAGGTTGTAATTTTTACTTTAAACGTGAAAAAGTTTTTATATGATTTATCTTTCTTTTTTCATTTTTCATCACAAAAACCAGCAGGGATGTGTAGACTTTTTATACCCACTGTATGCTATATATATTAAAATCTTCTGAATATTTGTTAAAACACCAAAATATGTTTCAGCTTTTATGCTCATCAAGGCTGTTTTTTTTAAAATCAGAAATCCAGCAAAAATATAATATGAAATATAATTTAAAACCCACTGTTTTCTATTTTAATATATTATAAGATGTAACTGAATTTTCAGCATCATTACTCCAGTCCTCAGTGTCACATGATCCTTCAGTAATCAATCTAATATGCTGATTTTTTCTGCTCAAGACACATTTCTTATTATTACCAGTGTTGATAACAATTGTGATGCTTAATATTTTTGTGTAAACCATGATACATTTTTTTCAGGATTCTTTTGGTGACTAGAAAGTTCAGAAGAAAAATCTTTTGTAACATAAATATCTCTACTAACACTTGATCAATTTAATGCATCCTTGCTGAAGAGAAGTATTATTTCTTAAAAAAAGAAACTTACACTAAACTTTTGAAGTGTACATTTTAATAATATATTGTTTTGACAATGTTATAGCACAAGTACTAAGCAGAAGCACTTCCTGCTTTTGTAGGAGCCAGGACGTTCTTATTCTGTCTCTTTTTTGGTGTGTGTTGCACTGTAGTTTATTAATGGTTCTTGTCTTTGTGTGTTTTAGTCTTCTCTTTACCAAAGTGAAGCTGGAGGAGGTTTTGTTCGGACCTGCCGCAGCTTTACAGACCTGTGCAGAAATGCTGCAGTTGTGGCAAAGTCGCTATGATTTTACCCGACTCAGGTAATGTGCTGTGTATGACGTGTGATGTAGCCATGTGCAATTACTAGACCGTCTCATTCTAGCGTTTAATGCTGAGGAAGTCTGTAGCCTACAAGCCTCAGAAGGACTGGACAAGGAAGGACACAGCCTCACTAGGATGCAGCCTTCCGTTTGAGAAGCACCCTATGGCCGTATGTCCACCAAAAATGTTTTAGCCGTTTTAGCCATCAAAATGTAAATTTTTATAATAAATGCCTGCAGAGGATGCCAACGGCCTGGTGTTGTTACACTTTACAGCAGATCAGTACTCTGGGTTTAGGCCAAATTCCGAGCTCGGAGCCCTCGCCCGGACAGCACACCAAATACGCATAAAGCTTTACTCCCTGTAATTATTTGAAAGCCTGAACTTGTGAAATCCTTGTTTAATGGCTAAATGACATTTAATTCAGTATTTGGTTACTTCTTTACAATAGAAATGCTACAGCCACTGTAATTTTTTTGAACAAGAATATGTGGACATCAAAACATACAAACTCAGTTTGCATATTTAGAAAGATATCGATGTATTCTCCTGTGTTGGTGTAGGTTTATAAATGATACAAATCTGATGAAATGGTGCACATTGCGTTCCCAGATGAACATTATAAGCAACCCAAACTCTCAGCACATGGAGAGATGGAGTTTGATATGAGCTCACATGTCAGTGATAACATTAGGAGCAGCATATACTGCATATACAGCATATACTGAACGAAGCCGCTCTGAGACGTAACCTACACACATGTAAATAATTAAAGCGCATATATATATTAAACCCACAGGGCATATACTGTATTTATTTAATTGAATCACAGCCTTTGTGAATGTACAATAGCACTATGCTATAGTATGGGTATTAAATGGTTTTAATATATCATGCAGCCTTAGAAAACGGTCTAATAATGCAGTTCATGGATTCTTTTTCGTGGAATGTCCGATATTCCAGAATTCGATTACTTGACACGGGTAAATTGCAACCGAAGATTTTTAAAAATCGAGTACTTGAATTTAATCGAGGAATCATGACTTCCCTAGTTGAGACACTATACACCAATCAGGCATAACATTATGACTTCCTATTATTGTGTTGGTCCTCCTTTTGCTGCCAAAACAGCCCTGACCTGTCGAGGCAATGACTCCACTAGACCCCTGAAGGTGTGCTGTGGTATCTGGCACCAAGATGTTAGCAGCAGATCCTTTAAGTCCTGTAAGTTGAGAGGTGGGGACTCCATGGATCGGACTTGTTTGTTCAGCACATCCCACAGATGCTCGATTGGATTGAGATCTGGGGAATTTGGAGGCCAAGTCAACCACTCAAACTCGTTGTGCTCCTCAAACCATTACTGAACCATTTTTTGCTTTGTGGCAGGGCGCATTATCCTGCTGAAAGAGGCCACAGCATTTATGTTTCGGTGTAAATATCATCTATATTTTTATGTTAGTAAGTGGTGTTTAAAATTGCTTTGTGCATAATGAGCTGGGATTATGGTGAGGTGTGTTGCGGACCAGGTGTGATGGGCCGCCTTGTGGCAGAAAGTCCAGGGCCACTTTTTTGCCCCAGTCCGCCACTGGCCATCACAAATTGGCCCTTGTCAAACACGCTCAAATCCTTACGCTTGCCCATTTTTTCTGCTTCTAACACATCAACTTTGAGGACAAAATGTTCACTTGCTGCTTAATATATCCCACCCAATAACAGGTGCCATGATGAAGAGATAACCGGTGTTATTTACCTGTCAGTGGTCATAATGTTATGCCTGATCGGTGTATGTGCTATATTATACGGAATATCCGCAGAATTATAAAAAAAACGTTGCGTTCCCATTGAAAACAATTGGAAAATGACGCTAGCCTCAGGAAAAAGTGTTTTGGTGGACACACGGCCTATATGTCAAGTCAAGTCAAGTCAACTTTATTTATATAGCGCTTTTTACAATGCAGATTGCTTCAAAGCAGCTTCACAGTGTTAAACAGGAAAATAATGCAACCGAATTTGATTCGGCTGTACAGCCGCTCTGGAGAAAACGGTGATTTCATCTAGCTTATTTCAATTATCATATATATTCAAGTAATGTAGTTGACCTAGTTAATTTAGTTTAGTAATTACATTTATTTGGATATTTATTTGAAAATTTTGTGTCCCCAACTGAGCAAGCCAAGCCAAAGGCGACAGTGGCAAGGAACCAAAACTCCATCAGGTGGCATAATGGAGAAAAATAAACCTTGGGAGAAACCAGGCTCAGTCGGGGTGCCAGTTCTCCTCTGGCCAATTAACAAACAGTGTATGATTATTATTTTGGCAACCTTACAGGTCAGAAGTCATATTAAATAGGAATATTCGAAATATCGGAGTCATCACGCCGGAGATGGATCCATTGAGGATGCCATGTCGATGAGCAATTTCAGAGGGTAGACTAATTGACACGGTCTCTGCAGACAATTCAGGGATGAGTTGGTCATGTCCAGGTGCAGGTCCACCATCTGATCTGGATACGGCCCGGATCCGGCTGACTGCGGTAAACCTCGGGATAAACAGAGAGACTAACATTAGCGTAGATGCCATTCTTCTTATGATGTAACGAGTACATCAGGTGTTATGGGAAGTGTTCCCGGTTCCGGCTGACCTAGTTAATGTAGCCTAACAATCATTTAATTGATTTGAATAAAATATAAATTAAAAATGTTTTATGTGTATGCCATAGTAAAGAGATGTATTTGCCATAGTAAAGAGATGTGTTTTTAGTCTAGATTTAAACTGACAGAGTGTGTCTGCTTCCCGGACAATGCTAGGAAGGCTGGGAAGTTTTTTTGTCCAATAATTAAAAAGATGGTAGATGGTAGAATGCAGTTTTACAGATGCTAAAAACGTGGCTTTCAAATGAGAGATTGGTATCAAAGAGCACACCCAGGTTCCTAACTGACGACGAGGACTTGACAGAGCAGCCACCAAGTGTTAGACAGTATTCTAGGTTACTACATGTGGAGTTTTTTTGTCCAATAATTAAAAATTGCAGGAAACTACTAGTCATCCAATTTTTTATATCATCTATGCATTCCGTTAATCTTGTGAATTGGCAAGTTTCTTCAGGGCGTGAAGAAATATAAAGCTGAGTATCGTCAGCATAACAATGAAAACTAACGCCATGCTTCCTAATGATATCTCCCAGTGATAGCATGTACAGGGTGAAAAGCAACGGTCCTAGCACTGAGCCTTGCGGTACTCCGTACTGAACTTGTAATCGGTGTGACATCTCTTCATTTACATGCATCCAAGGCTGTTCCAGAGTTTAGGTGCTAAATAGGAAAAGGATCGACCGCCTGCAGTTAATTTTGATATTCTAGGTATAATCAACTGGCCAGAGTTTTGAGACCGCAATAGACGTGATGGAGTATAATGCGTTAAGAGCTCGCTCAAGTACTGGGGAGCTAAACCATTTAGTGCTTTGTAAGTAATTAGCAAGATTTTAAAATGTATGCAATGTTTAATAGGGAGCCAGTGCAGTGTTGACAGAACCGGGCTAATATGGTCATACTTCCTGGTTCTAGTAAGAACTTGAGCTGCTGCGTTCTGGACCAGCTGCAGTTTATTTATTAAGCGAGCAGTGCAACCACCCAGTAGAGCATTACAATAATCTAGCCTTGAGGTCATGAACGCATGAACTTACTGTTCAGCATTTTGCATTGAAAGCATATGCCGTAATTTAGATATATTTTTAAGATGGTAGAATGCAGTTTTACAGATGATAGAAACGTGGCTTTCAAATGAGAGATTGGTATCAAAGAGCACACCCAGGTTCCTAACTGACGACGAGGACTTGACAGAGCAGCCACCAAGTGTTAGATAGTATTCTAGGTTACTACATGTGGAGTTTTTTTGTCCAATAATTAAAAATTGCAGGAAACTACTAGTCATCCAATTTTTTATATCATCTATGCATTCCGTTAATCTTGTGAATTGGCAAGTTTCGTCAGGGCGTGAAGAAATATAAAGCTGAGTATCGTCAGCATAACAATGAAAACTAACGCCATGCTTCCTAATGATATCTCCCAGTGATAGCATGTACAGGGTGAAAAGCAACGGTCCTAGCACTGAGCCTTGCGGTACTCTGTACTGAACTTGTAATCGGTGTGACATCTCTTCATTTACTGCTACAAACTGATAACGGTCAGATAAGTATGATTTAAACCATGCCAATGCAATTCCACTAATGCCAACATAATTTTCGAGTCTATTCAAAAGAATGTTGTGGTTGATAGTATCGAATGCAGCGCTAAGATCGAGTAACACTAACAGAGATATACAACCACGATCGGATAATAAGAGTAAATCATTTGTAACTCTAATGAGAGCAGTCTCAGTACTATGATACGGTCTAAATCCTGACTGGAAATACTCACAGATACCATTTCTTTCTAAAAAGGAGCATAATTGTGAGGACACTGCCTTTTCTAGTATTTTTGACAGAAAGGGTAGATTTGAGATTGGCCTGTAATTGACTAATTCTGTAGGATCAAGTTGTGTTTTTTTAATAAGTGGTTTAATAATAGCCAACTTAAAAGTTTTCGGTACATATCCTAAAGTCAAGAATGAATTAATAATATTAAGAAGAGGATCTATGACCTCTGGAAGCATCTCTTTTAGTAGTTTAGTCGGTATAGGGTCGACCATACATGTTGTGATTTTGATGATTTAACAAGTTTAGCCAATTCTTCTTCTCCTATAGCAGTGAATGAATGTAATTTTTCCTCAGTGACCCTATGATGTGATACAGTATTAGACGGCTGCATGGTTATCATTTTTTTCCTAATATTATCAATCTTACAAGTAAAGAAGTTCATAAAGTCATTACTGCTGTGCTGTTTGCAAACATCAGAAGTGGAAGCTTTATCTTTGGTTAATTTAGCCACTGTATCGAATAAATACCTAGGGTTGTGTTTGTTTTCTTCTAAGAGAGTCGAGAAATAAGCAGATCTAGCAGTTTTTACGGCCTTTCTGTATGCAATCATGCTCTCTTTCCACAAAATGCGAAAAACTTCCAGCTGCGCTCCATTTTTCTGGTTGCTGTTTTTTAAAGGCCCAGGTGTGCTCGTTGTACCACGGCGTTGGACTATTTTCTTTAATCTTCTTTAAGCGCAGAGGAGCAACTGTGTCCAAAGTGCTGGAAAAGAGAGAGTCAATAGTTTCTGTTGCAACATCGAGTTCCTCTGTGTCTATCTGGGATGCTGAGGAGATGAAACTGATGAGGAAGTTTATTTACAAAGAAATTTTTAGTCGCAGCAGTGATAGTCCTGCCATATTTGAAGCGAGGGGACGGCTTTGCAGCCTTTGCTAAATTAAGTATACATGATACTAGGTAATGATCTGAGATGTCATCGCTCTGCTGCAGAATTTCAACGGTATCAACATTTATTCCATGTGACAAAATTAGGTCTAAAGTATGATTACGGCAATGAGTGGGTCCTGATACGTGTTGCCAAACTCCAATTAAGGTTAGAATTTCTCTAAATGCCAATCCCAATGCGTCTTTTTCATTGTCTACATGGATATTAAAATCACCAACAATTAGGACTTTATCTGTAGCCAGTACTAACTCTGAAAGAAAATCTGCAAATTCTCTAGCAAAGTCTGTATGGGGCCCTGGTGGCCTGTATACAGTAGCCAACACAAATGTTAAACGGGATTTATCAATTTCACTACATAACGTAAAGCACCAAAACTTCAAAGGAATTATATTTGAAACTAGACTTCTGAGTAATACTGAAGATATTATTATAAATTACAGCAACACCTCCCTCTTTACCTTTCAGACGCGGCTCGTGTTTATAACAATAATCTTCTGGGGTGGACTCATTTAAAGTAATGTAGTCGTCAGGTTTTAGCCAGGTTTCTGTCAAACACAGCACATCTAGATTATTATCTGTAATCATATCATTAACAATAAGCGTTTTTGAGGAAAGGGATCGAATATTCAGCAGCCCGAGCTTTATCATTTGTTCATCTGTATTATATCTGTTGTTTATTTGTTGGACATCAATTAAATTTTTACCGTTGAATAGTTTTGGTGGTTTTTTGTATTTACTAATTTGTGGAACAGACACAGTCTCTATGTGATAATAGCTAGGTGAAAGAGTCTCTATGTGCTGGGATTTATCTGACTTCTGTGACGTGAGACAGCTAGCAGACGGTCGGGTGAGCCAGTCTATCTGCATCCTGACCTGGGTTAGTCAAGGTTTAGCTTTAAGACTATGTGCCAAATTACTAGAGAGAAGAGCGGCACCACCCCAGGAGGGATGGATACCATCTCTTTTCAACAGGTCAGGTCTGCCCCAAAAGCTTTTCCAATTGTCTATGAACCCTATGTTATACCACTTAGACAACCAGCCATTGAGTGATGATAGTCTGCTAAGTATCTCATCACTCCTTTTAACGGGGAGGGGACCAGAGCAATAAACGCTATCAGCCATCGTACTTGCGAGTTCACACACCTCTTTAATGTTAATTTTGGTGATCTCCGACTGGCGAAGTCGAACATCATTAGTGCCGACGTGAATAATAATCTTAGAGAATTTACGATTAGCATTAGCCAGCACTTTTAAATTTGCTTTGATGTCAGGCGCTCTGGCTCCCGGTAAACATGTGACTATGGTGGCTGGTGTCTCTATTTTCACGTTCCGTGTAATAGAATCGCCAATAACTAGGGCACTTTCAACAGGATTCTCAGTGGGTGCATCACTGAGTGGGGAGAACCTGTTTGATGTTCTAATCGGAACGGAAGAGTGGTTTTTTGATTCGCGACTATGCCGTCTCACCGTCACCCAGTTGCCCTGCTGCACGGGCTCTACAGCCGGAACCGAACAGTGTACAGAGTGCATCCAAAGCAGTGTCTAAAGCTGTTACATTCTCACTACTCTTAAATAAAGTCTGGATGCGTGTCTCTAATTCTAAAATTTTCTCCGTCAGCCTGACTATCTCCTTACATTTATCACATGTGAAGCCCTGTTCACCGACGGAGACAGATGAAACATGAAACATGTAGTGCAGTTGACAATAAAAGGAGAAGACATGGCTTACCGTATTTGTTGATTAATATGTCCTGATTTGTTTCTGTAGCTAGTAGCTACTGATTGAGTTCACCTGTGTCTTCCTCATTTAGTCTGTGTGTTTATAGCCCAGTATTTCCAGTATTTATATGTGACAGAGATGTTGTGATTTCATGTGTTCCAGTGAGGAGGATGACACTAGTAGCCTACCCCCTGATCCAGGCCCACTGAGCAGGAAACCCAGTGGCCTCCATCTTACCCTCCCAGACTTCCAGGAGACAGAGACCGGTGTGTATCATGAGCGTGTGTGATTGCATGCTTGTTTCTGTGACTGAGATGTGTGTCATGTTTTGTCAGGGTCTCAGAGCGCGCCGTCTCTAGCTGTATCCCGTCTGGAACAGGCCATGTCGGAGGTGTCGGCCCTCAGCTCCACCCACAGGCACGGCCCTGCCTACATTTGGACCACCCTGGAACGCATCTGGCTGCAAGCAGGTTGAAATTACATTTTAGTAATTACACTTCTTTTTTGAATATCATTATTTCTTATATCAGTGTATTTTATCATATTAACATTAACCAGAATTAAATGACTGCGTTGATGTTTGTAGTATTTTAGAAGGACATAAATAGCTGTTTGGCTATTAGCTAACATTATTTTCCTAGATGACGTCAACTGAAAAGTAAATGTGTTTCATATGCAAAACTTAATACATTTGAATGAAATATCAACTTCGCAATCGTTTTTTGACATTTTTTTGCACTCATGTTGACTTTAATACATTTGGGAAGTCCTTGACGTACTATGACATTATTTATATGCTGCTCTGCATGAAATGCGTTTCCCAGGGATCTTATACTGGGTGTTTGTGCCCTCTTGTTCCCATTCCCAGCATTCCTCTGGCATGGGTTCATTTCCTGTCTAAAATGGGACATATCCTGGATCTGTACAAATGAGTGAATGTGAGAGCACAAGAGCGGCCCATTGACTTTAAGAATGGGCGTGATGTCATACTGATAGTTCAAAATAGTAATGAGTGCAAGGGCCCACTGAACGCAGTCCACCAAGTAGTACATATTTTTTACATCAGCTGTCATTTGTAATCTGTCAGTGTTGTTATGTGCTATGTATCAGAATAACATATAATAAATAATTAATATATTTAAAATGAATGTGTTTTTAACATTTACATTTTTAATTTCATTGTTGTTATGTCACTCAGCATGTGTATTCTGTGAAGAAACAACACAGCACAAAACTGTGTTTGCAGTGCAAAGGCAGCTATTGATGGTTATACATACAAGAAAGGCCTATCACAACTCACTATGCAAATAATTACCAGAAAGAAGATCAGTAACCGTTAAATATGCAAATATTACAATAACGCCATCACTGTTACATTTTGAATGTTGAACATCTTAACATCAAGATCTTACATTTTAAAATAAAAAATAAAACAATTAAAGGTGTGGTCACATTGCCAGGAAAAAAGGACCATTGTCTATTATCAATAGTGTAGCGATGTATGAAACACAGCTCACGCAAAAGTCACTTTCAAACTAGTGTTATTTTAATATTAAAGTATTTAATAATATTTTGAATAGGATTTTATTTTTACATTTGAAGACTTCAGATGCAAAAGCCTCTATGTCCGTCTGACATTTTTCTTTAAAATAAGCATTTTTGTCAGGCTCCTATATATAGGTTTCTACCCAAGTACCGGTACATCTGAATGGGCTGAGGCTGGGATTTAGTGGGTTTGAAGTGAAAGTATTTGTTAAATGTATACTATATGCGGAGAGCATTAAGTATCGTTATCTCATTTATGACTGAAGTGGCTTTTAGAGGCTTTTGCATCTGAACTCTTCATTTTCAGTTTTATATTAAGTTTTAGTAATTTTGTCGTGTTTTCGACATTTTTATTAGTTCCCTTTTGAAGGGAACTCGCACTGCGTCCTAGGACACTTTGGGGAACACCTCAGCGTGACAGGGCGAATTGCGAGCGCTTTCCCTTGAGAACCTCTCTTCTCGAGGGAGGAGAGTCCAGCATCTGGGACTGGTGGTATGGGTCCCGCTCGTGCCCAGGCAGAGCGGCGACGTGCATCATGGGTTTCCGAGATGGAGCTCGCCGATCGTCTCGAGAGGGGTGTAATCCTCTCAGATGATCCGCCGGCTGACGAGGCCCAGCAGCGAGTGCTCTTATTGATGAGCAAGAGATGGCTGGTGAGGGTGGTGAAAATAAATAAATCCTGAATCCTCTCAGCCACTCTGTTCCGTGTATGCGGAGCTGTTAGGGCAGAGATCGCTCACAGTCGGCTTGACGATCGATTTCTCTCCAGCTATAATCCTCCAGCTCCAGTGAGCCTTCCTTTCCTTTCCGATCTGCACACAGAGATCAAGGGGGTATGGGAGAGCCCATATTCGGCCCGTATTCACCGACATCAGCGGGTTAACTTCACTGATGTCGAGGGGATAGGGGAATATGGGTATGTGTCGATGCCACCGATTGACGGGAAGTTTGCGCATCTCGCATCTGGGTAGGCATCGACACTGAGAGCTCCAAACCTGCCATCTAAGCCTCTCAAAACGACGTCTCACTTAAATGGCAGGGCATACACGGCAGCAGGTCAGGCTGGTGCATGGCAGTGTTGCAAGCGTACCAGACAGATCTGCTGAGGCATACCGCTGAGATCCGGGTCTGCGCCCAGGCAGGCAGGAGGGCTTAGCCCGTCACGGGACTCCTGGAAGAAGGATTTGAGGGAGGTGATCCCTTACAAACGCAGTCAGCACCGGTGATGGATCTCCTCTCTGAGGGTGAACTAAAAACCTGACCCTCATCTTTCTTCTTCATCGTTTCTTCCGGGCCCTTGATGAGTGGAAACAATATTATATGGCCCGCCTTGGCTTCATCAGTGAGAGTGCCCCTTTCAGGCCTATAAGGGTGATAGACCTCATGTTTATAAAACTGAATGGGTGAGTCAGGTTGAGCTGGTAGGTCTCCTTTTTTCATTTTAAAAAGAGAAAGAAAACAGAAAATGTATTTCTGCAGACCTCTGTTCCCTGTATAGAGTTAAGGGGATTATGTGTTTAAAAGTGTATAGATGTAAGAAGAGGAAGGAATATTAGGGCCCTGAAGTTCCCCTGAAGTTAGGTAACTAGAAGGATAAGAATCGAAGCACCAGTTATATGGGCTTTAAGTATTTGAGTATGGGTTGGCTTTTCCTTTGGTGAATTCACTGGTTGGGCCACCGCTTATTTTCGCTGTGTGCAGTGATTAGGCTTTCTCTCAGTGTGAGAGTAGTTTTGAGGCCACCGGTATGTAGCACAGTACTAGGTGATGAGGCGTCCTCCCAGACTAGGAGTAGGTTTAATGCCACCGCTTGGTTTAGCTTCTAAACAGCTTTTAGGCCTTTTTGGGCTGTTAGCCACCTCAGGGTAAAGTAATTTGTCTCCTCTTTATCAAAGTCAGTGGAGAGTATATGTAAATTAGAGACTAACACTGGAGCTTCAGTTAGATCTTATGTCTGGCCCATGGGGCTGTTGACATTGTTTTGCCTGAGTGACTCCTCTCATGAGAGAGTTTTTCTCTTGAGGCTGCTCCTCCTCAGGTAAAGATCTATACTTGCAGGCTGGCCCTCACCAGGGCCGTATCGGTAGCTGGCCTAGGCTATACTAGGGATGATGGAGGCGCTTTGCTAAAGCATTGCCACCTATGGCCCTTCACTACGTGAATGTAGGCTTTCTAGCATCCCTAATGTCAGGCTGCTCTCATGGTGAGAGTTGTTTGACAAAGGCCCGCCCCCTTTCTGCATTCTGGGGTGATATGAGTAATGCAGGTTGGTGCAGAGGCAGAATTAGGCCTCACCAGGCCTCCCTTTAGGCAAGTTCCCGAGTTTGGATGTTCTGGCCGCTAGCATGAATTGCTATCAGGTAGTAGGCCTCACCAGGCCTTCCTGAAGGTGAGTTCCCGAGATTGGGCACTAAACAGCTAGCATGACTCTGGCAGCTAGTGGATGCTTGCTATCAGTTGATCTGGCTTTAGCAGGTTGCAGGCCTCTTGGGAGGCCTCCCAGTTAGATCAGTCCATAGGCCTGTCCGGCCTCCTTAGCGCTTTGAAAGATAGGTGCTTTGTAGATCCTTGGATTGAGCAGATAGACTCCCCTCACTAGCAAGGGTTGTAAAGTGCTACGCTGAGTATTGCTCTCCCGGATACCCGTCTCTGAGATCCGGTCTGAGTTGGTTATTGCCAGCTTCACAGTCCCTCTGTCTGGATGCCTTATTTAGAGGCAAGTGTCCAAAGGCTCTGTTTCTGAACAGGTTGTTGGCCAGACTGAAGTGTCCAATGTAAGTGACACCAGGTCAGGTCTCCCTGGTGGCATTCCCCTGAGTAGTGATTGGCTGGGGTTCCCTCGGTTCCCTTAAAGGGAAACATTCCCTTAAAGGGACCCCTTCTGTTGAAGTGGTTGGTTCCAAGCCTTTGAGCGGCCTGGGTAGGACTTCATGTAAAGTGTATGAAGGTTTCCTCTTGAGGCTTATAGCTTGGGCTATGATGACCGTAGGGAATGCTGTCACTGACAGCCCAGTGTGACTCAAGGGAGAGTGGTTCTGGCATTTCAGTTGAATTTACTGGTTCTGACAGTTGTCACTGCCACGGGCATGCACTCCCCTCAGCATGGCGGCGTGGGTATATCGTTCCCACAATGCAGTGCGAGTTCCCTTCGAAAGGGAACTTCTCAGGTTACGTATGTAACCTATGTTCCCTGAGAACAGGGAACGAGACACTGTGTCTCTTTGCCATGCTTCGGTGCCTGCCTACCAAACAATCCCTTCAGACGATAAGGTGAATGTCATGTTTGCAAGGCACCCCTTATATACTTCCGGGTCGCACATTGATGACATCATGGGGTATCGCCGGTCAATAGGATTGCCGTTATTCGATAGTAGTTTCAGACACCTGTCACGCTGAGGCATTCCCCAAAGCATCCTAGGACGCAGTGTCTCATTCCCTGTTCTTAGGGAACATAGGTTACATACGTAACCTGAGACGTTTGTTTTTTTAAATATTTCTATTTACCTTTAATTTATTTTTATTTAAGTCTTATTCATTTTAGTGCTTCAACTTAAACTTAAACTTAAACATTTCTAATTTTTGTTGAAGTTTTTCAAGTTTAGGTTTTTCATTTCATTTCAGTGTTATTTCAATTAACAAAACTTTTTTTTTTTTAATTTTAAATCGGTTTCCGATTGCGTAAATTCTTGTTGAAATGACTGGCCTGCAAAAATTCACGAACAGCGGTAAATGTGACCATACCTTAAAGGGTTAGTTCACCGAAAAATGAAAATTCTGTCATTAATTACTCACCCTCATGTCGTTCCAAACCCATAAGAATTTTGTTCATCTTCGAAACACAAATTATTATATTTTTAATGAAAGACGTAGTAAATACAGTTCTAAGTCAGAATGGCGGCTTACCATTGGCCAACACTGTTCATGCATGCGTGTGGTGCTGATGCAGGAGCTAGCCAATGGTGACGTAGAACTTCATTTCTCCCCATTTTCACCATTTACTATATCAACAGCGTAGGAATAGACACAGACGAGAAGAAATTGTTGAATAAAGTCGTTATTTTTCTTTGTTTTTTTGCGCACAAAAATATTCTCGTCGCTTCATAACATTAAGGTTGAACCACTGTTGTCACATGGAATATTTTAACAATGTCTTTACTTTCTGGACCTTGAAAGTTGCAATGACGTTGCTGCCTTTGGATGGTTCAGAGAGCTCTCCGATTTCATTAAAAATATCTTAATTTGTGTTCTGAAGATGAACGAAGGTCTTACAGGTTTGGAAGGACATTATGGGGAGTAATTAATGACAGATTTTAAATTTTTGGGTGAACTAACTCTTAAGTCTGCAATTATCTACAAAACATAGTTTGAATACGTCTGTATGTTAAGCAGTCTGAATTAATTGCAGATAGGTGTGAAGAAAAATGTAAATACACTGCTATCTTGGAAGCACTATAATGAACATGTACGTTTTCAAAACGACCTTTTTTCTTTGTGTAATATCTGCCTAAATTCTCCTACCAGTGATTCTGTGTACAAACACAACTACACAACAGGCAGCAGTTGATATGAACAGTTTATTTGCTGTGGTGAGCCCTAAATGCTAGAGTAGAGCTGCAGATGCTTGTACAGCGCTCTACACATGGCCTTATTTAGACATGAGCATGAATATCGCTCTATGAGCATGAGTGTGAGATTTAAGGGTAGAGGGGGGAAGATCAGCGTGCATCTGCGATTGCAAATATGTTGCCGAAGCTGCATTTTAAATCATCTGGACAGAACAAAAGGCTGCATTCATGCGATTCTCCTAGTTGAACCACAGCATGTCTGAAATGAAACATATTCACTTTTTTTACTCTGAGAGAGTAGTAATGCTGTGGCAGCAGAAACGTCTTTGAGAGTGTTGATGTTCCAGATGGCTGTGTCACGGCCGTGAAGTCAGAGACATTTCATAAAGATGAATCATGCACTCGATGAGAGATAATCTCACAAAAAGCAACAAAGCAGTCACTGAAAAAAGAGAGTTGTAACTGTAATAATATAGTTCCTTCAAGAGAACTCGCGCTGCGTCACCACTTTGGGAACGCCCCTGCGTGATTGCGTCGGGAAGCACGTATGTCATCAGCCCAATAGAGAGACGGAACGTCATAGGCGGGTGACGTCATAGACCCGGAAACTATAAAACACACGCCTCCAGCTTCTGTTGTCTTCAGCAAGCGCTCTGTGTCATTTGTCTTTGTCAGCTCTGTGTTTGTGTCTGAGTTCAAACTCAGAGTTTTTTCACAAGTTTGCATCACACACTGACAATATAAAAAGAGAGATTATGGCGAGCAAACAACAGTTCACTAGGTGTGTTCCTCCCTGCTCATGTTACATCACGAGCGTGGATACACACTTAATGTGTGTTGTTTGTTTGGGTGTGCAGTACGCGCAGTCGGCTCCTGAGGGCATTTTGAGGCGCTGCCTTTGCATGTGCTGCGATCCCGCCGGGCGCTCTTCGAGGAGGGCGTCACGGTTTGCGTTCCCCGTGGCTCTGGCCCCGCTGTTGCCGAGGCACAGCTCTTGTCGTGTGGTTCGCAAATGGATCTGGCGGTCGGGCTTGAGACGGGCTCCGCCCTATCTCCGCCGTCACCCGTCAGATCCACGGCCGCTTCTCTGGGTTCGGGAGCCCACGCTGCGGTTTCTACCGCCCGGGGGGTACCTCGGTGCTGCAGCTGTCTTCCTCTGAGGAGGTCGATATCTGCAGTATCGATGCGGGGGTTGAAGACTCGCCACTTCAAACCCCCGCTAGTGAGGAGCTCGTGGAGGTCCTGAGCAGGACTGTGGCTAGATTAAACAATGACTGGCCCACACAAGTTTAGCAGGAGCGCGCCTCAGTTAAAAGCAGGCTTGATGAGCGCTTTCTGCCAGCCCTTCTGCTCAGCCTCCACGGCAGAACTTGCCGTTTTTCACTGATCTCCACACCGAGGTGTCGAGATTGTGGAAACGGCCTATGTCTTCACGAGTGTTCAGTCCCCATACATCAGTGTACGGTTCGATGCCTGGAGGAGGGTGGAAGAGACGCTCGCAAGCCATCTCTCTCCCGAATCTGCATCGGCCATTAAAGCTCCATCTTTACCCACTAAGCCTCTTAGAGCAACATCTGCTTTAGTGAGTAAAGCGTACTCGGCAGCGGGTCAGTCCGCCGCATGCCTGCACACTATGGCTATAGTGCAGGCATACCAGGCTGACCTGCTGAGAGACCTGGAGGAAAGTCAGGAGATCGGGCTGATATGGTTAATGAGCTCCGGTCCTCGGCAGATTTAGAGAGAGAGAGCAGCAGGCGCCGAGCGTCGCCACCCGCACACCCCCGTCGCCACCCGCACACCCCCGTGGTGGGCGGCGCTCTCAGGCGCAGCCTTCCAAGGGTAAGACTGATCTGAGGACAGTCATTATCTCGAGGAAGGCTGCGTCGAAGAAGCCCTGGCACCAGTGGGCTCAGGGCTGTGAGGGTGGTCCCCTCCGGTGGCAGACGGTGCTCACCTCAGCACACGGTACCCGCCTGCCTTCGGTGCCCTCACAGGGTCAATCCATTAACCCCGCCCGAGTGCCGGGGCGTGGAGGGCCCTCGCGAGTCATCCGAGGAGGGAGGTGGTGCTGTCGGGCCAGTTGTTCCCTGCCGGTCCACCGTTTCAGGACGCTGCGCTCGCGGTGCAGAGTACATCAGAGGCCAGCCTCGAAGAGAGGCTGGTACTCTTAGTAGATTTTGTATCAGAGTGGGAGAATCTGCCAAATATATCTCAGTGGGTCCTGCGGTTTATAAGAATTGGGTACGCCATTCAGTTCAGATGTCGTCCACCCAGTTTCAACGGGGTTCTGACCACGGTGGTGGGTCCAGAGCAGGCTCTGTTTATGTCTCAGGAAGTACAGACTCTGCTGCAGAAAGGGGCTATAAGAGAGGGTTTCCCTGCCCTACAGGGAGTCAGGCTTTTACAGCCGGTACTTCATCGTGCCGAAGAAGGATGGAGGGCTGCGCCCTATCTTAGATCTTCGCGTCCTCAACCGCGCTGTAGCAAAACTCAAGTTCAGGATGCTTACACTCAGACAGATCGTGTCTCAGATCAGGTCCGAGGACTGGTTTGTCACGATAGATCTTAAAGATGCATATTTCCATGTCTCAATCTTTCCGCAGCACAGGAAGTACCTGAGGTTCGCTTTCAGGGGAGAAACGTACCAATATCGGGTGCTTCCCTTCGGTCTAGCTTTGTCACCCCGCACATTCACGAAGTGTGTGGATGCCGCGCTAGTCCCCTTGCGTATGCAGGAGATTCGCATTCTCAATTATATCGACGACTGGCTGATTTTAGCACAGTCAGCTCGTCTCACGGCTCAACATCGAGATGTTGTTCTCGCGCTTATGAAGAAGTTAGGGCTGAGGCTCAACTCCAAGAAGAGCTTTCTTTCTCCAGTTCAGAGAATAACATATCTAGGCGTGAGGTGGGATTTGGTCTCTATGCAGGCCCGCTTATCAGAGTCTCGCAGGGTCGATCCTCTCGGCTGTGAAAGGAGGGAAATTAGACCAGTCACTCACTGTGAAGCAGTATCAGAGACTGCTAGGTCTGATGGCAGCAGCGTCCAACGTGATTCCTTGTGGCCTGCTGTACATGAGACCTTTGCAGTGGTGGCTCAAGACCAAGGGATTTTCCCCGAGGGGAAACCCTTTCGTGTGATCAAGGTAACACGGCGGTGTCTCCGTACCTTGGTCATGTGGAAGGATCCTTGGTTCCTGGCCCAAGGCCCGTTACTGGGGGCACCATGTCAGCGGGTATCTCTGACTATGGATATCTCCCTTACGGATTGGGGGGCGACCATAAGTGGTCGCTCGGCCCAGGGCTTGTGGCAGGAATGTCATCATTTGTGGCACATAAATTGCCTAGAAATGCTGGCAGTGTTTCAGGCTCTGAAGTGCTCGTGCTCGTACGCACAGACAGCACATCGGTGGTCTCCTATATAAACCATCAGGGGGGTCTGAGGTCTCGTCATTTGTACTCAGTTGGGTCAGTTGGCTCGCCCTGTCCTCCTGTGGGCCCAGAGGAAATTGCTCTCAGTCAGGGCAATGTACATCCCAGGGCGCCTGAATGTGGTAGCGGACATCCTGTCGAGGCAGGGGCCGAGGCCCGGGGAGTGGAGACTCCACACCGAGGTGGTGGAGCTCCTTTGGGAGAAATTTGGCAGGGCCCAAGTGGACCTGTTTGCTACTCACAAAACACATATTGTCGTCTGTGGTTCTCCCTGTCGCCTCCAGCTCCTCTCGGACTGAAGCTCATAAGTTCTGGTCTCTCAACTGAGGTTGTGGAGACCATTCTACACTCTAGAGCTCCCTCCACGAGGAAACTGTATGCTCTGAAGTGGAGACTCTTCACCTCAGTTAACTGCCCTGCGAGCGCGGTGCTGGAGTTCTTGCAGGAGAGGTTCTCCGCTGGGTTAGCCCCCTCCACATTAAAGGTGTACATGGCGGCCTTAGCAGCTTACCACACTCCTTTGGGTGGTGTTTCATTGGGGCGACACCCTCTAGTTACTCGTTTCCTCCGTGGCACTTTGAGGTTAAGACCTGCAGTATGCACCAGGGTGCCGGCCTGGGACTTGGCTATTGTCCTGCAAGGCCTTTCCGAGGCTACCTTTGAGCCGCTTGAGGAAGTTTCCGAGAAGTTTCTTACTCTAAAACCTATATTTCTTCTTGCTATTTCTTCGCTAAAGAGAATTGGGGATTTACAAGCCCTCTCTGTGGCACCCTCGTGCTTGGAATTTGCTCCCGGTATAGCCAAGGCCTACCTACATCCTAGGCCGGGTTATGTTCCTAAAGTTCCCACTAATCCTGTGAGATCTGTCGTACTTCAGGCTTTCTTGCCTCCACCTTTTGTGACGTCAGACCAGGAATGACTTAATCTGCTTTGCCCTGTTCGTGCACTAGATGCCTACATCCACAGAACTGCCCTGTGGAGGAGATCAGAACAGTTGTTTGTTTGTTTCGGGCCACCCTCGAGAGGGGGTCCGGCTTCTAAGCAGAGGATGAGCAAGTAGGTGGTCGAGGCCATCTCACTTGCTTATGTGGCGGCCGGGCAGCCTACTCCTTTGGCTGTCTGGGCCCACTCGACTAGGAGTATGGCTGCCTCTCAGGCACTTTTGGCAGGGGCTTCCCTGCAGGATGTTTGTGATGCGGCAGGGTGGTCCTCACCGCTCACTTTCGTCAGATTCTACGAACTTGACATTAACGCTACTCCAGGGGCTCGGGTGCTTGCCTCCTAACAATGACACAGGCGGACATCCGGCTCCTATGGGGACGTGGGTATTCTCGTTCCCAAACTGGTGATGCAGCACGAGTTCCCTTGAAGGGGAACGTCTCGGTTACAACTGTAACCTTAGTTCCCTGAATAGCGAATGAGACGCTGCGTCACCCTGCCATACTCCCCGCATGCCCGCAAGCATCTTGCTTTATCCTTATTCCAGACGCTGGAGGCGTGTGTTTGCCGGTGTGCTTTATAGATTCCGGGTCTATGACGTCACCCGCCTATGACGTTCCGTCTCTCTATTGGACTGATGACATACGTGCTTCACAGCGCAATCAATCAGGGGCGTTCCCAAAGCGGTGACGCAGCGTTTTGTTCCCTATTCAGGGAACTAAGGTTACAGTCGTAACCGAGACGTTTTTAGTGTAATGTCACAAAAACAATTATACCATCAGAATGGTTTATCATTGTTCTCATTTATCTCTTTTATGTTTTGTGATGTCGTGCCGACCAGGGGAGTTGTTCATTGCTGACGGGCGGATGAAGGAAGCTCAGTTTTGTGTGCAGGAGGCAGGAACTCTCTTTCCCACCTCACACTCAGTGCTGCTGCTCAAGGGCCGCGTGGCTGAGCTTAGAGGCAACGACACGGAGGCCAAGAGCCTGTACGATGAAGCTCTCGCCATCAACCCAAGAGGACATCACATACTGCTGCACCTGGTAAGTGACACGCTCACTAACATCTGGTACCCTAAAACTAATAGATATCACTTTCTCCAGTTGATTAATCACAGTATATTAAGATAATTGTTTTGTTTTACAAGTTTTCTGAAATGTATAAATATGCAAATTGGCATTATCCAATTAAATATGCACTATTCAGAACAGAAATTTGAAAGTTAGTTAGAATCCGAACATGTTTTTTTTATTGACATATTATAGTTAAAGGTTTTTACAGAATCAGAATACTGTCAACAGCCAGAGGAAAAAAATATATAAAATAAAAAACATATCAGGTAAATTATTTATGAACAAACCCCTCAGTAAAAACTTTCAGAATATAGATATAATATAAACACTAAAAGAACACATTCTAAAATAATTTACTGGTCTGAGACCACTTTGAAAATCTGCCACTTTAGTCATTTAATAATCTTTAAATACAGATGGTCAGACATTCTTGCTTCCATTGAAGCTCATGATGCTCTTCTGATCATTTTCAAATCATGTTTCAAATTTGTGATCAGGTTTAACACAAATTTGTGGAGTTCATGCAGCTTCAGTGCTGCTGTTATTAAAGCAAAAGAGAAAAAAACAAATATTAAGAGATTACAAATTCATACAGCTTTGAAGGTGACTTGAATATGATGATTGAGCCATTGCATATGCAACTTACTGTACATACAGTACAATACATACATCTTAACAACCCACAGTGATGTGTGCTAACATTAGCTCTGCCTCCACTTTCTGCTCTCATTGTGACTGCATAATGTCAGGCCCTTCATTACTCATCTTCACTGGAGTAACCGGAGTGAAGCTAGGCCATTTTCTCCCTATATCTGGCCAATCAGAGCATGCGTCCCTGCTATTTTTGGACAAAAGACGTACAATATCAATTCCCTGAGCTGATGAGAACTAATTCTGTTCTTGCTGGTGATGCCCTGCATAGTTCACACACACAGACTGTCTTCATCAGAACGTCACACCACTGATTCCTCTGACTTGAGCTGCTATGATTGAACTGAGGTGGAGATTTGAGGGAATTCTCCGACTTGATCAAATTTCATTATGACACCTGTGACTAGAGAGACCAGCGCTCTCATTACACCTGTCCTTCCTCTGAGAGACAATGTATTTCAGAGCCTGTAGGTTCACCCAAAAATAGAAAATTATGACACAATTTACTCACATGTTGCTCCAAAACCAGGTAAATCTCATGGAAACATTTCCAAGTCACACAAGTAAAGTTAAAGTCAATGTAAGGGAAGTAGCAAGCAACAGATCCTTTCTTCTTTATTGTGACGTACATCTGAGTGAAAAAGATTATTAAAAAAAGATACATTTGTTGGGTGTGACTTAGCTATCCATTGATTGTTGATTGGATGGAGGTAGATCTGAATGTTGTCAGAGTTATGTATAGTTTCATTGTGTTTTTGATCATGTGTTTAAGTTCCTGGTGTATCTTTTCAGTGTAGCGTTCTCCATACCCTTGATAGTTTCCTTGGTTACTTATTAGTTAATGATTATGTTCACCTTTCTCCCATTTAGTTCCCTTGTTAACTCTGCATACTCTCTGTTCTGTTCAGTCCCTTGTCAGTCCTCGCCCTTGCGTTATGTGGTAATAATTCTCTGTGTATTCTCCAAGTATTTATTAAAGGGGACATATTATGCCCCTTTTCACAAGATGTAATATAAATCTCTGGTATCCCCAGAATGTGTCTGTGAAGTTTCAGCTCAAAAAACCACCCAGATCATTTATTATAGCTTGTCAAATTTGCCCCTATTTGGGTGTGAGCAGAAACACGCCATTTTTGTGTGTCCTTTTAAATGCAAATGAGCTGCTGCTCCCCACCCCCCTTCCAGAAGAGGGCGGATCCTTTACATGAGCTTCGGATACTCTGTCAACAACAAAACAGGCAAATCTCACTCAGGCAAAATGTCAGAAATAACCAGTTGTTGAGTGCAGCCTTACATGTTTGAACCGATGTCAGACACAGATGAGAGACTGTGCAACTTTTAGACTGTACCTGGATGTTTCTGAATGGTTAGTGGATACATTTATGTAATATTAGTTGTTGTAGAGTTACGTTGATTCAACTTATTGACTAGCATGTACCGTCATGTTAATCTATAAATTGTTGTATAGGTGCTCGCGTGGGAACGTAAAAAGTCTGTCACCTGACTATACAATGCATAATAAATGTGAGTTTATGAATTACACAGACGGTAAGCGTTTTCGGGATAAAACTAATGACATAGCTTTAGTCTCTGTGAATACAGTCAGAAACTATGGTAACTTTAGCCATATTAGCCGTACAGCATTCTAGAAAGCTCATTCAGAAAGGAAATTTGCAAACATTTACAAAATATGAAGTTCCATCCTTGCTTGTTCTGGATATGAAGTTAGAGCACAAAGCGTTGGTATTGACCCATCTTTCAGAAACAACTTTTCCGCAAATCCAGCGCTGTACTGACCCTCGTTGGTGAAGCAGTCATGCGTAAAATGATGTGAGCAAATACATGCCATTTTCTTGACGGGAATTATAATAATAGTATTGGGTGGATTTGTACCATTATAGGCTGGTTGTTTACACACACTGTGGACACATCTGTGTTCAAACACATTATAAAAGTGAATTTTGCATAATAGATCCCCTTTAAAGTACCTTTGTTTGTTAATTACGCATCATGCATCTTCTTGAGACCACGATATATGTGACAGAAGAACCAAAAACCTCCGGACGCTGAAGAAATACTGTATGTGGAGGACTATCTACAGCTTTATAACGAGGCACACTAGGACGATGATACTCTGAAACAGCTCTTCTGGAGCGGGATGGACAGTATCTTCAGTCAGATGCTGCTGTTGGGGGAGAATCACCGTCCTTTCGGCGAGTTTGTGGAATACCCCTTGTGGGTATGCATATCCTCTCTCACTGTGGGAGTTGTTGAGAATGTCACCATTCTCAAATCTCTGGCACACACAGCAGTCATCTCTCTGCCCGTTTTGGATTTATCATTTCAGCCCGGAGAGTCCCAGACAACATGACAGCTCTTCCGCTGCAGACCTGAGTTCGACGCCTAAATCCGCCACGGATATAGAGCCTGAGCCAAGGCCCGCTATGGACCATGTGCGAGA
This sequence comes from Rhinogobio ventralis, assembly GCA_039654625.1. NCBI lineage: Eukaryota > Metazoa > Chordata > Actinopteri > Cypriniformes > Gobionidae > Rhinogobio > Rhinogobio ventralis. The sequence goes on along the minus strand of CM077204.1, from coordinate 12,412,815 downwards.
GCCGCCTCCCATCATGGAGCCAGAGTCAGCCAAGACGTCCATCCTGGATCTAGAGCCGGATGCCAATTTTGTCTCGAGGCCGGATTCCATCACCAGGTCCATTCTGGAGTCTGCGCTATAAGGGGCAGTCCTCTCTAAAGCTGAGAAGCTCATCGACTTCTCAACAGAGCCATCTACCACCATTGTTCCTCCAAGTAACCCACTAGATGATCCTATCCCTCCCAGTCACCTACCCAGCCTGTTTTCTCAGTCCTCTCTGCTGGTTCCGTCCAACTCCCATGGCTCACCTGCCCTGCTGGTGTCGCACAGCTCCCCAGCTCTGCCCTTGCCGCCGACTCCCGCCAGCTCTTCTGCGCCACCTCCGGTCACTTTACCATCAGCTCGCCAGCTCTCCCTCCAGGCCCATGACTCCACCTCGGCCTATCAACCCTAATTTCACTAAAAGGATTTAAAAGGATCACTGTCCTTTCGTCCTAATAAGAACTGTTTGAGCACCAAATCAGCATATTAAAAGGATTTCTGAATGATCATGTGATGCTGGTAATGATGCTGAAAATTCAGCTTTGCCATCATGAAAGCTCACACTTAGAGCATATATGAATCTGTTTCTGTGGTATACACATGAGCGTGTGTACGAGTAATTACTCAGGGCATCTGGATGGGTTTTTTTTTATTTAGGGATGTCAGCTGAGGTGAGTCAAACACAGTGTCTCTGAAGTCTCTGATCTCGTGCCATATGAGTTTAAGCACACTGAGCGCTGTGACTCAGCACCTCAGCATAATTTTCTCTTTCTGCCTATATATCTGCCTTCATATCTCTGGGTCCTTTCTATGTGTTTCTATGGCTTTCTCCCTCCCTCTTTCTCTCTCTGTCTTCTTTACGGCCTTCTTCCATTGGCCTGTCAGTTGATTAGATAATGCAAATACATTATTTATAACACTTCACTCCTTCTCAGGCTTTTATGGGATGCCTAGCAACCAGGCAATTGTATCATACGGTGCAAGAGAGCTGATAATGAGACATAGAACCAGTGTTAAGGCGTTTTACACGAGATGTGACATGCGTTAAAATCAGTTGAGCACGAGCTGTTGTTGCTTTGCTCATTAAGTACATTCAAGTCACCAATGTAACATGTTGAATTCGGCCTGCCAGGATGCTTTTTATTGTATTTTATATTTTGAAAACCACTTGGTAAGTGCTGCTTATTCACTCCCAAACTCACAAGCCAGGGCTACAAAAAAAAACCCAAGGCATTAGATATACCAGGGACACAGTGAAGACAGGCATCAGCAACTGCAGAAAGTATGGCACAACTGTGACATTTGAAGAACATAGCCTGGCTAAACTTTGCAAAAACATATATCTATATATTTGGTTTTATTTTGTTGTAAAACATTTAAATATTAAATATTCAATGTTTAATATTTATTTTATTAAACATTAAAACATTAAAAATGTAATATATTAAATAATGTACTTTTTACAAATCTGATGTAATGGCTGGCATGTATTGTGACCCTAAACGCACGTTATAAGTGACCCAAAAATTTAGTAGACAGAATTGGTGCTGTGTTGTATCACTCGAGTGCCAGTTTTTATAAAGCATATTATCATCCAACATCACTGCAAATAGGCTTTACATGAAACATAAATCTATATTTACATAGTCATATTTGCATAATAATATAACATAATAACTCACTCTCCCACATCATGTGTCCCACATTGTCCCGCAAAATCAAATTTGCTGACATGCAACAGAGCAATAATAAGGTCACCTTCTGAGTTTGTGTGGAGAAGCAAACATTGGATCACAAGCTGTGGAAATAAACACAGTGCCTCGCTTCGCTCTCAAATACACGATTCATATATTTCTTAGCATTTATGTTTTGATAATTATGCTAAGCCATATCGCAATTTCAATTTTATTTTGATTGATTGATCAGCCTTACAAGAGGAACAGTAAGAATATAAGTCACTGCATGTGTAAATGTTCTGTGTTTTTCTAGTTGTGTGTTTGTACATGAATCAATGGTTTGTCTATGTTATTGTTGTCTGCAACGCATTGTTTGTACACTGTGTGTGTATTGTTTGCCTAGTAGCTGACACTTGTAATCGTAGCTGGTCCCAGCTGGATCGGATAAGCATCCCGTTGGATTAGCAGAGTTCATATGCAGGGCCGTGACCCTATGGCAGTTCTCTAAGTGCCACCTCTGCTACATCTGTATATGAAAATGAGCCAATTTATGCCCAAATGTGCTAGCCTCAAATCTGTTTACATTTTAAACCTCCCTTCTTGTGCTCTGCTGTTCAGTTCTCCAGCTATAAGACTCATAAACACCCGAATAACCAGAACAGCCTCTTTCTGAGCTGTGATTGGTCCATGGGCCTGTCAGTCTGTGCATTCCTGCAGCTGTGTTATGATCATTCTTTCAAAACATGCCCTGCCTGTGGCTGCTTCTTTCGCTCATGTCTGTGAGAGCCTCATTTCCTGCCTCGCTTTTCTCTCCCTAGCGGAGTCATTCTCTCTGATCTTTTGAAGTGCCTGTATAATCAGCAGTCATGTGCTGCCACCCAGAAATATAACTGTATGTGTGCTGAAAGAGGGGACGATGAAATGTAATTGCAGTGAGTAAATCATGCTGTCGTTGCCAGGATTAGGGAAAGTAACACAATTTAACTCTAGGCATACACACCAATTCACTCTACACATACACTCTTGTTCTAAACACACTTTTCATCTCATACTGTTAATTAACAATCTAAATTACATTGAGATTTCAGATTCAGGAAGTTTTATTGGCATGTAAAAATTTTTCCAGGAAATGAAGACTGTACATTTCAAATGTTTAATATTATGCTGCAAATTAGGTAATTGTGTATAGGACTGGGCAGTATTTTACATTAATATTTATGTATTTTGTAAAACCAATATACAGCACATACAGTAACTAAATAAAGGTTTTCACAATTTATCAGTTCATGCATTCTCTGGGAATTGTTCCCATGACCTTGCTTTACTGTTTGAACTATAGTAAAGTAAACTATAGAAAAATCTGAAAAATATATTTTAAACTTTGTTCAGATCTGATATATCTTGATATTTATGTATTTGCCTTCCACATTTATTTTAATCAGAGGAATCATAATTTCATTAAAAAGTCATTTTTTTTTCCAAGTAAATTTTAGTTGAATGTAAATTTAGTTACAAATAATCATAAAGCATTTTCTACACTGTATTTTACCAAAAAAACACAATCAAAAATGTTTATCATTTTATGCATCAAAATAATTTGTTGTTAAACAGCAATGTTTACCTATATATACATTTTTTTTATCTAATATTTACTTAATAAGACATTTTAATACATCCATTTTTCAGTGATTTTTTTCACCTATAATGCCAGAAAAAAAAATCTCATCACTGTAATGTAAAAGATAATGATATTTATATATATATTTTAAATGATCCAGATATATATCGTTATATTGAATATTAAGTAGAGTACAGATGATTGTTATTACAGTAATTAAAGTTTAAAGAGAATCACCATGGAGGATAGTGGGAATAACAAAATGGGATATTGGGAATTACACAAAATTAAAATGCAGGCCCAGCTCCACAGGGGGGCCAGGGTGGGCCTGGCCCACCCAATCAGGAGCTTGGCCCATCCTGGCCCCACGCCAAATAACGACTGATTGCAAAATTGGTGCAATGTTCAATTCAGCTCCAGATTTTGAAGGTTATCATGCTTTTTGGCTGCTTTTGTATCAAAAATTGACTTGTTTTTTTTAAACTAGAAAGCAGTATAAGAACGTGACAGTATTCTTCATAAATTCATATGATTTTAAACCGTTCTAGTGCAAGACGCGAAAAAAACTTGCATGCTGTTTTCTGTGCACATATACAAAGCGCGCACACAGTGAGCTGCGTCTCAAGACAGCGTGCCATTACCGAGTTCTCTTTTGCGTCTTATCGTGCTTAAACACACACAAGAATACACACACAATTAGGCTACGACAAAATGCCTGTTTTGGCAAATATCTTTGTAAGCACAGTTTTAACTGCGTTAAAATAAAAAGTCTTGGAGAAAATTGTGTCAGATCCGTGCATTTGAGCTTAAAGTGACGGTAGCTTAATATACCTGCTGCTATCTTGTGTCATTAATGTTTATTAAAGAACAAAAGTAAATAAAATCTTGACTCAATAACGTATTTAGCTTTAATAAGATTAATATATGTATAATTTATACATTTTAGTATTTCTTACCCAAATACTGTTAGACTTACCTGAAATCATCTCATTTGTAATCATTTCATCTGTATCTTTGTTATATTGTATTTATTTGTGCTATTTCTTGTTTATTTGTTCTTATATACTGTATTTACAACAGTTCATTCTGGTTCTCGATTCTGTTTGGCTGAGAGCCTTTTCCAGCCATGCGATATTCTACCAGAATCACCACAGGAACCGTCTCATCGTTTGTATCACTCCGCTTACAGCATTTCTCTCACAGCGAGTGTAATGGCGGATGAGCAAACACCATAATTTTACAAATATCACTGTTGTTGTGTAACAGAATGTAGTTTTAAGAGTTTTTAGGTGAGATTTAGACCTCAAATATGCAACTTTTATGTAAACATAGCTCCTATTTGACAATCTGTTCAGACGTTTTCGGAGATGTGAGCTCCAGACCGCCAGCGGCCGTTCAGCGCTCATGTACCCACAGAGAACAGCTTCATCTCAGCCAGTCTTTCTGGAATTTGCTGCTGGCTCGTATGTAGATAGTGTTTAAACATGAGGTCTAATTCATTTTGGTTGTATCAAATGGGCAATCTATGGTCCTATTAATCTTTTACTTGTTCCAGAGCAAATTGATTTGGCTAAGGGCAAAGTAAAGTTTCATAACTTTATATTTTTATTTAACTGAAATCCTGTATTATAACTTGTGCTGTTTTGTACTTTTGACTGAACTGTTTGCTTGATTATTTCCTATTGTACAAACTTTTATAATGGCTAATATTGTTTATTTAAATATTTTAAATATTTCGCCTTGTGTGTGTCTCCAGTATGTTCTGTGAATTTCACTTTTCATGGACCTCCTGTTTGTTTTCGTTAGTCACATGTATTACCTGTTCTCATTTGCTGCCACTCATCAGTCACCATGGACACCAACTCATTCATCACAGCTGTGTGTCGTTTGTCAATCATCACTGTGTATTTATGTTCCTGCCTGTGTGTGTTTCCCTGCCTGTCTGCTTATTATATTAATAAACTTTGAGTTGTATCTAGAATCTTCATCTTCGTCTGTTTCCCTGCAACCTCCCGTGACAGAAGACTGGACCAAGAAAATGGATTATGCAGCTTGATTCGCTGCAGTGTCTTGTGAGAGCACTGCGACACTGCGATAACGAGACTGTGTGTGACTGTGCTCATTTCTTTGTGTGTGAACTACCCTACTCACCATTGTCATGTCCAGTCTCCTGTCATCATCCCAGAGCTCAGCCAGTCTTCCAGCCCCACCGCTGCTTGCCCTCCTGCTACGTCCCTGGAGATGCCCTGACAGGATGTCGAGCCGCAGGTCGAGCAACCATCAGCAGCACCTGTAGTCGTGAATCCTGCGGCTCCGCCTCCAGCCTCGGATGCCCTTGTTTCATCTCGGTGCGTCGACATGCCGGCTCCGCCCTGGCTCCCACCTTCGGCTCCTCCAGAAACCCTCATCCAAGTGACTCCACAGGGATCCCTCGATCCCCCACCGGCTTCCCCTTGGTCTGTCGTCGCTCTGCCTAAGCCACGGACATCCGGGCCATCCGCTGCGCTCTGTCCCTTCTTCCCTACGGCTGCAGCATGGCTCCTCCCTCCCTTCTGGGTCGCCTCTGTCCTCAATCTCACCAGCGTCGCCCCTGTCCTCGGATTCTGACTCCAGCTGCGATGCTCATCGCCTGGGTCTCCTTCACCAGCGACGTCTCTCGGCTCCTGCGGTCCTCTGTCTGCACCTACAGTTCCTGGGCACTCGTCTCCGCTGGTCGCCAGCCAGATGTCGACAGCCACAACCACAACACCTTGGCGCCGTCTCTGGAGAGCTATGGGTCTATGCCAGCGGACTATTTCCACCATGGCCGTCAGGGGATCGTTGTCCTATCATCACCATCCCTCTATCCAATCGTCCTGCTGTGTATTTATGTTCCTGCCTGTGTTAATTTCGGTGTCCGGTCTACGTTGCATTTAGTGTGTTGCCCTGCCTGTCTGCTTGTTTATATATTATTAAACTTTGTGTTGGATCTAGAATCTTCATCTTTGTTTGTTTGCCTGCAACCACCCATGACAGTGTGTTTATAAAGTTATAGAGTCCCTTTAAGACCTGCTCCCTTTGATCTAAAATAAAGTTACAAAATATGTTCATTATTCATGCGAGTATAAACTCTGGCTCACCATGTCACAACCTGGAGCCAGGCCTGTTAAAATCTGTATGTGACAATGACAATGACAATTTTTTTTTTTTTTTTGTATCTGCCTAATTGTCAAAAAGAGGTTCAAAGATTCACTCAAATAATATTACCTGTACTAATTAGTCAAACAATACATCACACATCAGATTAAAAAGCAGTGTAACTATCCCTCACTTCCTTTCCACAGGGGAAATTGTTGGTGCGCACAGGCCGCGTGGGTCTCGGGGAGAAGATGCTGAGGGACGCCATACAAGTCCAGAACACGGCACACGAGGCCTGGAGCGCCCTAGGGGAGGCACTGCAGAGCAGAGGCTGTACCCAGGCTCCGGACTGCTTCCTCACCGCACTGGAGCTGGAGTCCAGCTGCCCTATTCGGCCCTTCACCATCATCCCACGAGAACTCTAACGCATCTATGACACTTATAAATACGGAGGGAATGCTGGCTTTCAATCACTTTAATGACACATACTGTATAATAAAAAACATTGCAGCATGATCACATTAGTGAAATTTCACAAGCAAACAAGGTCCATTGTAAATGGAGTAGCAATGCCTGAACATAATAAACATTATTTATTATAGGCACACGCTACTTTTTTGTCGACTGAAACTTTAAATGCCTGCACTCTTTATACTCAGGTGGATTCTGATTGACTGTCAATTTTTGTGATTCCAACAATATCGTTCTTATTTATCGTTACAGTTGTGTTGAGAACTACAATGATTATTAGAACTTTATAGTTATCGTTATAGTTATTGTCCTGTGTGAACGGCCATTAAGTCTGTCCAAAGTTACCAAAACAGCTAACACCTCTAGTGTGAAAAGCCCTACATTGTAGTTACCTTTATTATTATTATATCATATACTCAGTGCACTGAAATATCACACCGCCCTTGTGACCAAAACACCAACATAAACATATATGACAGAATGACTGAACACAAAACATTTTCTTTCTAATTGCAATGTTTTTTGCACATATGCTGCAACATGTTCAAATACTGAGTCTCACAAAACAGTCTACAAAATTGTTCTTTATTCCCTAGCTTACTTTAAATTCTTTTAGTATTTATATACCCAATTATCATTTGTACTGTCTGTTGGTTAAAGATTATTCTTCTGATAAAGAGTGATTTTGCAATCCCAGTGTCACTGTTTTTGTTTTTTTTTTTGTTGTTGTTATCAGTTTCGGTCCTGTAGCTCCACAGCACTTAGTTAAATATCTTATGTAATGTTTCCAGTGCTGTTGGTGGTGAAACCCTTGGTCTTCTTTCTCTGGGGCGGCTGTGGTTGCCTAGCAGCCGGGCCGTGTTTGAGTTTCTGGGGAGGCTGTTGGATCTTCAGCACGTGGGTCTAAAGCCTCATGGAAAACAGCACTGTGCTATTTTAGCTGGTTCTGTTTGATGACAGGATCAAGATGTTAATTAGGGAGAGCATTGAACAAACGCTTAGACCATTGAGTTATTGGGTTATGTAAGTGTTATAAGTGGGATTCTTGTTTACTTGCACACAGTATCTACAGTATACATGCCCACTGTTTCTCCTGGCACAGTTTAACAAGTGTTCTTGAAATGGTATCTCTATTATACTCCCATTTCTATTGTTTGATACAAGTTTTTCTGGCCTTGCATGTTTTGGCATAGTATTGTTTTGAATCACTTCCACATAATGTTTTATAGAGCTTTATTTGTTTGACTATTGTTGTAATATTGAAATTATTTTAAAAAATATATAAAAAAAAAATCATGACATGGCAGGGTTATTGCAGGTTGTCAAATGTTAAAACCTCTCCAAATAAACATAATATTACTTAATATTATTGATTTATGTCAGGGATCAGTCAAGCTCGGTCCCATCCACTACTCAACGATCACTCTCCCCAGAATACTAATCACTCACACCTGCTTCCCATCAACAACCTCATCACCAGGCACAATAAAACACTCACCACAGCCTCAGTTCAATGTCAAACCTCCAACAGGAACAGACCATATTCTGATGTCTCCTGACCCTCTGATACACCCAAAGATCCCAAGACGTAACGTATATTTACCTGTGTTCCACTAACCTCTGTGTCATTGTCCTACTGTCTCCAGGATACCTGTTCGCTTCCCATCGCCTGTGATCCCGTGCTCTCCAGAGCTTCCAGTGTTTCCCTCGAGCTTTCTTGATATCGACCACGTCTGAAATAGAAGGGACAAGTATTAATGAACTGTGACTGCTTGGTATACACATACCTGAAGCGAACGTACTCACCTGTGATCAGCCCCGCACAGAGTGATCTTCACAGAATGCACCAGTATTCCTTGCATACTCGCTTTGCACTCTTAGTATCTTAATAAACACTGTGTGGATTCACTTACCTCTGCCTCCTTGCATATATCCTGACAATTTAAAAAATCGCAAATAATATGTTCATGCTTCTAGCGTGTGTGTAAAAATAAAGAAAATAAGCATTTTTAAATGCTCCTATGATGCCCAAAAATGCTGTCTAGATGGACAGCTCGCAAGATTATATTGCTTAATGGTAGTCATGTTTCACCCATAATGCAAAACAAATAATGATCTATATATACACCGATCAGGCATAACATTATGATTATGAAGTGAATAACACTGATTATCTCTTCATCACGGCACCTGTTAGTGGGTGGGATATATTAGGCAGCAAGTGATCATTTTGTCCTCAAAGTTGATGTGTCAGAAGCAGGAAAAATGGGCAAGCGTAAGGATTTGAGCGAGTTTGACAAGGGCCAAATTGTGATGGCTAGACGACTGGGTCAGAGCATCTCCAAAACTGCAGCTCTTGTGGGGTGTTCCTGGTCTGCAGTTGTCAGTATCTATCAAAAGTGGTTCAAGGAAGGAACAGTGGTGAACCGGCGACAGGGTCATGGGCGGCCAAGGCTCATTGATGCAAGGCTGGCCCGTGTGGTCCGATCAAACAGACAAGCTACTGTAGCTCAGATTGCTCAAGAAGTTAATGCTTGTTCTGATATAAATGTGTCAGAATATACAGTGCATCACAGTTTGCGGCGTATGGAGCTGCATAGTCGCAGACCAGTCAGGGTGCCCATGCTGACCCCTGTCGACCCCTGTCCACTGCCGAAGCACCAATGATGATAATGCAGTATTTATATATCTTGATATTAAGAATTTAGTAGTGTAGAGTACAAATTATTATTACAGTAATGAGAGTTTAATGACAATCACCATTAAGGATAATGGGAATAACCAAAAAAAAAATGGAATAGACAAAATGACTGCAAAAAATGTCTACAACATGTATATAGTTACAATTAAATGTATTTTAATACTCAAATAACATGATGTAATATAATAACATATCTGCTAATAGTCTACCTTTTAATTTTTAACTACTTCAAGTATTTGTTTATTTTCTGTCTCTCTGTTAGCGGTTGTCTAGCGGTAGGAGCAGCAGTGGTGATATATATATATATAGGAGCAGGTTATGACTGATAAAGTCATGCTATTCATCACCTGGAATCAGCCTGAATGATTATCCTGACCAGGGGTACATTTCCCCAAAAAATCATTAGACAACTATGGTCGCAAGTTCTGTTCAACTCTATTGGTAACAACAGAACTTTCCCCACAGTTGCTTTTGGGAAACATTACAACTGGGTTCTGGAAGTACAACTCTAAATAAAGAAATATATGTATTATGTACAAACCTTTTAAGACAGTTTAAGATGAGCTTTGATATTGTTAGAGGAATAGTACTGTCATAACAGGGATTGGACACAATGACGATGGTAGAGTCAGATGCGCAATGAACAGGTACGTTTATTTATAGAAGCAGCAAGAACACAATTCAATGTAGGCAAGTAATGATGAACAGGAATAAAAATAGCAATAGAGTCTATGGATGATGATAATTGGTTTTGTCTTACAGGTTTCCAGACATATACACACACACACACACACACCAGAGAGCAGACAAAACGAGGAGATGGATGACTAGGTTTCAACTTGGATGACCTGGAACAGGAAAATCCCAGGTAAGTTTGCAGATAAGTGAGTTGGTGATCTTTAGACAAGGACAACTACTGGTGGTGTGTGTGCTTTTGAAACTTTTAAAAACAGGTTACAAAGTGCAAGTTTTTGAAAACGATACCGTTATCATCTCCATCTGTCGTCTAGGCCAGGGGTGTCCAAACTCAGTCCTGGAGAGCCACTGTCCTGCAGAGTTTAGCTCCAACTTGCCTCAACACACCTGCCTAGAAGTTTCTAGTATCCTTAGTAAGACCTTGATTAGCTGGTTCAGGTGTGTTTAATTGGGGTTGGACCTAAACTTTGCAGAACTTTTCCATTTTTAGTACATGTAAACATACTCTGAGTGAGTGAGGGAGAGCCTGTCGTGATTGTGACAAGTTCACCCCCAGAAAAATATATTCTGTCATAATTTACTCAGCCTCATGTCGTTCCAAACCTGTGACTGAAACCTAAAACCTAAAACCCTGAAACCTAAAAGAAGATATTTTGAAGAATGTAGCCAGTTTTGGTTACTATTGACCAGTGCCGTTCCTTGCTATATGCAAAGTAGGTACGCAAGTTGCGTAGGTCCCCCGAACCACCAGGGGGCCCCCTTGTTCTCAAGAAAGATTTAGGGCTGGGTTTTAGTTTTGTTTTTGATTTTGGCTTCCAAACAATTATGAAAACATGATGCCGCTTTCCGTTCCTTTTCTTTAAAGGTGCACTGTGTAAATTTTAGTGGAATCTAAGGTTGCAAATTGCTACCACCCATTGCTCACCCCTTTCCTTTCGAAGCACATAGAGAAGCTACGGGGCCGACACAGGACAAAGTGGTCAGCAGAGAGTAGCTAGCACTCTGTAGAGCAGTTTGTCCGTTTAGGGCTACTGTAGAAACATGGTGGCGCAGAATGGCGACTTCACTGTAAGAGGGACTCGCGGTGTATGTAGATAGAAATGGCTCATTCTAAGGTAATAAAAACATAATGGTTCATTATGTAGGGTCTTTATACACCAATGAAAGCATAGTTATGTATATTATATTGCATTTCTGTCAATAGATCCTTATAACTATTACACACTGCACCTTTAAAGCAGTGCGCTGTCACTATACGTAACATCCAAATCAGTCGAATCATGTAACATCATGTGTAAAAGCATATTGAGCTGCCAAAAGAGACGCTGTTCAACAGCCATCCCCTCCCACGAAGCATTGCAAATGACAAATGAATCGGTCTCCCTACACTTACCCAGACAGCAACATAATGTCAGCCCAGATCCGGGCCACATCTGGTACATGTGGATTCCATGCGTACCAGATGTGGACTGGATCTGGGCCGACACTATGTTGCTGTCTGGGTAAACTACTTACAGTGCATCCGGAAAGTATTCACAGTGCTTCACTTTTTACACATTTTGTTATGTTACAGCCTTATTCCAAAATGTATTCATTATTTTCCTCAAAATTCTACAAACAATATCCCATAATATCAACATGAAAGAAGTTTGTTTGAAATAAAAAAACTAAAAAAATCATATGTACATAAGTATTCACAGCCTTTGCTCAATACTTTGTTGAAGCACCTATTGCACCAATTACAGCCTCAAGTATTTTTGAGTATGATGCTACACTTTTGGCACACCTATTTTTGGGCAGTTTCTCCCATTCTTCTTTGCAGGGCCTCTTAAGCTCCATCATTTTCAGATCTCTCCAGAGATTTTCAATCGGGTTCAAGTCTGGGCTCTGGCTGGGCCACTCAAGGACATTCACAGAGTTGTCCCGTAGCCACTCCTTTGTTATCTTGGCTGTGTGCTTAGGGTCGTTGTCCTGTTGGAAGATGAACCTTCGCCCCAGTCTGAGGTTCAGAGTGCTCTGGAGCAGGTTTTCATCAAGGATGTCTCTGTACATTGCTGCATTCATCTTTCCCTCGATCCTGACTAGTCTCTCAGTTCCTGCTGCTGAAAAACACCCCCACAGCATGATGCTGCCACCACCATGCTTTACTGTAGGTAATGGCCAGGTGATAAGCGGTGCCTGGTTTCCTCCAGACATGATGCTTGGTAGGTGAGGCAGAATTATGAAACTAACAAAATTGTAGTATCTAAATCAAATTCATATCTGGAGTAGCAAAATTAAAATCAAGATCAAACTCATTATGAATAACCAATGTTGCCGCTCAGCATATCTTACAGAATGTAACATTTATCAATGTCCAAAATCATTTCAGTCTGAATCTGATCCATTGTGTAAAATGACTGGGTTATTAGAAGTCAGCACATGCAGGTCATCACTAATGAGTGCGTTTGTAATGTTCCTGCTCATTTGTTTATTCACCTGGATTGATTATGTGCTAATGAAAAAAGTGATCACCGTCCTGAGAAAACCTCTCTCAGGTTTCACTCTATGTGTGTGTGACATTGTCCCTGCTCTCTGGTTACTCACAGGTGGCAGGCCAGCCCTGCTGTTCCTGCTCAGACTGGGGCAGGACTCTGGAGTCATGGAAGGTCAGGTGTCCAGACTGAGTTACAGCCCTGACAGATGGCTGCCCACAGATTGATGGGTTTCATTTTTGATGAAGAAGGTACAAATGTATGTTGATGGAAAATGACACAAAATGGGGCTATTTTAATCCCAACAACATAGCCACAGCTCATATTATAGCAGAGAAAAATGAGAGGATGAAAAATGGCCAATAAAAACACTGGTTTGTTTTTTTGGGGGGGGGATTAAATGTGACCACTTAAAAAGGGGGGATCTGATGCTATTTCATGCATTCTGACTTATTTACACTGTTAAGAAGTTGGATTCTCATGCTAAACATGGCCAAAATTTCAAAAAACGAGTTGGACATATGACAGAGTATCTCTGTGCCAAATACACTCCTTCAGGATTCAAATAAGTTTCGGAAAGATTTTTTGGAGTATGGCCCTGTATGACGTCATAAAGGGCGGAATTCCTTGTATGGGCACTTCTCCCGGATGAGCGCGTGCGCACATCAACCAGAGCGAGAGCAAGAGCACACCCATCATCGAGCTTCGTTCGGGTTACGGAAGCCGTCAGTAGCGCTGTCATTTTGTTTTTAGACCACAAAATCAACAGTCACTAAAGAAGTGTGTTTTTGGTTGTGAGGGAAAGATAACCTTGTTCAGCTTCCCAAATAACCCAGCATTAAGGAAAACAGTGGATGCAGTTTGATTTGCCGGAGCAGCAACAGAGTTCTGCAAGTGTGTTTGTTTGTTCCCGGGCATGAGTCGAAACCGCAGGCAGTGAGTGAAACTGCATCAAATGTCTGTGTTTTGTTGGCAATCGGTGCATAAGAGCATATAATGTAAACATCATGTACGTATAGTGAATCGAAAGTCATCCAAGGATAATGCCATGATGTATTGTGTGTGTGTGCTCGTGACTCTTTAGCTACGCCCACTGCACGCCTCCACAAGCTTGGCTGTTTTCGGAAAGAATCGGTCCAGCATATCTGTCTTTTATAAATATGATAAAACTAAAGAATCTCCGGAGATATGAAGGATGCAATACTACTCTATATGTACTTAAGATTAACATGCGATTGGCAGAAACTGTGTATGTACCCTTTAAATGTGTTATTTTCCACTGAATTAGCTTCAGCAACCACAACATGAGTTTTTAAGGTGGCCTTGCATTCACCCTCACATTAGGTATGCTCAATCAGTTGATGTTCTCAGGATGGACAAGTTTATTGCACTGTATATATTTCACAAACAAATAGTATACATCTCCCACTGTCCTGATCCCAGACCATCCTCTTTAAAGTATTATGAGTCATATAATTGACCTGTGATGTAATACCAACATCCATTGCAATATAAAATGATACAAGGCCTCCAGCCACTTTTGTCTTGTGTGATATTGACTCTGAACATGACCCTGTTAGAAAAGACTTGTGTGATTGCATGAAGCCCTACAGCGTCACCTGATTGCACACTCGTCTCACTCGTTCACATTCTATTTTGGGAAGAATGGAAATGGTCACCATTTTAGTTGTGCAATAACACACTCACTTATCTTGGGTATGTGCATACCAAATTTGTACTGACTTTGTGCAGTAGTTGATTTGACACCAATACTTTCCCTTTTATAAAACGACAGCACCAGCAATATAATTTTTTTTAAATAAATCCAATAAAGAGTGTGACGCAGAATGAACGAGGAATAGCTACAGAGAATTTAATGAACACAGAGAGTAACTATTTACCATTAACTACACCGAACAGAGAACTAAGAAAACTGAGAGCTTATATACACAGAGATGACAATCAACAGAACAAGGAACAGGTGTGTAACTGATCAGAATCAGCGTCATTCGTCATTACGCCATTTTTACGTCATTGCACATGTGCAAAACGTTCCAATCAGATCAAGTCCTATCGAATGGATTAGAAAAGGTTTATCCCACCCCTCTCAACCCGATTGAAATTTCAATCAGTTTGGGCATTTTTATTCTGACTGACGTGTTTACATGGAGCATTTTCATTCGGATTGGACTTTTAAACCGATTGTAATCGGAATACAATGCTCCATGTGAACGCACCTATAGTGACAAGGCCATTACAGCATGTTCATTTTAAAATCGTTTTTTTTTTTCAAATAGCTTATTTGCAATCACATGGTTCTGATGACGCGCGGAATTCAGATGGAGGGCAGGAAGTGAAAAACAGAATGGACGAGATGGAGGAAAGTCCATAATGTGCTAGTTTAGAAAGCTATAAACAGAAAATTACAACATATGTTGGACGTGATCCTTATGTTATGAAGAGGAGTGATTTTTCTACTGAATTGGAAGACTTGCCTGCCATCTAGATGGTTGATATAGAGTAGGGGTGTCCAACCCTGCTCCTGGAGGGCTACTGTCCTGCAGATTTTAGTTCTAACCCTGCTCCAACATAATCACGTCTGTAATTATCCAGCAGCCCTGGAATCCATGATTAGCAGGTGTGTTTGATTCAGGTTGGAGCTAAAATCTGCACGTGGTAGCCCTCCAGGACCAGGGTTGGACACCCCTGATATTAAGAATGTGAAGCTGCTGTCCCGGCATGTTGAGTTCTGGTCTGGTTTGTTTATGTTGTGCTGCTTTTCTGCTAGTGAGTTTAGGTTTTTTTGATTTTCTGTCGAAAAATGTTTTCTGTTGTGAAAAATGTCACCATTTTAGGTGATTCACGGTGCATCGAGAATTGCCATAGGAACTCACATCATCGTTCAGGTGAAAAACTGGACAATGTAATACACTTTTCCGCCTTTTCTACGTGTAAAAACACAGGTTGAGGAGGTGACGGTAAGATGCTGGGTAGCAAATCTAGTAATATCCGCTGAATGTGACTCTTCGATTCTCCTGCGTGGCCATATGGGAAAGTGAATATTTACAATGACAACAATAAGCTTCAGTTACATTTACACCTTTCCAACAAAGAAATAGATTGACAACTATCAGCTTGTTGAACACATTTTTATTTGGACACATTTTTACCATATAATGATGGCTGAAGCAGCAGCGAGCGCCCAGCGTGTGACACTGTTTTATGGTAGATCAACATTGTGAACCGAATTCTTCAAAACTTCAGTGAAAACATCAAATGAACATGCAATGTAATAAAATATATTTTCTTTACTGCAAACGATACCAAGAAGAATGTGAATATTTAACCAAGTCAAAAACAAAGGTAAGCCGATATCCGTATTATGTTCAGTATCAGCAGACGCAAAACGTCATTAAAGGCGACAACTTTTAAAGTAAAGTGATAAAAGTTACGTAAACGATAAAAACTCTTTGTTGTTTCTCGGTTTGATCGATTTGAGCAACAATAAATGACGCAAAACATAGGCATTTTGAGTTTGTGTTAGTGATTCCTATGTAGAATATTGCTTCTTGTCATCCATCTGCATTTCGCACCACAGCAGTGACGTCACGTGCAAACAACCTATTTTGCTATGCCAATAATATAATTTGTAATTAAAGGTAAATTCAGTAGTTCTTTAGCTAGTGTTATCATCACCATTCTTCATGTTTTTTATTCACCATGAAATTAAAATTGACAAATCTTATTTTTTCTTATCTTCTAATAATCTTATCTTCTTCATTTTGCAGTATTTATTAAAGTGCCCCTATTATGGTTTTTTCGAATATTCCCTTTCATGCAGTGTGTAATATAGCTGTTTGTGAATGTAAACATTCTGCAAAGTTGTAAAGTCAAAAGTGCACGATAAATAAAGTGATTGTCTCCCGAAAGAAAAAATCGACTCTGAACCGCCCAAACGAGTCGTTTGTACTGCTGGACGGTTCTATGTCACTAGAAAACACATTTGCATAATGCCCGCCAATGTTGTACGTTGTCTGCACCGCGAACAACTTGACCAGCCCTCAAACACGTCATTTTACTGCTAACTGCTTCTCAAATTTCGGAGTTAGCAATGCAAAATGATTGCTCTTGAAAGATGGGTCAGTACCTACTTTATTTGGACCAGCTTGCTCCTCAGAATCACAACCTGTAAGTATGAATAATTATTGATGTATATATTTTCTACCGGGTGTTCAAAATAAGTAGTTTTGTGTTTTATATTGTATAAGTTTCCGTCTAACCGGCTAACTCACGTTATTACTGTCTTACTGAAATAAAGCAGCTGTGGGCCACTATTATCTAAAACTGTGTCAATTAATGCAGATTGTATGTCGTTCTTAGTCAACTTTATTCAAGTCAACTTTATTTATATAGCGCTTTTTACAATGCAGATTGTTTCAAAGCAGCTTCACAGTGATAAACAGGAAAATAATGAACAGAATTTGATTCGGCTGTACAGCCGCTCTGGAGAAAACGGTGATGTCATCAGCTCATTTCAATTATCATATATATTCAAGTAATGTAGTTGACGTAGTTAATTTAGTTAATTAAATTTATTTAGATATTTATTTGAAAATGTAGTGTCCCCAACTGAGCAAGCCAAGCCAAAGGCGACAGTACTTACAGTCTTACAGACCTATAGTCTTGACAGTCTTACTACTTTGAGTAAAGATAAAGGATGGAGCAAGATTTGTTATACAAACATTTATGTTACATCGGTCATTCACATTAGTACTGAGCTAACATATGCGCTGTTATTGATACAGTTCCCGCATGTGCACAGTAAATAAAAAATAAATATACACATCAGTTTGTTGATGGACATACACTTGATAATGCTGATGGTGAGGAATTACAGTTGCAATATCTCATAATGTACCTAAAAATTAGTAGCGTATCACTGAGAAATGTCCTACTCAAGTCCTTGCGATAGAGGTTCGGGTTGAGTAACTAGTTCTTCCAGTGTTTCATCATCAGACTCGCACTCAGATTGATATGGTAAAATCGTTGTCTTCACTACTGTCTTTACAGTGTGTACAGTCGCTGAGCTTTAGGATACCACAGTTATGGTATTGGGCGTTTAGCTTCTAAAACATGTGCTGTACGCGGTAGACCAATCACAACAGACTGGGCCATCTGGCCAATCAGAGCAGAGTAGCTTGTGGAAAGGAGTGATTTAGATTCATCCGTCGTTTGAGAATAATTGAAAAATGTGTCACTCACATGAGATCGACCAATAGCAAACAACAACGATCCAACAATCCAACAAATTCCAGAAAGACAAAATCAAGTCCTACCCTACATTTTTTCTTGTTTGAGAAGCCATTTCACTCAGATATACGTCACAATATGGAAGAAAGGACTATCGCAATTTCTGACTTTAAGTACCAATACCACAAGGTGTTAGACAGTACTGCCATCTATCGCCGTAATGATTTGTGCACTAGTGAATTAAGAGAGCAATTTGCACAATAATGAATTCCCTTATATGTCCAACAACTTGGGCTACTCTCTATTCATATCTTTCCACCTTGTTTATGTCGCACCGATTTTTTTTTGTCTTTTACTGTTATTCTGTCTGATTTTTGCTTTTTGTATCAGAAAACAACACTACGGTACTACCATATGGCGGCAGCCAATGAATGTGAGGATACTGTCTGATGTTTAGTGAAACAGAGCAGGTCACGTCATTTCAACATGTTGAAATACATCGAGGGGGGTGACTGCACCATTTATAATTAAAATACTTTTTATAGAAAACTATTATGAGTACAGTCTTCATCTCATGTGAGTGTAAAACATTTATATGAGTCTTCACAAAAAAACAGTGTATTTCTTAATATCTACAGCTTTTTAAATTAGCACCAAACTACTAGCCTGGATGCCCTCCGAACTTAGCCCCGCCCACAACATTTGAGGTCAGGAAGTTCGGTCTGGACTTGATCCATTGTGGAGAAACTATGCCCGAAGAGGAGCTGTTCGGACCAATCAAATTCTCAGGGCGGGCTTTATTCGATGATTGACAGATGATCAACAGTAACGTAATCAACCACGTCATCAGAGAGCGCTTGGGTTGAATTTGTTCTAATCCTAAACGGAGAACTTGTTCGTATATGCATTCACCTTTACTATTTCTCTCAAAAGTGATGATCGTGTTGGTAAGTACTCCGTGTATCCTTAAATTATTTTTACAACACCAGCAAAGATCATTTACACTCATCTTCTTCTACTTCTTCCAGTGTGCTTGTAGTTGCGTTCGGTTGACAACTATGCGTTAGTGATGTGTCATTCATGAACGATTCGTTCTTTTTGAACTAATCTTAAATATGACTCGGGAACAACGAGTTGTCTCAGAGAACGATTTGTTCATTTTGTGTTGACCGTGCATGCGCTACATGCCATCGGTTCTGTACAGGATCTTCTGCATTCAGCCTATGGGGCTGTGAGTTGGTGAACGAATGACCCGAACCTGAAGACTCTAGAGGTGAACTAATCAATTTTGTTTTCGGGACTGCATACATTGCATATGGGGCTGTCACAGCCCAGATCAGACACTGACGACTAACGACTCGAACCCGCAGACAGGAGAGGTGTACTAATCTTTCCAGGGAACAGACGTGATTAAATGTGAAGTGACGAAAGAAAGAACGACCCGGATTCGGAGGTGAGGTTAACTAACAGACTGCGTAGCCTGAAGACCCAGCTAAGCAATTAATGAATCATTTCTTTCTTAAAGTTTGGCCTTGGCTGCATTAGCTTATAATTAATTTTTTATTCTAAATGTGATCAATGTTTGCATAAGTACTAGATGTGTTGGGTAATTTAACATGTGGCATTTTAATTATATTCTGCTGAAATGAACGAAATTACTTGAAAAAAGATTTGTTCATTTTGCTGAGCGAGATTCAAAGATCCAAGTCCGTAAAATGATACGAACTTCCCACTACTACTATGCGTCGCTCAACATACATCACTTACTCCGTTGCTCTGATTGGTTGTAGGTCTATCCAATTGAGTGCAGAGGCATTTTCTTTCCTGGTTCAGTTGAAACGCCCCATAATCACAGCCCAATGGAGCAGTATCAGTCTCATATTCTGACTAGAATTGAGTATGATGACGTCAGGCTACCAAACTACTGAATGCACCTTTAAATATTTTGTATTAAGTTGTAAATAGATGTAAATAGATGCATTTTTTAACTCATGATCTCAGGCCACACAGTAGCTATATAGATTACAGTTATTTATTAGATATAGACGTATAGGCCTATACAACCCACGTGTACATTATCATTAATGTCAGCAGAATTATTCAGGACCTCAACAATAGGGTTAATCTAGCTATTGTGTGAGAGTGTTGTAAACAGCAGTTTTATTGTGTGACACTGATCTCTTTGTTCAGGCTGAATGAGTTATGTGAGTGTGAGAGTCATCACAAAGCTTTGTGCATTATATGGGCAGCCACACAATCAGCTCATGACATAACAGAGATAGCAGAGATTTTTTTAGAAAGAAATCAATGATAATATCACAATGTTGTTTCAATGTCGTTTTATACAGATTTTTTTACATACTTCAATGCTAAAACAACAACTGACATTGTTTCAACCACATTTCAACAGGGTCAGTCGCATGCCAGCTGGCAACACCCTACTTTAAAAAAAAAAAGGGAAATATTACTAGAAGAAATACATATGGGAAGGTCAAAGACGAAAGTCAGGGCAAACTTCATGGTGTGTTGCGAAAAAGGAGGTCATAGGCCCAGTCCACTTTGCCCTCAGTGCTGAGCCGTTGACCTTTGTGCCATGTGGGCTCATGCACACCTGGTCCGGGAGTCCCCTTTCAAAAACAGGCAAAATAGCATGTTTGAGACTTTTAGCCCTATTTCCAACACAGGCTCAGTGGAAAAACGTACCTGTGGCAACATCACTGCAAAATACAAACCAATACATGTCACTGCAGTTTCCAACAGAAATGAACACTAGAGGCTGTAAAACAGAAAGCACTTTTCATTTCAAGTCATTTTCATACAAAATTACAGGGACAGATTATGGATTAATAAAGACTTATTTTCACATTGCTCCTTGCAAAATATAATATTATGACCTCAAAACACTTTTTTTACCATAGTTTGAAGCCTGAGCTTGAAGCCTGAGCATACACCAATAAGATTTGCTTTATTGTAAACCATTGGAATTGGGGGGATGTGGACCTGCCCCATGGTCCAGACTGCACTCTGGGGCTACTCAAATCAAGTCATCTTCATCTATATAGCGCTTTTTACAATACATATTGTTTCAAAGCAGATTCACAGTAATAATAGGAAATTAATGGAGGAGAGATTGTTTTGGCTGTACAGCAGCTCTAGAAAAAAGTCAGTGTCCAGTTTAAGTAAGTTTTTGATTGATTCTTTTCCGTTGTAAAAATCATTAGTTATTAACTTAGGGGCTGCTATCATGACACCGTTATCAACTGAAAACGAAAAACTTATAATGCGTTCTGGCCATTCATTTACACGACAACAGAGTTTTGGTGGCCTGAGGACGCAAACTTTGAAAACGATACCGTTAGTCTATAGGCATGCGCGTTTGAATGCGTATGTGCGCGGGCACATTGTCTTTCTTTACAAAGTGAAATCACCAATTACTTGTCTGGTATGCATAATACAGCGTTTTTAGTCAATTCACTTTCCGCTGATCTGTGTGAACGGGAATCATTTTGATAAAGTTTTTATCTGTACAGAGGGAAAAAACAACTTTTGTCTTGTCAATGAGGCCTTCACAGGGTAGAGTCTAGTTGACACGGTCTCTGCTGACACTTCAGGGCTGTGTTGTGGTCGGGATAAACAGAGAGACTAACATTAGCGTAGATGCCATTCTTCTTATGATGTAACGAGTACATCAGGTGTTATGGGAAGTGTTCCCAGTTCTGGCAGACCTAGTTAATGCAGCCTTACAATCATTTTACTTGTTTTGAATTATAGAAGTTGAATTATAGAAACACGAGTTACGACAAAAGAGCTCAAAGACTTCTAGAAAACTGAACACGCTTTTAGTGCCACTGGACATTTCACTTTGAAACTGTCGCAAAACATGCACTACGCAATGTAATTTTGCTAAAATGTTACCACAGGTACGTTTTTCCAATGAGCCTGGGCTGCCCATTTCACATAACATGCACATTCATCCCATTTATAATAATCAATACACTGATTTTGGTGTTGTAAATCAATGGCCCGAAGGCTAGTTTTGCTGTTGTAAGACTTAATGTAGGATTGTAGAGTTTGTTACTGAACAGGCGTAGAAATGGAGCTCACCGAGTGCACACTGTACAGCCGTGGTATTGTAGACCTAAAGCAGGAAGTGACTGCAATGCCTGTGCTTGGCCTTGGATTGTAATGTCCAGGTGCTGGTCCTTCCTTCTGAATCCATTAATGGAAGTCAAGTCAACAAAAGAAAAATTCCAATTGAATTTAATTAACCAGGTGATGGAATAGTTCACCCCAAAACTGTCATGTGAACTACTTTTATGATCCTTTTGGACCTTATTAATTTAAATCGCCATCCACTTTCATTATATGCTAAAAAAAGCTGCTTGGACATTTTGATAAACTTGCCCTTTTGTGTTCCACAGACTAAAATATTCCTTTAGATTGGAAGATCAAAAAATCTAATTAATGAGCTCCAAAAAAGCAATTCATCGACCTGAGCTTGACTGTATAATCATAGATATAAATCTATTTATGTGCTTTCAAAAGCATAGTTGCGAAGAAGAGCTTCCACTGCTCAGCGCCTGTGCTACAGAAGCTGTCTGCTATCATTGCATGCCATTTGATTCCACCGGCGGCCTCACTTGATCCAGCTGGCCTGTGCAGTGGTGTGTGTGGCGGGTTGAACCGTTCCGGAGGTGTTAATGCTGGTCGCAGGGGAACTCTGCCTGCTTGCTCATTAGGTCAACTTCCGCTGCTTTTAAAGGCATCAGGCCGTTGCGCCCTTCTTCTATGGGATGCCCAGCCAGCTCGGCATTCCCCTGGACAAGAGTGGATAGCTGTGCCATACTGCACATGTCTGAGCTATTATTTCATTATGGGTGTGACTCCTGTCCAGAAAAGCCAGATTCAACACCCCCCAACACAAGCTGCTCACAACTCAACAAAGAAAGCTTTCTCTGTATTTTCAAATGCCTTGTGGTAAACCTGTGAAAACTACCCAGGAATGAAAAATCACAAATACGGTCTCTGCATAGTACCACCTACAAGTCAATGCAATTGAATGAAGAACAAATAGAGAAAATAGCTTACACTTTTCTCCTTATCAAAAAATACCACAGTAATCTTAAATGTCTTTTCTTGAGTTTCAGAGAAAATATATCAAACTGTACTCACTGCCCAGGATAGCAGAGATATCAATATAACCTCAAACATTTCTCATCAAATTATATGAACTATGTGATCCACATTCATTTTATAGCTTTATAAGCTTTATTCAAAACAGGCGAGTGTATTTATGAGTGAGTTATTGAATCATTCAATCAACTGATTGTTCAAAAAAGCAGATTCATCCACAAACAAAAGTAGTATAAAGTAAACTAACCCTGGAACATGAGCTGCTCTGGAGAAGGTTATGTTCAGAGAATAAGTTGCTATGGCTCCTTACATACCCTGAAAGTTACCTCTGTTTTTGGAACCGAATGTTCCAAAGACGTACTTGCTTTTAAACATACCCGGTGTGCCACATAACCAGCTTTTTATACACATAAACGCTCATCAGCCACTTTATTAGGTACACCTGTTCAACTGTTCATTAATACAAATATCTATGCAGCCAATCACATGGCGGTAACTCAATGCATTTAGGCATGTAGACATGGTCAAGAAAATCTGATGAATGGGGAAGAAAGGTGATAGAGTTTCAGAAAAGATCTAAAAAATGTCTCAAACTGTGCTCAGATTTGCCAAGATTCCAAAGTTTTTGACTTCAAACGTGGCATGGTTGTTTCTCCTCTCATTTCTGGCTTAACAAGGCATTTTCGCCCACACAACTGCCGCTCACTGGATATTTTCTCTTTTTCGGACCATCCTCTGTAAACCCTAGAGATGGTTGTGTGTGAAAATCCCAGTAGATCAGCAGTTTCTGAAATACTCAGACCAGCCCGTCTGGCACCAACAACCATGCCAGGTTCAGAGTCACTGAAATCACCTTTCTTCCCCATTCTGATGCTCAGTTTGAACTTCCAACAGATCGTCTTGACCATAGTCGTTTCTCAATATGTGTTCTTCAGCGATCTTGCATCACTGTGTTCTCACTGCAGGCGGTCGCTTAAGTATTACTTATAATATGCTGCTACTTATAATATGCTGGGATGGTCAGCTGAGTAACAAGATCGCAGCACATCTCAATTCTTACGAAGATGTGTCCTTGCGTCCTTCCGAGTCCGTTCTTTCAAGGTCGCCTGGCAAGACTGGTCTCCATGAGAACCTAAGTCTGTTCTTGGAATTGAGAAACAACCTATGTCTACATAACTAAATGCATTGAGATGATGCCTTGTGATTGGCTGATTAGATATTTGCGTTAATAAGCAGTTGAATAAGTGTACCTAATAAAGTGGCAGGTGAGTGTATATTTCTGCTAATGAATTAACTAATATTAACAAATACAACCTTATTGTAAAGTGTTACCAATTATTAATTAATAACTAAGACATCACACTTGAACAAGTTATTAGTCTGATTATCATCACAGCTGTGGCCGAATCAGCTACAGCACTTATGTCGTTTAAATAATTTTGTAGAAGAAATATCTGAGGCAAATAATTAAAAATATCCTGGAATACACAACATGATTTTTGGCCCAATTTGCAGCCTGGACAAGTCATGGCTAATTGTCAAAAGTTAGAGCCAGTCTGCAGGCTGTCACAGCGGGCATATTTCACGGAAAATGATGTGGTGTATGATGGGCACAGACTCCAATTTTTAGCTTAAGATGATTTCATCCAGGCAGAGGATATCAAACATGTTTGATATTTTGAGCCAATTTTGGAACACATTGTTTTCATTTCTCATGCGTCTCCTAGCAACAAGGCACGTGTCTGCATGAGTTTAGTCGCTTTTCCACCATTGGGCCAAACCGTTCTCTTTGCTTAACTGTTCCATTCTGTGCTGATCCGAATATGGTTTGATTTTTCACTGTGGGGCTGATAACACAGCTAATTTGAGGCTGGCCCATACTTATCAGATTTTCAGATTTTCAAAATCTGAGAGACCACAAACATGACGATGAAAAAGTCATAGATTTAACAGTTTTTGTTCCTATATGTTGAGTGCTGCGATGTGACCAAGACACCACATACCACACACCACACACTAACATATTCCATTCACAAACAACCAGATTCCTGACTGTGAACACAGGAAATCTCTCGCAGTCAAACCTTTAGAGATAAGGGACATGCGAAGGCCAAGTATGGTAACCCATTCTCGGAATTTGTTCTCTGCATTTAACACACTAAGAGTAGTCAGCACACACACACACACACACACTACAAACCATGGCCACACACACCCGGAGCAGGGGGCAGCCATTTTTTGCTGTGGCGCCTAGGGAGCGATTGGGGCTTAGGTGACTTGCTCAAGGGCACCTTAGTCATTTCCTGGTATTGAGAATCAAACCCACACCTTCAGGTTACCAACCTGACTCTCTAACCGTTAGGCCACGACTGCCCCTGATGATGGCGATAATAGTGTTTGGACTGCTTTTTACAGAAAATTCACAGGGGACAAAAAATAAAAATGTTTAGATAAAGTTGTGTTATGTTTCCGTCTTCCATCTGCTTGCTTTCTGATCAGGTATCATTTCGTTCCACATGACAATCTATAGAGTGAGTGCGTGTTTGTCCTCGGGGCTCCCCCCATATAACAGGATTTTTGATTGTAAATATTCAACTTGTTGGATATTTACGATTTGAGATCGATGTGGCCCCAACATTCTTCCGAGCAGATTCAATGCTAATGCTAAAGCTGGGCTAATGCTAAAGATTTTTAAACTCTAAAAATGTGAGAGACCACAAACATGACGATAAGAAATCATAGATTTAACCGTTTTGTTCCTCTAGTGTGTGGAGTGCTGCGATGTGATCAGGAAAGAGCACCACACACTAACAGGTCCCATTCACAAACAACCAGAGTCCTGCCTGTGAACACGGGAAATCTCGCAAAATCTCTCGCATCAAACATACAATACGGGTGCACTAATATGCATTAATTCATGCTTAACTAATGCACAGATAATCATGAGTTAATGTATGACTCATTAAGAACTAAACCATTTATTAATGATTACTGCATCAGCAACTAATGAAGATTATATATGATTAATAGATTAAGTAATCATTACATTGTTATTAGTTAAATGTGTCATATTGCATTAATTAATAACATATTATATTAACTAATAGTGTAAACTCATATATTAATTACCACAATGGTTGAAGCCATGCATTTCAACTTTCAGTTGTCTGCTTTAATTAATCATTAGCTAATGATTTGCAAAGGTATCATTATGTTATGACTTTACTTGTTGAGGCACATGACTATTAACTAATTCAAAATTAATTCACAATGACATATTACTTAACAATTAGTTAATAGTCATGTGCCTCAACAAGTAAAGTCATAACATAATGATACCTTTGCAAATCGTTAGCTAATGATTAATTACAACAGACAACTGAAAGTGGTAATTAACGCATTCATTTACATTATTAGTTAATATAATATGTTATTAGGGAATTAATACATGATGTCATATTTAATTCAAATATATTTTAATCTGGTAATCATATAGAATGTTTATTAGTTGCTGATGCAGTAATCATTAATAAATGGTTCATTCTCATGAGTCATACATTAACTCATGATTATCTGTGCATTAGTTAAGCATGAATTAATGCATATTAGTGCACCCGTATTGTAAAGTGTTACCAACGTGACTTTAAAGTAAACAAACATGGCGGTCGACTGGCAAGAAGAAATGGTGCTTATGGTGTATGGATTGCTTTTTACAGAAAATATATACACGTTACAGCTTGAGCTGGAGGTGAGTCTTCCGTCAGTTTGCTTTCTGATTGGGTATTGTTTCGTTTCACGTGATAATCTCCAGAGCGTGCACGCGTTTGTCCTCTGGGTTCCCCCCGCACAACAGGATTTCTGATCGTAAATATTCAACATGTTAAATATATATACGATTTGAGATCGTGGTGGCTCCGACGTTCTTCCGAGCAGATTCAGTCACTCTTAACACACCTCACACCACAGGAAAGTCTAATCAAATTATCTATAGAACCATCAAGATAATTGGGACTTTACCTAGGATTGTCTGAAGGAGAGAAATCGGCCCAAAATCGCCCCGATTATCTAGTGTGTACCCAGCATTAGTGTTTGAACAGAGTTGAGCTAATTTTTGCATATAATTTAATTTGATTAACTGTGATTCGCAAGGTTTTGTTTAATGAATTCATTCTATGGGTTTATTTTGACTGTGTTTGATTTGGTTTTGCCTTTATGTGGTTCAAAAACTCCTTTTCTGTTTGGGTAATTTGTGAGTAAAGCGTCCTTGTGTGTGTGATATACTTTTGTGTAAAGCCATCGATAAAATCTTGGTGATTCCTATTTAACGAACCTGAGTTGTGCTTGTGGATGTCTATTTAAGGGTGGGTTATATAACATTCTGTTGAACACAAAAGAAGATATTTTTAAGAATGTTGGTAATCAAACAGTTGACGGTAGCCATTGACTTCCATAGTAGGAAAAAAAATACTATGGCTACTGTCAACTGTCTGGTTACCAACATTCTTAAAAATATCTTCTTTTGTGTTCAACAGAAGAAACTCATACAGGTTTGAAACAACATGAGGGTGAGTAAATGATAACAAAATATCCCTTTAACACACATTACACCACAGAAAAATCTGATAAAATAATCTGTAGAACCATCAAGATAATCTTACCTGGATTGTCAGAAGGGGAGAATTGGGACCAAAATCGGCCTGATTATCTTGTAGTGTGTAGGTGCCTTTACCATTCTTAGAACCTTTCAGCCCATCTGTGGAAAAGCGTCTTTTGTTGTGTTCTTAACAACTTAAAAGTCTGGCATCCTCAGTCATTCAGCGTATGATACCCAATGTTTCTCTATAACCATTTAAGTGGGCAAGTGTATGATGCCTAGTGTTTTAAATCTGTTCAGAATTTAAAAGTATTTTGTGTATTCCAGCCTATAGATGCTATGGAAGATCAGCCTCTGAGTAATACAGTTTGCCTGTTTGCTGTTGATCTGTCATCTTAAGAATAAGCTTGAGGTTTCTTTGCTACTTAACCTTTGACAAAACACTTGTCTTACATGAAATGACACCCTTCTACAACCACACAAAGCCCTAATGTTTACCCTAATGAGACCCAGAGGATGATTTAGCATCCTCACTTTTCCGTCAACACCAGACAGCTGCCAACACAGCTCGAATAACCAGCCAACACTGCCACTGAAGCCGCTGAAGCCTCAACATTGATGCGCAGCAGTGAACCTCACTCACAGGAACGAACATGCTTTACAAAACATTCTAGGGTAAAACATTCAAAGCATTTAATATACACATAATAGGTTAGACTATATTATTCACAATGAAACCGGACACTTACTGGGAGAAAGCTGACCCTTTGTACAGCTGATCGGAACATCACATGTCTGCAATAAGAGACGAGTGTCATAAGAGAAGACAATAAAATGGTGCAGACAGGGTGGAGGACAGGAAAGAGTCAACAAACACAGGTGAAACACTACAGGCCTCAACAATAAGGATTTTTCTATTTGTTCAATGAAGCTGGTGCTTCAGATTTTTTCTTACTCTACTATACTTTCATTGGCCCCACTACAAAAATAATGCATTTTGTTTTTAATTTGTGCTAGAAAGAAATGGCTAGTTGCCATGTGATCTTCTATAATTCACTAGGGTGTGAAATACTGTATTTCACACTATTTTGCTGAACTTCTACTACTGCAGCTGCATACTTCTACTTTTACTAAAACACATTTCTAAAGAAAAACCCTTTTGATCTGGTTATTATTATGTAAATCTGTCCTCTTATTTATTGGGAACATCTCCCCTGGTTTTCGATTTCATCAGTAAATTTCAAAAGCTAAGAAAAACACATTTTACTTTAAACACTTAAGTACAATTAAATTGTGTAAACATCTTTACTTTCACTCAAGTGTTTTTGGCTAGATATGTTGATGAGTAATTGTACACAACAACTGAAATAATTACTGAACTAACTAAAATGATTATAAAGTAACTAAAATAATTATAATAAAAATAATTACAGGGGTCATGACATTGACGGGCGGGGCGGCTCCTTTAAGGCTTGTCAGTAAACAGCCCCTGATTGGCTAACATCATTGCATTGGAAACCAACGCCCACTTGCTATTGTGTTTTGAAAACATGTTTCATATAAAACAAAGACAAAGCATTATGAAATCATTTACTTATGGTTTGTGATGCAGCTGCTGTCAGAGTCAATACAGTTGGCTGCTTCATTAATCAACAAAAGTTTCTTGCAATCTACAAAACAAAATGCTCCGAACCCAGACCCTAACCTTCCCCTAAAACAATGCAAATATAGTGTTGGTAGCACAATCTGATAGGTAGCATTTGTCATCAAGACACCTGTTCACCATTAAACAAACCATCCACTTGATTCCAACACTGGGATCCTTCTGAAGTCTCTAGAGAGACGCAAACGAGCTGTTTAAACTGGATGCAAACGTTCTTCCACTCTTCCATTTGTCCTGTTGTTGGCATACTCAAGCGTGTGGAGTACTTCAGAAAATAAATGCACATCTGTATACTGTATCGAGTGTAGACAGAAATCAGTGATTATAATGGGTTCTATTTGCTTTTCACTCGACGCAACGCTCACATCTGGTGTAGGCAAATGTTAGCCGTTAAGCGACTGAATGCCAGTGGGAGGGGCCTATGGTGCGATGATGTATCACTATTCATTGATGTCTTGCTCTGGAGGCATTCATATGCAAATGTATTTGCCCATGTGACATCACAGATCCCGCAATATAAAAATTTGCTGTTTTTGAAGCACATACCAACTACCTAAGTATTGTTGCAGACCATGAACACCCTTTCATGGAAACAGTATTCACTGGTGGCTGTGGCCTCTTTTAGCAGGATAATGCGCCCTGCCGCAAAGCAAAAAATGGTTCTGGAATGGTTTGAGGAGCAAAACAACGAGTTTGAGGTGTTGACTTGGCCTCCAAATTCCCCAGATCTCAATCCAATCGAGCATCTGTGGGATGTGCTGAACAAACAAGTCCGATCCATGGAGGCCCCACCTCACAACTTACAGGACTTAAAGGATCTGCTGCTAACATCTTGGTGCCAGATACCACAGCACACCTTTAGGGGTCTAGTGGAGTCCATGCCTTGACGGGTCAGGGCTGTTTTGGCAGCAAAAGGGGGACCAACACAATATTAGGTCAAAATGTTATGCCTGATCGGTGTATATATATATATATATATATATATATATATATATATATATATATATATATATAAATAGTTATCTTGAGCCCCCCTGGAAGTTTGCGGAGAACCACTCTTCTAGAACTCATCTAAAACCTTTAAACAAGACTACCGTAATGGTTATGTTTAGTTTTGTGTACAAGTTCTCCCTGTTCTGTTCTGTTGGTTACTGACAATGTGTAATGTGTTGTGTGCGCGGACACTCCCTTTAAGATTCTCTTTTGTATTTCGGTTTGTGGATAAAAGATAATTATTCTCAGTCTGAGTCATTCGTGTTTGGCGTACACTGCACCCTGTCAACTACGTTGAAATATTTATGCTTTTAAAAATTACTTTGTCTCACTGAATGACTATTTAAAATGAACTAGTGAACGTATAAAGGCTAATTCACACTGCACTGACATTCACGACATTCAAAAAAAGTGTTTATGTAAACTACCTTATGTGCAACCGAGTTGCATACAAACATTTTAACATTATTTTATCTGAAAATAAATACCAGTTGAATATCATAGCTCTGTTGTTAATTTTAACCTCTTAATATTATAGTAATATACCAAATGAGAGGGTTCCCTCTGTATAGTTTGCAGCATTATTTGGGAGAGATTTTTTTTCCTTAAGAAAATCTAACTATCGGCATCTGCAGATATCATTCTGAATAATCAGCTATCAGTATTGGCAGAGAAATTTAGTATGGGTGCATCTCTAATACCTAGTTTACTTATTGTTTAAAATCTTGATGTTGAATACATGTTAGCCTATATGTCAATTAAAAATTTTGGTAACACTTTATTTTAGGGTTCAATTCACCCTATTAACTAGTTGCTTATTACCATGCATATTACTACATGATTTTGAGCCTCTTCCAATTGATGCTTCCATCACTAGATTCATTCTCACAAGTTCAACAAAACCTCATCTATCCCAGACTGCAACAGTTGGCCCACACATCTGGTATGTGTGGGCCAACACTATTTGCTGTCTGGGATGTCAACCAACCTGATAAATTCACAACAGTGTTCAGTTAAGTACATTACAGAAAGCCAAATTTAAAGACTGTATAAAACACATGTATTTGAGCAACAAGTACAAGGGCAAGGGAAAGTCTCTCTGACACTGACCCCGGGACATTGGACCATCCTTATTGTTAAGGCCTGCATTAAAGCATCTGAGGGCTGTTCTGTTAACTGCCTGTGGTTAAGGAAGAAACTGAGAATGAGAGCTGCAGTGTGTGATGTTTTCTGACTAGCAGTGTGTGAAAGCGTGCTGAGCGTGAGGGCTACTCACTTGCAGGGTGATTTGGGGACAGGCTTCTCCGTAACATCATAATGACCAGGTGAGAGGTTAATATCCTGTGTTAAACACACCCAAACATTAATACATCAACCAATTGTTTTGACATACTCATTCATATTCTCAAAGGTGAAATCTTTACTCAGCCACTGATATCAGATAAATATTTTGCTTATGTGTTTAGTATCAGTCACCAAAAAATTCATTGTATGGTGTGTTACACAAAACTGATATGTACATCACATGGAATGAAAGATAGAATGTTGATCTGACCTCAAGGTAGTAACCACCTTGAGGAAGGTTTGTATGTCTATATATTATTGAGGTGACGTCCCGTTCATTGTGATTGACTGACCTTATCCCTGAGGCCTAAAGTTAGGTTGTCAGGTCTGGGGCAGTTTTTGAAAGAGTAAGTTGCCTGGCGCCGCAGAGCCTCATTGGTTGAGTCAGTAAAGTTATATGCCCCGGGCAATAGCAGATCCCCAGCTCGACGTACAGTCGGCATGAGGGTGTTTCGCCCGGGGCCTTTGAAGCTGTACGTCCTAGGCACCGGGTTGAGTCCTGTCTCCTCTATGAAGTCTCGGATGTGGTAACTGCCAGGAATGGGATAGTTCTGGTGGTAGAAAGAGGAGACCTCTTTTACGCCTGTTTCACAACTTACATCATTTCTGGCTTACTACACTGTATGTATGTCCTTTAGTAACAGCCAGCTTATAAAATGGTTATTGAGTGAAGTCATTGTTTATTACAACACATTGTGAAATCATCTAAATGACTATAATCTATATAGAACAGAGCCCAAAGTGTAATAAACTGCTTAAATCATCTGGACTAAAAGCATGATTGTACTGATAAACAGATTTAAAGTGCATATCTTTTCATTACAAAAATACTTGCAGCTGTGGTTACGCAGTGCTGCTTATGCGGGTAGTGTGAAAGCTGTAAACTATTAATATGAGCATCAAAATAAATACAATCTGCTTTCATGTGCGGTGTGAATAAGGCCTTATTTTTTAAGAGGCCATTTGTACACCAAAAGTACACTTCATATTGTGTGCATCTAGATCTTTCGTAAAATATCACCTACCTTAATAGTGTTTCTCCACCAACCACTTCTGTCAGTGTCTTTCTGTTTCTGGAAAAAAAGAGCACTGATCACTAAAAGTATATACCGATCAGGCATAACATTATGACCTAATATTGTGTTGGTCCCCCTTTTGCTGCCAAAACAGTCCTGACCCGTCAAGGCATGGACTGCACTAGACCCCTGAAGGTGTGCTGTGGTATCTGGCACCAAGATGTTAGCAAACCTCAAACTTGTTGTTGTGCTACTCAAACCATTCCTGAACCATTTTTGCCATTTTTTATATCCACGTGATGTAAAAGAAAATGTGATTCATCAGACCAGGCCACCTTCTTCCATTGCTCCGTGGTCCAGTTCTGATGCTCACGTGCCACTGTTGGCGCTTGGACAGGGGTCAGCATGGGCACCCTGACTGGTCTGCGGCTATGCAGCCCCATACGCAACAAACTGCGATGCACTGTGTATTCTGACACCTTTCTATCAGAACCAGCATTAACTTCTTGAGCAATTTGAGCTACAGTAGCTCGTCTGTTTGATCGGACCACACGGGCCAGCCTTCGCTCTCCACGTGCATCAATGAGACTTGGTCGCCCATGACTCTGTCTGTTCCTTCCTTGGACCACTTTTGATAGATACTGACCACTGCAGACCAGGAACACCCCACAAGAGCTGCAGTTTTGGAGATGCTCTGACCTAGTCGTCTAGCCATCACAATTTTCAACTTTGAGGACAAAATGTTCACTTGCTGCCTAATATATCCCACCAACAGGTGCCGTGTTGAAGAGATAATCAGTGTTATTCACTTCACCTGTTAATGTTATGCCTGATCGGTGTATATGCACTAGCGTTTGGAGTTAGTGAGATTCTGTTATGTTCACCAAGGCTGAATTAATTTTTTTATAGTAAAAATAAAGTGAAAAACAGTAATATTGTAAAATATTATTACAATTTAAAATGTGTTTTCTGTATTTTTAAAAAGTAATTGGCTGAATTCTCAGCAGTCGTCAAATTTTCATCATCATTACTCCGGTCTTCAGTGTCACATGATCCTTCAGAAATCATTCTAATATGCTGATTTGCTGCTCAAGAAACATATCTTATTATTATCAATATTGAAAACAGTTGTGCTGCATAAACTGTGATACATTTTTACAGGATTCTTTGATGACTAGAAAGTAAAACAAAAAACTAAAAAACTTTTGTAACATTATGTCTTATTAAAAAAAACAAAAACCTTTGAATGGTTGTTAAGAAAAGGTGCACATTGATCCAACCCTAATCAAACACACCTGAACAAGTAAATGGAGGTCTTCAGGATTACTAGATTACTGAACGGTGTGTTTGATGAGGGTTGGAAACACACCCCTCAAACTCTGCAGGTCCGAAGATCCATGCACTATCAATTCTTATGTACCAACCTTCCACCACAACAAATGTGAAAACTTACCTCATCTATACATTTCCCTTTGGGTAATGTTTTCTCTCTTCCTTTGGCCATAGTTCTGTCGTTCCTGTTTGTTTTCTGTAACAGACACCTGAACAAAAAGCGTTGCTTAGATACTAGAACTATTTAACTATTAATCGAGTTTCTGCTAATTGTTTGCTCTCTTATTCATTATTTATTTTTTACTGATTTTGTTTCATATTGGGGAAAAAATGAGTTTGTTCATCAAATTCTCTGATCAAAAATTACAATGTGAGACACTTCTTACAGTTTTTATTCAAGACCAAGTTATCTGAGCTGCTATCCACAATTATTGTTGTACTGTATGTATACATGTTTTTTTTTTCTCCTAATGTATTAAATTAGTTAATTAAACTTTAATTTAAAGTTCTACAATAAATCTCCCAAGCTTTGAAAGGGATCTATCTAGGTTGGCGACACAATATAAAGTTTTATTATTCATATAATTTGTTGTATCTAAGAGGCATATGACACATCCACTTATAGGGTTTTGTCACAAATGAATAACACAGTAGAAGCTGTGAAGCAGAGAAGGCAGCTCTCTCTGGGAGTTTAGGGCAGAATGTTCTGCTCTGTTGCTAGGCAACCAGGAACACATGCTTCTAACAAGCAACTGAAGGGCCCAGTGTTTACTGTTTGTCAGAGCTGTCTGCTGTACCAGTGCACTTCAACACTGACATACCATGAATAACCAAGCCATGCTTCAGTTTACTGCTGCCATTGTAATAATCTCATACTTTTGTTTTGGATTGCCAAAAAGCTTTTTACACCTAATGTGGAGAGATGGGTGTATGATACTTTATAGCTGTGTAATAACTATATTATAACAGCATAAATACTCCAAACATGCATCAAAATCAACTAGCCTCTGATAAACCCAGCCAAACTTCTGAATAGGCCATATTCTCATGAGGAAAAGGATGACTTTTACAACAATTGTCATTCAAGATTACTTTAATGAGCTTTTGTTTGACATCGAGGCCTCACCCCAATCCTATCCTGTGAATACACATAGTACTTTGTCCAGCTGACTCAGAGACGCACATCCTATAATGATTTACAAATGAATAATCTTAACTATTACAATAAATAGAAACAACTCAGTTAAGGAAACTAGTTAACGGTTTCAAACTACTAAAAATCAGCTCTGGGATGCATAATGATTAACAGAAGAGTTTTTAATCAGAGGGCTAAATGATGCGTCGCAAACAAATAAACTTTCCAATATGGGTAAATAGTCAATTTTATTGGAAAACAAATATACAACTTGGAATGGACTATCTGAGGCATGACAATGCCATTAAGCGGCTTAAAAAAAGAAGAAAAAGAAAGAAAAGGTAAAGAAAGAAAAAATAATGTGAATAAGTGATTAAAACATTAAAAAGCACTGTAAGATTCAAACAAGTTCTTAGTATAGAACAGCAGATACAAAAAGAGTTTATGTACGAGTATCTTGTAGATACACCCGTCTTTTTTTTTGCAGTAGTGCAATGCTGAGAAATTTCATATAATATATATATATATATATATATACATATACATATATATATATATATATATATTTATATATATATATACTTTGTCCATAGTCCATGCAGAGTTACTCCTCTACATTGTTGCCATGCCAACGTCGCTGCCAGAAGACAACCAGCTGGCAGGTCTCCACTCTTGCTACGCATGAGGGGGGCAGACAGACGTGACGTGTACGTTTTTGCACGTCACAACCCCCTCTTCGCGGCAACAAGCACCTGATCGTGTAACCGCACCGCCACTCCAAAAACACGATGACAGCAAAAGAAAGGGACATGAGGACTGAAGATCCTATGCAGTTTACATGCAGTTCCTTTGGACAGCCGGGAGGAGGAAGGGGAGGGGACTTAACATTTTACAGATAAATTAAACAGAAAAAAGGCAAATTATTTATAGAAGAGAGAGGATCTGTACAAGGCCTTCATTTCGCCGTCATCATCTGTACAAATTCTGTGGAGACATAGAACGGGTTAGTCCGTTTCTGAACAGTGACAAGACTTCTTACATGAACTAAAGATGCACCCTGACACCATATCCTAACCAGCCATGACTGTGCCAACTGACATCTTATTGATCCAAAAATCCCACTCCGCATAACAGTATATTAAACAAAGCATGTTCTGAGGACACAACCAATGAGTTCCAAAACTCACCTTCGTAGTTAACCTGTCCGTCTCCGTCAATGTCTGCTTCTCGGATCATCTCATCAACCTCCTCGTCGGTCAACTTCTCTCCAAGGTTTGTCATGACGTGACGCAATTCAGCTGCGCTGATGTAGCCATTCCCATCCTAAAGCACAGGATATCCAGGTCAGCGACTGCACATGACTTTGTGTCTTATTCTGGAACTGGACAAGCTTTACCTTATCAAAGACACGGAATGCTTCTCTGATCTCCTCCTCGCTGTCTGTGTCCTTCATCTTCCTCGCCATCATGGTCAGGAACTCTGGGAAGTCTATCGTGCCATTTCCTATGCAGAAAGCGAAATAATTCAGTTCAGACAAACCCTAACTTTTACTATTCACTTGGGTTGTGGATGCATGTGGCTGTCCTCACCATCAGCATCCACTTCGTTGATCATGTCTTGCAGCTCAGCCTCTGTTGGGTTCTGTCCGAGAGAGCGCATGACAGTGCCCAGCTCTTTGGTTGTGATGGTGCCATCGCCGTCCTTGTCAAAGAGTGAGAAAGCCTCTTTGAATTCTGTTAAGGGTGACAGATAAATAGAATAGGATCTTGTATTAACAGAGTCTCCCATAGATAAACAAACAGTGAACACAAAAGACACACAGAGGAAGCAGTGGGGCCAGTTCCAAAAAAGGGATGCCCAAATACACTTTCAAAACAAGCTCTTTCCGATATTAATGCAAAAGGAGCTTGAGCTCAACCATATAGCATTTAAAGTTAACATGAAACGTAAGATGACCCTATTTACTTTAACATGTGTTCCTGGTCAGGTGACTGATATTCTGAAAAAACAACAACAAAAACTCTTTATAATCTTTTTAAAAATGCAATAGCTATGAAGCAACTCTGCATTTTGGCTGGTGTAATAAATCATTCTTTAACAAACTCCAGGCTTCATTCTGAAAAGTAACCCAACCAATTACTACTGAAAAGCAACATGTCTGATTATGGAAATAAAACAGGTTGCAAATTACTTTAAATTCAGGGTCAGAAACCACCAAACACAGAGCAAAACAGCAAAGTTAGGCAGTCTTTAAAAAGCAGTTTGTCCATACTCATAATGAACACTGCAAAGAGCCACTGCAGTCTGTAATTACCAGTTTATTACGCAAGGCACACACAGGAAGAACATGTGTGACACCCAAACTAGAACAGGCTTGAACAACTACAATGGAAAAAGTCCTAGATATCAATCCCTCTAAAGAGAAATGTGACGTCTGTTTATGTAAAAACGCCACTACAATTGCCTGTCCTCGCATAAATGAAACCTTACCCTGTTTCTATGCAAACTATCAACTCTGAGGCACCGTTTCTATGGAGATCCAGCACTGTGACCTCACTCTGTTCCTATGGAGACCCACTGAACCATATAGAGATCCAGTGCTGTGACCCCATTGAGCGGATATAGGATCTAGACTTCAGAGCAGTATGGAAACTCGGCTGTGACCTCACACAATCTCCAGGGAAACACTCTTTGGAGACTATGTCTCGATGGATAAACCACCATGACCTCACTGTCACTATGGAGACAGACCACAATGACCTAAATGGTTTCAGAGCATTTCTGTTTGAGGTTCTCTACTGTAATCACACAACCATGATCAGAAGCATTAGTCAAAATAAAGTTGATCCTGAAAGTGTGAGGTTTTCACATTCCTTTTCTTCCAAAGTATTTAGAATAACACTAAACTTGCAGGGTAGTCTTTGCATGCGATACAAGAAATATGAATCTCAGATCACCTAAAAGGAAATAAAAATTCTGTTGTCATAAAACAAGCACATATCTATTAAATTAGAGACAAAGAGATAAGTGCAAAAAAAGAAAAATAAATATAAACACTATATAAACCATTAAAATTACCCTAAGAATCCAAAACACTTTGTAAACGTATTATAACAATATCAAGAACATCACGTCCCACCAAAGTAACACGTCCATCGTGACACTAGAATCTGCAATATCAGGCCAGAAATTAGTCAATGTGAGCCAGCAGACAGTGAAACTGTAACTTCACGTCAAAGCCATTGAGATGTTCAGTCCAGCAGGGGACACACCCTTGTTCATCGGTGCCTGCAGTTACTAACTCTCTCCAACAGAGAAGGGTGTGTTCATCGAAAACTACAACTAGCCCCAGGAAATTACTCAACCACTTAGTTTTAAATCCTGGTGTTACATGCTTCCCACCACCACAACAAATCCATTAATTTGGGGAATTTGTCCCAAGTCTCAGGGCTCGCCATAAAAGGAAATGATATAAATCCACAGAGAGAGAGGGGAGGAGGGGGACGGCGAAGAGGGGAAACCACGGGAATCCACACCACTGACCATGTGCCAATGGACGGGAGGGGGGAATTTCTTACCGGCAATCTGTTCTTCTGTCAACTGATCAGCCTGCAAAGGAGAAAAAGAGAAGACATAGCCTACATTGAGAACAATTATGCATGAAGCAATATAAACCTATACTGGTCAACCATTTGTTTTAGTATTGGTGGTTTAAAACCTGGGCATCATAAAGGATCTGATTTTAAAAGAACAATTCACCCCAAAATTTGATGTTGGTCAGAATGACAGCCTCAGTCTCCATTTACCTTCATTATGGTGTAAAAAAGATGGAATGAAAGTAAACTCCGATTGAGACTGTCAGTCTAACATCTCCTTTTTTGCTCCAAAGAAGAAAGTCAACCAGTTGTATTGGTTTGTAACAACATGAGAATGAATAAATGTCTATTTTCATTTTGGGGTGAACTTTCCCGTTGATGCTAACTGCAGAAGGTGGCGCAGTCCCTCTCCACCGCTCATAAAAGTCTTTGTACTGTTTTATTCATGAATAGAACATTGAATTAAAGGACCACAGACGTTCAAATGCTTTCTATACGCGTGTTTGATAACGAGCACATATTCAAACATAAGCTTGTGCAAGAGAAATGCGCCATATTTGCAGGTGACGTACCCCTCAAACTGTATTAGCTATCAATATAGCTTTTCCAAGCTGTTGCTTTAAATTATTTCATGTTACAGCAAGAACTGAATATTCAACTGATACCCCCCTATGAAATTAAATGAATACGTATATATAAAACCCAAGTAGAAGACTGCCTGTCATTAAACCATATGACTCCCATACATTCAATGAAAACATTTATATATAACTATTCAATACCAACGAACTGTATACTGTCTGTTATGCGCATTATTTTATGTATACTGTCTATAATAACTAAATTTTGCATCAAATAAACAGTGACGTTAACACCTAACAGTTTTTACTCACCATCGCGCTGTTTTAACAGATGTATTTCCACACAGAACAACAGTCCGCAGCTGGCAAACAAACAGGATGCAATCTTACAGGGCTTGACGCGCCTTTAATGGTCGCTTATAAACCCCTCCCCCTGCTTTCTCTCCATCCGCCAACACACTTCCTTCCCTATCAGAAACGATCGTCAAAAATGTCACAATTGTGATGCGTGAGCGTGCAGTACAGAGTACCGTGAATTTTATACGATAGCGACGTCTTCAAATCGCGAAGATGTATGCTATACAGCGAGGGGGGGCTTGTTTTGAGTGGAACTAGCTAACCGGCGGAGTCATACATTCTGCTAAAGTGTGATGCGTCAATCGCAGTACTGTACGTTATGGCTAGGAGAGGCGGCTTCTGATTGGCCCATTTGTACCCGCAATGCGTCACTCGCTAAGATCCGAGTAGAGCTGCATTCCCGACTAGACTCACTCACTACACATCAGGGTCAGATATTAACCAGGGCTCATGGCAGGAATGCCATGGAAAGTGGTAAATGTGTGAAACTATTAAAAATATTTGGGCAAAAATATCACTGAAGTACATTTTTCTTCTTTTTTTATCTGTAACATTTGATATATTTAATATTATTTTCTAGGCCTATGAATATTACTTTATATGTTGAAGTACTGGACATAAAATGACAGGATGCTATGTATAGCCTAAATAGGCTCCTGCTTATTAATACATTTTAAATTAATTAATTAAATACATTTTATTAATAATAATAAAATCCCTTAATTTCTGACACTGCAACATATAGGCTAATGCACCCTAAGCAAGTGGGATTCATGTAGAGTGTAGCATAAGCATCAAGTGATCGTAAGACGTATTTGGAGTTTTTTTTTTTGTTTGTTTGTTTGTTTGTTTGTTTTTTGATGATGCCACCAAAGCAATTAATAATAAATAAATAAAAAAAGACGGTTAAATTTGAGAAAATTATTCAATACAATCATTATGCAAGAATGTCACCATATATTAGCCTAAGGATTGAGAGGACCAAAATGTAATACATTATTGATAATTAAACCATTAAGAATAATATAGGTCAACTAATATAGCCTAAATATTTTGTCACTCTCAATAGTTGTCACAGCACCATGCAGAAAAATTAACTAAATGGACAGGCTGGGCATGTTTAGACTGAGCATTACATGTAATATTATGCATTTAATGTAATCAATGAAATAAAACAAATGGTAGACCCGATCCAGCTCCGTTAAAAGGATTTGAACATTAGTTATGGAGTGCAATCCACTTAATTTCTTCATCAGATTGATTTGGCAAGGCTGGCCTGCAAGCTTTACAGAATGTCTGCCTGCAATGTTTTATATACGACAAGAAGAATAAAGCATTTAGAAGCCCTTGTGATGATTCAGATCCCATTAATACTATAAATAAATCACCTGAAGTAGAATACAATTCTGCTTGATATCAATTAAACCGAACGATTATGCAGATATAAAACATTTCTGTATTAGATCCATCCTCATAACAGGTTATGCACGTTACTGACGGTGACTGATGTGTGTATGCTTTTGTCGTGTTGTGTGCAAGCAATCGAGTGTAACATCAGCTAAGACAGGCTCATCTAGCGATATGTCAGATGTGGCATAAGGAGCAGCAGGTTTGTGGGCACACGTGCAGTAGATGTTAGGCCTGCTTGTACTCACTGAATGCATGAGTATCTGATGGCCTGCTTCTCTATGCTTGGCTGCCTGGCTCTCTCTCCCACTGGCCACCTGTCTCTAGACCAAACCCAGTGAATTTGAAGGTGGGAGAGCGTGGAACCTCTGGGGTCAGTTTAAGAATAAACAGGCTCCAACGGTCCTCGCAGCAAAATAAGGCGGTTCCATAGATTTTTGGCCCATATAATGAAAGTCAGAGTTGTTTTGGATACCGTTGACTTTCACAAAATTTACAAGAATAGTTATTCCAAATATTTTTGTTCTGCAAAAGAAAGAAAGTCAGACATCATGAGAGTGATTAAAGAATTTCCTCTGTGTTCCTAGATTGCACAATTAGCGTGAAATCGTTGATTTGTAAATGGATGCACACATTCACACACAAACAGGAAGCGTACCGTCCGCACCCAGCCATATGCACAAACACACATTCAAGCGCACCATTTAGAGATCCTTATAAGTAACTGATTCAGTGTCCACTTGGCACTTGCCACCATCTCTGTTGCCTAATCCTCAACACAGTGGCGTCTATTCATTCAAATCTGCTTTTCTACACTGGGATTGCAACTCATAGAGAAGATTATGCGACAAAGAAAGTAGAAACATCATAAAGGGCCTTGCTATTAATCACAAGAAGGAGATAAGCTGGATTCAGACTGATTCAGTCTTTAAGAAGAAGAAACAAACATGTTTGTGACAATGGCTGCATGTTAGTGTGTTCTACAAAGGCTTTCTGTGTATAATAGCTTCGAATTTTATCTTGTTAAATATAAAGATGTAATCATCTTTCCCATTGGCAGATCTTTAAAAAAAATAGCAGCTGCCTCCATAGGTCTCTCAGCAACACCATGTTTTAGGTCATTACATTACTGATTAGTCAATACAGCATTTCAACCTTGCTAAAATCCATGATAAGACTTTATATTACCAAGACAGATCCCTCATA
The DNA here is from genome assembly GCA_039654625.1 of Rhinogobio ventralis. Lineage (NCBI taxonomy): Eukaryota > Metazoa > Chordata > Actinopteri > Cypriniformes > Gobionidae > Rhinogobio > Rhinogobio ventralis. The sequence goes on along the minus strand of CM077204.1, from coordinate 12,370,434 downwards.
TAACTCTAAATGGGAGAAACTGCAACACTCAATGGTGACTCTATAGAGCCAGTTGGTAAAATCATTTTGTCGCTGCACCATCTGTTAGAAATAATCTTTCTCTATTTGACCATAAGAAACAATCCAACAATTCAAGTCAAAACATTTTTTATATGTTGTTGTATAGAGCCCTGCAATTGGGGTGGGGGGAGGGGGAATATTGTATAGCCACAAATTAATAATTAGTTCCCACAATTTATTGATTTGTGTAATAATTAATTTTATTTCAATTGTGGCCACTATACTAAAACAAGGGAACGAATTAGCACAATATGGTCATGATTTAACTAAAGCGAGGGAACAAATAATGTGCAGGGCTCCATATTATATCCATAAAATAGCTGTCTGGAGCCATTGCCAGTATCCGCAGTGTAAACTGACTTTCCAAGAAAAGGACTTCAGTAAAAATAAAAAAATCTGCAAAGTTCCTATAGCTGACTGTTATTTTTGTTGCAGGGGGCTATATTTTCTAGCGGATGGATGCCACTGAATTTACTAATGCATAAGTGTCTTAAATTAACATTTTAAATGGAAAATTTGTCTTTAATATTTTATTGTGAAGTAACAGTTTTATAAAAGCAATAAGGGACTCAAGGTTGTGCTGAATATAGTCACTTTGATACACTTTGTTCCTAACTTTTCTTATTTAAAAATGTAAATGTTCTGTTTCTGGATGTTGATTGGTCAATACAGCGTTCCATTGCATCATTCCCCATAGAGACCAATTATTGACCTTAGATTAGGCTATATGTCTATATATATAGCATAAGAGACTTCTTCTAAAAATATTAAAAGCTTACCCATCAAAAACTTTTGAACAGCAGTGTATGCATGGATTATTTACTTTAAGATTAATAAAAAAAAATAGGTAGGGTGAATTTTCATTTCATGCCGACTTTAATGCAGTTGCAAGAAAAGGTATGTGAACCGCTTGCAGAATCTGTGAAAATGTGAATAATTTGAACTAATAAGAGAGATCATACAAAATGCATGTTATTTTTTATTTAGTGCTGTCCTGAATAAGATATTTTACATAAAATGTTTTCATATAGTCCACAAGACAAAAAAATAGCTGAATTTATTAAAATGACCTGTTCAAAAGTTTATGAACCATTGATTTATAATACTGTGTGTCATTCCCTGGATGATCCACAGCTGTTTTTTTGTTTTGTGATGGTTGTTCTTGAGTTCCTTGTTTGTCCTGAACAGTTAAACTGCCCTATGTTCTTCAGAAAAATCCTCCAGGTCCTGCAAATTCTTTAGTTTTCCAGCATCTTTTGCATATTTGAACCCTTTCTATCAGTGACTGTATGATTTTGAGATCCATCTTTTCAGAGGACAGTTGAGTGACTCAAACACAACTATTAAAAAAGGTTCAAACATTCACGGATGCTCCAGAAGGAAACACAATGCATTACGAGCTGGGGGTGAAAACATATTGAATTTGAAGATCAAGGTAAATTGTACTTAATTTGTCTTCCGGGAAACATGTAAGTATCTTATGTTGCTTCTGAAGGGCAGTACTAAATGAAAAAAAAATAATATTTAAACAAAATAAGGAAAGTTTGGACATCTTCATCCTGTTCAAAAGTTTTCACCCCTCGGCTCTTAATGCATTGTGTTTCCTTCTGGAGCTTCAGTGAATGTTTTTTTAATAGTTGTGTTTGAGTCCCTCAATTGTCCTCAGTTTGAAAAGATGGATCTCAAAATCATACAGTCACTGCTGGAGAGGGTTCAAATATTCAAAAGATGCTGGAAAACTGAAGAATTTGTAGGACCTGAAGGATTATTCTGAAGAACATTGGGCAGTTTAACTGCTCAGGACAAACAAGGGACTCAAGAACAACCATCACAAAACAAAAAAACAGTCGTGATCATTCAGGTAACGACACACAGCACTGAGAATCAATGGTTTATAAACTTTTGAACGGGTTATTTTAATAAATTCAGCTATTTTTCTGTCTTGTGGACAATATGTAAACATTTTTTATGTAAAATATCTTATTCAGGACAGCACTAAATAAAAAATAACGCATTTTGTATGATCTCTTTTATTTTGTTAAAATTATTCACATTTTCACAGATTCTGCAAGCGGTTCACATACTTTTTCTTGCAACTGTATGTAATATATAAATATAGTCATGACTGAAAGAGCTGCAGGCGCTGTGCAACAACACCAGTCTCTTAAGATAAAATGATGATAAACGAAAATCTAATAATATCTGTCAAATTTATATGCTTTTGAGAGCAATATTGTCATGAAGGAGCCAATTGTGGGTGTTAAGAATTCCAATCTCGTGCTATTTTTAGCTAATGTAGCAGTATACAGTGAACATGTTTAAACGTAAACCTGCATGACGTGTTTGCCCTACAATTGTTTTGGGTAGTGCATGAGCGATGGTACCATACGTGGGTTGGAGTGTGAAGGCAAGGCGTTTATGTATATACTTCTCTACATGTGTTGTTCTCCTGAAATGACTCACTCTTCCCTGTTTTTCAAGCATATTTATTCACCCAGCACTCAAATCTTCTCTTGTAAAGCATGTAGAACTGTGGCACTTCAATGAAAGAAGGCCATCTCTTCCATAGAACATTTCAGATCTTTCCAGATCTAGAGCTCAAAACAAAAGATGACTCTCATACCTTGAACGTTAATAGGCAAGTTAAGGCAAGTCTACACAGGGCAAGGCATTCAAAAGGCATTGAAGAACACCTCCTTACAGGAAATATGCAGCGGATTTTTCCTCTTAAGGGCAAATCTGCAGGTTCAGTCTGCAGGAGTCTTCAACAAAAGGCTGTGGGTGTGGATACTGAGGCCAGAGCAGGTGTCTGGGTGTAGATGTCCGCCTGTGTAACTGGAGGTTGTGTCGTCTTTAATTTATGAAGCCTGCCCATGCTGGAGGGGATAAGAGTTGGTTTTCAGGGCGTATGAGGATGTTTAGCTCTTACAAGTACGTACAATGTTCTGATAGTAATAGGATTTTTGTACCTGTTTGTACCATGGTTTAAATTATTTAGATAACCATGCAGCATGGTATTTACATACCACTCCTGCAACATTTGAGTCCAAAGATGATGAAGATAGACAAAGGGGTTCAAAATAGAAGCGTAGTTTATTAAACAAAGTTACTCAGGTAAACCAAGTAAACTTGTGTAAAACGTGTAAAGCAGCACTAACACGAACAATACTAACAATGAGTAGAAGGAAATGAGGAACTTAAATACACAATGATTATGAACTCAACAGGTGTGATCGTGAAATGAATATCCATGGCAACTAATGACTGGTGGGAACAAAGGAACACAGGAAACAGGTAACTAAGGCTAAGGCTAACTAAACAAACTAAGGCTGCTTCCGAAATCGTATACTTCCTTACTATATAACAGGCGAAAAACAAAAGAAGTATGTCTGAATCCACAGTACTCATAAAAGAGTAGGCAAAAAGTACCCGGATGACCTACTACTTCCGGCGAGATTCTGAAGTGTGTATTTGATGGACACTTTACTATTCCATGAGGCCACGTGAATGGCGACGCAACTGACACTGGTAGATAATAATGACAACATGGCGAATATACGTCCCAGATTACATTCATACTACACACACTCATACTATATAGAACATACTTTTTTAGCGGTCGTGAAGTAAATACTTATTCAAAATAAGTACCTACCTAAAGGTGCAGTATGTAGCATTTATTAGGATCTATTGACAGAAATGCAATATAATATACATAACTATGTTTTCAGTGGTGTATAAAGACCTTACATAATGAACCGTTATGTTTTTATTACTTTAGAATGAGCCATTTCTATCTACATACACCACGGGTCCCCTTACAGTGAAGTCGCCATTTTGCACCGCCATGTTTCTACAGTAGCCCTAAACGGACAAACTGCTCTACAGAGCACTAGCTACTCTCTGCTGTCTCAGACAACGACATCTTTGTCCTGTGTCGGCCACCGTAGCTTCTCTATGTGCTTCGAAAGGGAGGTGTGATGCAATTCGCAACCTCACCGCTAGATGCCACTAAAATTTACACAGTGCACCTTTATGCGATTTAGGACGCAGCCTAAAAGTCCATGAAAATAAAAGAAAAAACACTTTAAAAGACTTACAGTACATAAATTAAAATGAGGGAATGAATTAGTACAACATAGCTACAATTTAACTACTAAAATGAGGGAACGAATCAAAATGTCCACAAACTACAAAATGTCCACAATTTTGGCCACGTTGTAACTAAAACAAGGTGTGGGAATTAATTTTTAATTTGTGGCTATGATATCTATTTTCATGCATGTCATGTGGGGGGGCTCGTTACAAAAACACATACTTTTTGTCATTGATATGCCTGCTCACAATTCGAGAGTTGTGAGAGTCTATCAATGGCATTAAACTCTTGTGCGTCAAATAGCCATGTGGGTCGTTTAAAACAGTGTAAGTAATTTCACCCTTGAGTTCGGTAAAGATTTACAGCCAGATGTTGTTGTATTCATGCAGTTTCTTAACGGCACTGTTACACTTAGATTGAAAAGCTGTACTCAGCATTACTCGGAGCACAACTCTGGATTAAATTGTTGGCAAAAAGCAAGTTGAGGGCTTGCAGAAATGACATAAAGGGGAGATAAGGACAGAGCATGAAAGAGCTTAGTTCACAATCTAAACTTTATAGTTTTATGACTTGGAGATAAACGCTTGCAAAGTGCAGAGTCCAATGGCAGGACCTTAAGGGCAGCTGATAGCTCTTAAGAGTTTACTGCTTCCGTGGGGCAAATATAACTTCATGCCATTAACAATGAGAGAATGGGTGTCAATAAGACACAAAATATTGAGTCTTACTGAATGGAAAAAAAAACACTTTATTTTAAGGTGACGTAGTTACATTGTACTTACTCAAATAAATACTAAGTAATATTAATCAACTACTATAGAGATACGGTTAGGGTTTGGTTTAGGGTTAGTTATGAATATGAACAATTTACTGTTATTACTATAGTAAGTACATGTAGTAACGTGTAACTACGTCACCTTAACATAAAGTGTTACCAAGGGTTGTGTATAGAAGCCAGTTGTTTCCAGGTAACCTGAAAAGCTGGAACACCTGAGTGACAGTCCTCCGCCCAGGTTACACCTCTTATGTTATGCAATACAATGAGAGATTTGCATGTAAAAGACCGTCTCTCCTCTCATGAAAGTTAGAAGCTCATGTTCTCTTTGGGGTCTCATAGACCCCAAGGCTGTTCTGTCAGCTCAGATATCATACTTGACATTGAAGTATTAGGTTGATACTTCATGACTTTTTCTAATCTCAATAACACACTTCAAACAACCTTCATGAAAACATTATATTACTTTTGCTTGGTGTCTTAAAGACTAAATAAAAAAATAATAAATGCAAATATTTGAATATGAAATTATCGACCTCAAACAGAAACAGTGTTACTATATTGAAAACATTTCGGAAAAGTGCATGTCTGCTTTCAATAATGACTCTCAATACTCTCAATAATGTCGTACTCTATTCAGAAGACTGTATTAAAAGAGTCTGTTTCAACAGTATGGAAGCCCTAAGAGGCCACAAAAGAACATGAGTTACATTTTTAAGTTTAAAATTCATGCCTAAAGCCAGAATGAGGATGTTACCTAAAGAAATAGGCCGTAGAGTTTTAAAACAGAGAAACAAACAAGATTTGCAAGGGTAATAGAGAAAAATGAAAGCACGAAAAAGTAGTAGGTGATGGGCTGATCCGCTGATGGGGGGAAAAACAATTGAAAGGTTTATGACAACAATTGTGTAAAAGAGGATGAGAAGGGCGAGCAATAAGGATGACTGAGAGAGCAGGTGGGGTATAAAAGGAGGGAAAAAGGAAAGTGCACATGCGGCTGCTGCCCTGCTCTTGACCCCCTCTCCCTGTGTCGGCCTTCCTCTGCAGTGCAGGGCTGCAAACAACTCTGATGATCTCATCTTGCAGCGGCCACCACACACACACACACACTGCATAGGGAGAAGTGCAGGTGTCTGCCCGGTGCCTCTTGTGATTGACTGTCTGCCCTCAAAGTCACAGAAACACACTGCTGCCACCAAGAGGTGAAATGTACATACTACACTTTCACAACACTAAAACATAACCACTTATTCAGTAGCACATACTAATTTACTGTGAGGACAAAAAGTCTGAGAGCATGTTAAACATTAGCACACACATATTTACTCATTTTTATACTAATAATATAATTAATAAAAACTAGTAATATAGTATTAAATAAGGAAATAATGAAAAATAGAAGTACACTATATTGCCAAAAGTATTGGGACACCCCTCCAAATCATTGAATTCAGGTGTTCCAATCACTTCCATGGCCACAGGTGTATAAAATCAAGCACCTAGGCATGCAGACTGCTTCTACAAACATTTGTGAAAGAATGGGTCGCTCTCAGGAGCTCAGTGAATTCAAACGTGGTACCGTGATAGGTTGCCACCTGTGCAATAAGTCCATTCGTGAAATTTCCTCATTACTTAATATTCAAGTCAACAGTGTTTACTTGTCAACTGCAACGAAGTGGTAGGCCACGTAAAATCAGAGAGCTGGGTCAGCGCATGCTGAGAAGCACAGTGCGCAGAACTTTCTGCAGAGTCAATAGCTACAGACCTCCAAACTTTGTGTGGCCTTCAGATTAGCTCAAGAACAGTGCGTAGAGAGCTTCATGGAATGGGTTTCAATGGCCGAGCAGCTGCATCCTAGTCTTACATCACCAAATGCAATGCAAAGCGTCGGATGCAGTGGTGTAAAGCACGCCGCCACTGGACTCTAGAGCAGTGGAGACGTGTTTTCTGGAGTGACAAATCATGCTTCTCTGTCTGGCAATCCGACTGGACAAGTCTGGGTTTGGCGGTTGCCAGGAGAACAATACTTGCCTGACTGCATTGTGCCAAGTGTAAAGTTTTGGGGTTGTTTTTCAGGGGTTGGGCTTGGCCCCTTAGTTCCCGTGAAAGGAACTCTTAATCCTTCAGCATACTAAGACATTTTGGACAATTTCATGCTCCCAATTTTGTGGGAACAGTTTGGGGATGGCCCCTTCCTGTTCCAACATGACTGCGCACCAGTGCACAAAGAAAGATCCATAAAGACATGGATGAGCGAGTTTGGTGTGGAGGAACTTGACTGGCCTGCACAGAGTCCTGACCTCAACCCGACAGAACATCTTTGGGATGAATTAGAGCGGAGACTGCGAGCCAGGCCTTCTCGTCCAACATCAGTGCCTGACCTCACAAATGCGCTTCTAGAAGAATGGTCAAAAATTCCCATAAACACACTCCTAAACCTTGTGGAAAGCCTTCCCAGAAGAGTTGAAGCTGTTATAGCTGCAAAGGGTGGGCCAACTCCATATTAAACCCTACGGATTAAGAATGGGATGTGATTAAAGTTCATGTGCATGTAAAGGTAGGCGTCCCAAAATGTTTGGCAATATAGTGTATATTCGCAAGTGATCGCAGTTGTAAAAATCATGTTTCCTAAAACCAGCTTATAATCAGTTTTACGTCCAGTACTCTTTTAAAAAGGTTATTTTTTTGTCCATTTTATTTAAGGAAAAGTACTAGTGGGTATACATATCATAACCAATACAAATTATTTTACAATATTTAAATGGATTTGATGATGCCATATGTTTGCTTATACATAACATGCAAGTTGCTTTCCTTTAACAGGCAAATTTTGACCATAAATACATCTTTCATTTATGTACAAGATATTATTGACCATTATTTCACATTATGTAAAAGAATCACATAAAAATGTCCTATTTCATCCCCAAAACAAAGGGAAAAAATGATTAGCCATTTGACATTATCAATTGGCATTACATTTTAATGCACATTTTACTTCAATTCTTATTACTATAATGCATCCAGACCTTTTAAACATTTTAATGGTCCCAAAACAGGTTTATTTTTCTCTAAATGTATTCGTATGGTGTTCAGATGTTTCTCTTAATATTTGAATATCTTTAAACCATAGCTTCTTTTTTAAGGTCAGTGCCACAGGAGTGCAACTAATGTTTTTCAGTTGATAATTTTGGTGAGAACATTGCATTATATACATATATATATATATATATGTGTGTGTGTTTTTTTTCTTCACATGAATTATTCTCTTCAACTGGGGCAATAATTCAGCAGAGCTTGTTTCTCACAGATCGCTCCATGTTTCTTCTGCATGTGTTTGGCACTCTTTCACTCCCACATGGGACTTTAAAAGTCAGCAGTCTCTTTTTAATATAAATATTATAATATTGGAATTTTGTTTAAACACAAATGTACTGCATCTGCATTGATGCTGGATGAACCAGACAATACAAGCGCACTGGGCCTTGTGTTATCGATATCGACGCTTCTGTTGTGGTGTGAGGTTGTCAAGGATGCGTGGGCTGCAGTGGGTGATATATTGCAGGGAGGGGTCGTCAAAGTTGAACGGAGGGTTGACATTCATGTACTCTGGCAGCAGGTGAGGAATACTTAATGGAGAGAGAGAGAAAGAGAGAGAGAGAGAGAGAGAGAGAGAGAGAGAGAATTCAAATCAAGCATCCACAGTGAATGCACTTCAAGGACACAGACTGTTTGGTTTATATGCTTAATCATATTAATGCAAGTACTAAGATAGCTTCAAATCCTGCACAGTGTCATTTAATGTGTGACCAGGACACTCACTCCCCACTGATGGTTTTCTTTCGTGAGCAGCAGCAGAAGCAGGCGAGGGCCGCCAACAACAGCAGCAGCAGGAGGGGGATACCGATGCCCAGGACCAGCCCCAAAATTAATGACTTCTTATCCCCCATAGTCTTAGCACCGGAGGAGTCTGTGCGGTTAAAGCTGTTCAATTCTGAAATGGAGGTGGGGAAAAAAACCAAATTTTTATGAAAATCTAATAACCGGACTCACGCGGGCCTGAACACTCTTTTTTGGTGATGCTCTTACCAAATATGCATGACTGAGATTCCTTCTTTAGATCCGTGCCGTTGCACACACACCTGTAGCCACCGTAGGTGTTTACACACTGGGCTGTTTTTGAACATGGAGGCTCATTTGTCTTACATTCATCAAGGTCTAAAGAAAACAATACAAAGTCTAAAGTCAAGGAGTAGAACTTAATCACTCATAAGCACAATGGAATTAGAGGTTCACGTCTTATATCCAATACAATACAATACAACAGTTAATTACAGTCCCTATATATGATGGTTAATCAAAGTTTAACCTGTTTGTAATGTTTGTTGTCTGTTCCAGAGAGAATGTTAGTCTGTGTTAGTGGTGGGAATTTTTTTGTGACTCTTACTGCAGGTTATCCATCGTATAAACACTTCAGAATCTCACCGGAAGTAGTGGCTCACCCGGGTACTTTTTGCCTACTCTTTTATAAGACTACTCTTTGCACATACTGTTTTTCGCCTACTATATAGTAGTGAAGTATGTGATTTTAGATGCAGCCTAATTTATTCAGAAACGAAACAAGTGACTGTCTTCATGAGTGAGGATTTGTGACTGCCTTTATGAATGAGTAATTAAATTTTTCACTCATTGATTTGTTCAGACACGTGATTCATTCAGCAACAAAGTAAGTGATTTTCTTTACAGTATGAGTGAGTAATTGAATCGTTTACTCAATAATTTGTTCAAAAACACTGATTCATTCAGCAAACCAAATATTTGATAATCTTCATAGGTGAGTCACTGAATCATTCACTCAAACGATTTGATCAAAAACAGTGATTTATTCATGAACAAAAAAAATGTATTCAGTGACGGGGTCCATTGAGTTTGAGGCTAAAAAAAGTGCATCCATCCCTCATAAACTTACTCCACACGGCTCTGGGGGGTTAATAAAGGCCTTCTGAAGCGAATTGATCACTTTTTTGAGCTTCAAACTCAATGGACCCCGTCACTGCCATTATAAAGCTTGGAAGTGTCAGGATATTTATTATGAATATAACTAAGGAAGAAGAAAGTCATATACACCTAGGATGGCTTGAGGGTGAGTAAATCACAGGGTAATTTTCATTTTAAATTGAACTACTCCTTTAAAAACCCTTAATCACTCCTCAAAAAAGATAACGTTTTTGGTCTTTGGGGTCAGATAGACCCCAAACATTTAAAGAGCGATTGCAAGGAAATTTAAATTTTTTACATGGCAAACTATATATAATTTTTTTAATTTACTTCTCAACTATACATTTATGCTGTGTTTTTGTGGATATTTTGTAGTTTTTTACCTATTTACTGCACATTTACTTAACTATGCCATAAATTGGCTTATGAAAAATTTATTTTTTATGAAAAAGTCCAGGAATTATAGTTAAAGAGAGAGGGTGCAATGGCCACATTATCCACTAGAGGTCCATAGGGACTCATTTCATTTTCACTTAATTTTTCTTGATGCTTCAACTTCTCCTCACAACTTTATGATATATTTTTTGTGAATATGTATATTTAAACATTCTAAAATGCATTCAAAATCTGTATTTTTGTATTTATTTTTGTTGTTGTCTGATATATTTTGAATTATTTGCTTTTGCAAATTATTATACATACATTTGCTGAAATGTCACCACTAAAAGACATGACTGTAATCACATACTAATTATTTCAGAAAATTATTTATCACAAATGCTTATTTTTTTTAGAAAAAGAGATGAATTTTAAAAAGTAAATAAGACCAACACAATACAAAACAAAACAACAGCACTAATAAACAGTTATGAACAGGAGTGAAGAGTTCACAGAACAATAAAACTTTCATCTTTCTTTTATCTGCCATTTTCCCTCTCTTTCTGTGTGTATGTGTGTGTACGTCTGTGTGCGTGCGTGCGTGTGTGTGGTGTGTTATGTCTACCCCTTCACACGGTTGTGCATTTATGCCAAAATCTAAAAAATGCCCAAGACACGTGTGTGTGTGTGTGTGCCTGTCTTTGTCTCTGTGTGTGTGTGTGTGTGCCCATGTGTGTGTGTGGTGTGTTATGTCTACCCCTTTACACTGTTGTACATTTATGTCTGATTTTATTTGCCAAAATCTAAAAAATGCCCAAGACACGTGTGTGTGTGTGTGTGTGTGAACATGCTTGTTCCATGTTGCATTTGTGCTCTAGTATTAGTCCTTCATTTATGTATGGACATTTTTCAGATTTTTGTTGATTTTATTTGTCAATTTCTATAAAAATGCTCTCTATTGCAGTCACACACATGTGTGTGTTTGTGTGTGTGTGTGAGATAGAAAGTTCGTTCCACTTTGTGTTCATGCTCTAGGACCAGACCTTGATATAAATTTCGAAATTTTCTGATTTATACTGTATTTATTACATTTCTTTTGACAAACAAAATGAAAAAAACTCATATTTTACATTTTCCCATTCATTTTCAAGGTGGGGTCAATCTGACCCCAAAGATGTTAAACGGTAAAACAATTTTTTACACACCTTTAGAACATCCAAATCAAGCCCAGATTTTGAGTCTCATGCCCCTGAGATGAAGGGAACACTTTTTAAAAATGAAGGAAAAGTCCAGTGGGGTCAGCTGGACCCCAAGGACTGATGAAGGGTTTTAACTTCAATATTCACAACAAACTTGTTTATTGAATTCTTGTATGAATTCATGTCTGAATGTCAGGTCTGATCACACAATCATGTTTGATTAAATATATAATGTTGTGATTGACCAATCAAGTATTACACAGAGCTGTGTAATAAGTGAAAATCACATATTTTAGTACATTTTCTTACCTTCCACATAGGCTGAACGGATGGCGTAGTACTGACTGACTCTGGTAAGGTAGTCCATGACGTACCAGTGCGGCGTGTCGCTGGACACATTGATTCTGTACTCGCTCAGCCCGCCTGCCGTTGCTGAATTAGGAGCTATAGCACTGGCATTGTAGAACTTGTTCTGGAAACCCTGTGATAGGATCTTCTCCAGCTGCAGAGAATGCAGAAACGTTAACACTAAAAACAGCTGAAGTTCATCTGAGCTGCAGTGTTAATGACATGCCATGTCTTCAGATTTATTTAATATTTATCTGATTACTCAGATCCATGCACTGACCTGACTCAGTCCCTGTCCAGACTCCTGATTTCCCCAGCCCATGGACACATTAAAAATATTCCATCCTAGAAATAAAAGACATTGATGTTGGTCTTTCCTAAAATATGAAACCCAAGGTGTTATTTGCCGGGAGGAGGATTTTCCTGACTCTGCTTTTGATGATATATGCATTCATTGATACCCACTTCTGGTCATAGATGCTGATTTTTTTTTTACCAGCATATTAAAACTAGCACTATCCACCTTTTTCCTATATATGCCCCATGACACTTGGTGCAAATTATGGGAGTAACTTCCATTAAACGGCAAACAATCAGCAAAAGGTTCACTCTATGAACGCAATAATAAGCATTTTTTTTAAACTGGGTACAATGACATGACATTCTACTCACCCTTCAACCATTGAACATTAAAAAGAATTTAAAAGTGTAAAAGCATTAACAAATTACTACAACAGACAATGAATAACCCCAAAAGCTTGATTCTTGTCGCAGCAGTATTACAGACGTGCTTAATATCACTGTAGTAATATATGTTTGTATTATGTAACATATGTTGCCTTATTCAAAAATGTTCATTAACTGGAACATTGAGTAATAATATTTCACAGTGATTTCTGTCATTTTCACCTGCTTTAGAAACATTCCAGTAAACACTGCTAAGAAGTGAAAAGGGGAGACAATTATATTTTAAAACATCAGTGTGAAAATAATCCTGGAAAGAGATGTGAGGATTTGGGGAGAAAAAAAATGAAAGATTCTTAGTGCATTCCATTGAATTATCCATGGGATATATCATAAATTAAATCGGGAGAGCAGACCAGCAGACCAGAGAGCAGTATATGTTCTTTTTTTTCATACTGTGGTCTGTGAAAAAAATGAAAATAATAAGGAGGAAAAGAATGCAGTGACTGAAAAGAGCGCTTGCCATAGATATTCTTGCTATATCATGTCACATTAAAAATACCAAGCACTACATTTTTGTCCTGACATCTGAAAATAGAACATGAAGGAAATTGTACCGCTCGTTCAGTTAAACTGATGGATAAGAGTTATTTGTAGGGCATACTTATGATTTGAAATGTTTTTTTGAGTGGAACTTCCACAAACCGGAAGTGCCTCCCATAATCTCAAATGTGCGTTAGGAAAAAGGTGGATAGCTGGGGTTTCCAATCCTGTCCTTGAGAGTTTGGCTCCAAACACACCTAAATCAAGGTTTTCAGGACCTCTACAAAATCCTTTGGGCAGGTGTGTTGGAGCAGGTTGCAGCTAAACTCTGCAGGATGTCAGCCCTGCAGGAGCAGGATTGGACACTCTACACTACAGTACAAATTCTTCCAAGTGGAATGGTAAATAATTGGATTAATATTATGTTATCATTTTAGGTTTAATATTTTTAAATGGCAGGTCAACAGTTTTACTAGCCATTGCCATTCTCGACAGGAGATGAGAATATCTATAGTCAGCACAATTCTCTCAAGTCGCCTCTGGCTTGCTCAGTTGGGGACACTACATTTTCAAATAAATATCCAAATAAATTTAATTACTAAACTAAATTATATCAACTACATTACTTGAATATATATGATAATTGAAATGAGCTGATGACATCACCGTTTTCTCCAGAGCGGCTGTACAGCCGAATCAAATTCTGTTCATTATTTTCCTGTTTAACACTGTGAAGCTGCTTTGAAACAATCTGCATTGTAAAAAGCGCTATATAAATAAAGTTGACTAGTAAAATGTGTGCGCCCATGCGATTTATCCTAGATTAAGACAGAATAAAGATAATACAAATTTGTTGGGACAGATAGCTGAAATGAGTTCAAATGTTTGACAGCTTCTTAATATCTCTTGGGGCCTGTACATTTTATAAATACATTTATAGCTAAGTTAAGTTAATTGTTTAAAAAAAATATTTAACTTAGTTCATTAAATAACTATATTTCTACATTGTCTAAATTCCTACATTTCAATAATGGCATTCTAGTTCAAATTTCCCTCCTCTGATTTTTTTTACAAATCACACCTGATGAAACCTATATTAATATTATATATAATTTGATATAATATATAATGTAATATAATATTAAAAGTAAATCAATATACACAGTCTTACCTGTAGGATTAGCAGATTCACCTAAAAAGAAGTAAAACAAAATTGGTGATTACATAGATGTTATAAAATGTAAATATAACCTATAAATATAATTTGAGAATACAAATAAAATACAAAATATTGTATTAATATTTGAAACAAAATGAAAAGAAACTAATGTCCTAGTTTAATATAATCATAAAAATCGTATTTATATATTCCCTGTTTCACAGACGAGGCTTAAACTAAGTCCCAGACTAAAATATGTTTGAGCTGTTTTAACTGAAAGCAACTTGTGTCAATGTCATTGTTTTCTCTCAAGATGCACACCAGTAATGTTTTCTAAGGCACGTTTAGAAAAGCTACTTAAATCAAACTCCTAATTGAACTCAGGCCTAATCCTGGCTTAATCTAAACCGTTTGTGAAACCAGGCCATTAAGGTCTAAATATTCTGCAAAGATTTGTGTGTATGCCCTTTATTAACATATACATTGCAACCTCTAAACCTCTATAACCTTTAAAGAATTTACATATGTTGATCAGCAGGTGTTTTGACTGTTTTGTCTATCATGTTACGAAGTGCCGGAACACGCTCCCTCAGCCGGACTGAGTGGCAAAAGAGCTGCATGACTGGAGACTGGAGTTAATAGGGAAACTTTGAAAACGCGAGTAAAACAAACGATTTTCAGTTTAAATTAAAGGTTGGACTTGATCTAAGTGTTCCTTACAACTTACCAAAAATTCAGAGCCATGGATATTGACATGCAGCCAGGATCATGTTTCCTGACATTTATATGTGCCTGATTTCAACGCCGGAGAAATACATAAAGCAAATTTGTCTGTGAATGCTTTATATAAATACAATATAGGTAGGTCTAAATCCGGGTGATCACTTATATCAATTATATATATATCGTCATACCTTCCAGCCCTAAAACTTGTATATTTTTTGTCAGTGTTTATTTAAAAACATCAAATTAGGCAGAATATGCGATGGTAAATATTTAATTGATGAGTTGTCAATACAATATAAAACAATACAATTTATAGGGTATGATTTTACCACAAAATTCAACATATTGAGACAAAATAATAACTGCAAATCCACGTTTCGCTGCCTGGAGTTCAGTCGTTTCTGTGAATTGCAGCGATCGTTTGCTTCTCTATTCTGTAGCTTTCAGAAGTCTGTAAAATATACCTCAGATTTCTTGTCAAAGCTCAAAGCTCTTTTCTGTTTTTTCTGTGTGTTTTTCGCGACATTCACACTAAAAAAATGTGTGCCCAATGCTGCCGCTCAGTCTTTCTGCCACTCAGTGGCCGTAACCTCAGGCACTCCGGCCGACGGTGACAACACGTGCATACCCTCTATTGTTTAAACTGATTCGAAGATTCAAAATGTTTGTTTCTTCTATCCCTTACCTGGGTATGGTAAGTTAAAAGTTTAAGTTGTGTTGATGAGTCAAGAAACTATGATTATTGAACTATTATTGATTCCTTTTTAAAAGCACTTACCACAACCGTCAGTATCTTTGGTTTTCTGATAACGGCATGAGCACCGCACTGATCCAGGCAAGTTCACACATTCAAACTTAGCATTGGGACAGGCTGAGGGGTCCAGACACTCATTAATATCTGTGGGTAGAATAAAACATGAGTGCAAGTGTGTCTCAGAGAATGACTGTGAGCCTGTGCATTCATGTGGCATACCTGTGCACTCTTTTCCATTACCAGCGTAGCCACGCTTACATTTACATGTGTAGTTGTAGCCAGTGCTGGAGCAGTCTGCCATCTCATGGCAGGGGAAGGGGAACGGAGGGAGGCAGAAGTCTGTGGGACAGAGTTAGATGAACTTTGCTTGAAAAAAATAAAATGTTTAGAAGCTGTTCCGTTTCTAAAATCTCACTGGATGAGCTGCATTTAAAGCTGCTGCAGTGACAAATAGCAGAATAAAAATACTAAGTGGGCCTTTTAAAGTAACTTCTGACCATTTTCAAAGCACTTGTATCCTTGTTTGTTCTTGTATACAGTCGGAGGAGGGCACTGTCCACATGTGAAGAGGTCTGGTTCTTTTTGTCTGATACATTCCACACCAGGAAAACAGGGTTTGCCTTTACACACATCTGTTCTGTTATCACAGTACTTTCCACTGAAACCCGGAGGACAAAGACATCCCACAACCTAGATGTATACATACAGAAAAACATGTTTGTCTATGTTTAGGAAGCATTAGTCTGTGTGTACAAATTACCCTCAACACCACTGTACACAACTGAATAACATGTAATTAACTTGGTGACTTGTACATTCTGCATGAAGCTGTAGCTAAATTCAACTGTAAAACACATCTTTTTTTTCTTTTTTGCAAGTATTTTGAACCATACTTTGCTGAAATTGCATAAATACGACATGCATAATGTTTCAAAAGATTTCTATTTCAAATAAATGTTGTCCTTTTTTAACCAATAGCCACTCTATTCTTGAAAATTCCTGATGCACAGTAACCATTTCCACAAAAATATATTAAGCAATAAATATAAAACAATTATTAAGCTTTAACTGTTTTCAACTGTTAATAATAAGAAATGTTTATTGAGCAGCAAGTCAGCATATTAGAATAATTTCTGAAGAATCATGTGACACTGAAGACTGCATTTTAAAATAATAAATAACTGTTGTTTTCAATTGTAATATATCTTTTTTAAATTACTGGATTTACTGTATTTTTGGCCATATACACTTTATTACCAGCATTTTTGGGACGCCTGCCTTTACATGCAAATGAACTTGAATGACATCCCATTCTTAATCCGTAGAGTTTAATATGGAGTTGGCCCACCCTTTGCAGCTATAACAGCTTCAACTCTTCTGGGAAGGCTTTCCACAAGGTTTAGGAGTGTGTTTATGGGAATTTTTGACCATTCTTCTAGAAGCGCATTTGTGAGGTCAGGCACTGATGTTGGATGAGAAGGCCTGGCTCGCAGTCACCGCTCTAATTCATCCCAAAGGTGTTCTGTCAGGTTGAGGTCAGGGCTGCGTTTCCCAAAAGCATCGTAAGCCTAAGTAGATTGTAAAAACGATCGCACGAATCATCTTAGACTTACGGCCGTATCCCAAAACCATCGTAACTTAAGTGGTACTTGAAAATCTTTGTAGAACTACGAGTGCTCTGGAGTAATCGTAAATCCCTAAGTGCATCATAAGGAGACAGAGCTATGAGGTCACCTGCAGGACAACTGGCGAATTGCACCTAAACTTTACTCCTGTGCAATGTGACTATATTATTTATATGTATATCCCTTTATATTAATTTTTTACTTTTTTTGTTTGATTAAATTCATTTTGAATAATTCAATAAAGAAATAATAATGAATAAATAAATCAAATAAAAACTATATGACTGAACATAAATTAAGGAATGAAAAAGTGCACTGATGTATATGGACATTTAAATTTAAGAATACTTCTACTGTAGTATTTCATAGAGCCTTAGTTAGCCTTTTGGTTCAACAAACACAAGGACATCAAACCATTGAATCTGAATTTATTTGAGTTTGTTGTTTGTCAGGATTTGCAAAAGACATTGCAAAAAGGGATGAGTCCTAACATATGGAAAATAATATTTCACGTTGCACATAGATTATTAAAACATATAATTAGTCATGATTAACCAACATTAAACAATATTACCTGAATCATCTGGCAAGATAATTGGCACCAAAATGGAGGTCCTTGCAAACCTCATCAACTCCAGTGCCAGTCTCCTCTCTTCTAAAGCCAGCTTGGCCTTCTTGAGGTCAGTGAGCTGCTGCTGAAAGTTAATGTCCCTCTCATTGGCATCTTTAAGACATTTTCTGATGTCTTTTAGGACATCTAGTTTCTCCCTCTTCAGCTGCACTAAGTACTGACTACAACCACAGACATTTTCAAAGCGCTGAGGTGTGGTCTGACAATTGAAGATGGAGGCTCGAGCATGGGTGGGTTGTTGAGAGGACTGGGAGATGGTAGGTGTATTACAATGGGAAGTGAACCTGATTGCTCCTGTGAGCATGATGGACCTGGTTCAGGTTCAGGCATCCCTACTCCTCCATGGAGGTCAATACCACCACAAATCCCATCTGAGGCTAAGTATTGACAGTGCCTTTTCTTCTTCCAGTGTAAAAAGGGGCCCACCACCTGTTTTATTAATTGTTGATCTCTGTGGTACTCTTGAGGCTTGCAAAGTCCTGCCACTTCTTTCTGACCTCCTTAACTGATCTTTTAATGCCCCCTGCTTGCAGTTACACTGCAAAAAAATGCTTTTCTTACTTAGTATTTTTGTCTTGTTTTTAGTCCAAACATCTAACAATTCTTAAAACAAGAAGCATTTACTAGACAAGTAAAAATTATTGTCTTGTTTTGGGGGAAAATAACTCAAAATTAAGTGAGTTTTTGCTTAAAATGAGCAAAATAATGTGACAATGGGGTAAGCAAAATAATCTTAATACAAACAGAAAACAAGATTATTTTATTATATTACCCCACTGGCATATCATTTAGCTTATTTTAAGCAAAAACTCACTTAATTTTGATTATATATATATAATAACATTTGCTTGTCTAGGAAATGCTTCTGATATTTGGACTGGAAACGAGACAAAAATACTAAGTAAGAAAAGCATTTTTTGCAGTGTAGTTTTATAGCAATATCCTCCCAGATTTTTTAATTTTTTTTATTTGTATGACTGTCATTAAACCTGCTGAAAATTATGTTTGTTTAGCGCCACCTCTAAAATAACATTAGTTTCCTCTTTTTGAAAAAATAATTTTCTTTGTTTTTGTTTTTTGTTTTGATTCAGCCATTTTTTTTTGTCTCCACCTAGCCTATGTGCTATATTGATTTTTGACCTTGTAGCAAATTATAATTAGGCTAAACATTTTGAAATACAAGCGTGTGCTACAACTGCGAGCCATTTTATAAGGTGACTTTTCAGCACTTGACAAACGGACAGCGACTCCTAAGTAGCACTTAAAGCACAGCTGCCTGCGATCGTGTTAAGTGCATGTTTGTGAAACGTACGTGAAGCAACACGAACGTTCGTAGATACTGCTCGTAGAAAACACTCTTAAGTGCGAAGATCTATTGTTATCTGGAAACGCAGCCCAGGACAGTCAAGTTCCTCCACACCAAACTCACTCATCCATGTCTTTATGGACCTTGCTTTGTGCACTGGTATGCAGTCATGTTGGAACAGGAAGGGGCCATCCCCAAACTGTTCCCACAAAGTTGGGAACATAAAATTGTCCAAAATGTCTTGGTATGCTGAAGCATTAAGAGTTCATTTTTAGTTCCAGTCCCTTACTGGTACTAGCTCCTGAGAGCGACCCATTCTTTCACAAATGTTTGTAGAAGCAGTCTGCATGCCTAGGTGCTTGATTTTATACACCTGTGGCCATGGAAGTGATTGGAACACCTGAATTCAATGATTTGGAGGAGTGTCCCAATACTTTTGGCAATATAGTGTATGCTCCCAACTAGTGGTATCATGACATAAGGCTAAAGTTTATCTGCAAACAAATAGCTACTGTATCTGTGTGCAGGGTTAAAGGTGCTGTGTACCTGAAACTTTCCCAGCAGAAGGTTCTCAGCCACGCTGTTGTATTGGCAGCTTCCTCCATTCATACAATTACAGAGCTGCAGAACAGGGGTGATCACGGAGCTGGATGTCTGATCGCTCACTTGAATTGTCAAATTCAATGGCTGAATACTGGAAGGAGACCACACGAGGATACCATCACCTTTGGGACACAAAAAAATAATTGTATCGTGATATATTAATGCTCCAAAATGTAGAGCACAACATTTTGTTTTATACGTTTTACAAGTATGAGTTAACAGAGGATAAATCTCTAGAAAGAGATCTAAGAGATCTCAAAACTGTTTCTGTTAAATACTCTCTTAACTCTTTTAATGTAAAGAGACCCATTCTTAGGTCTTTTTATAATTCATTCGTTGAAAGTATTCTGTCTTTTTCTTTCATATGTTGGTTTTCTTCATTGTCTATGAAGAACAGAAATCGTCTGCAAGGTATTGTTAACATGTGCTCAAAAATTATGGGTGTTCCTGTTTGTAGTCGTGCATCTTATTATGAACAGCAAGTGTTGAAGATGGCGCATAAAATAATAGGAGATAGCACACACCCTTTGCATTTTTATTTTGAGTGGATGCCCCTTGGGCAGCGATTAGGGACAATCAGGTGTTCCACAAATCGTTTTAAATGTACTTTTTTGCCTGAAGCAATTTGTTTATGTAATAAACTTAATTGATATTTTACTTCTTTTTTTTGCCTATTATGTATTTTATGTATTTTGAATATTTGTATGCATGTGTATTAAGTGTTGTCTATATAAGTGAAGCACCATGATAGTCTGAATTAATTCATTAATAAAGCTTTAAAAAAAAAAAAAAAAGATGATCTCACAGACATGTGCATATTACATTGTAAGCAGGCTAAGTTTAAAAAAATTAAATTGCTTTGCAGTAAATCTTACTGCTGCCGATGGTGACCCGTGTAGAGTGTGGTAAGGCCAGGGAGTATGTGATTTGGTCTCTGTTTGGATCCTGGGCTTTGAATTGAACTCTAACTGTACTATTGACCTTACACATGATAACAGTCGGCTCTGTCACAATGGGCGGCAGGGTACCTGTTGAAAACAAGCAGAGGGAGGGAGTCGTTAAAATGGCCTATAGACACAATGAATGGATGAACGAACAAACATTTATTCTGACTACCAAGAGGAAAATGTTATTGCCCACAATTATTAAACACAAACGAGAAGAATTTAATAGTTCATCTTGAGATCTCTTTGGTAATCTTGGCATATCTGAGCACAGTCTGTAACTTAAGCAAAGTCTCAATTTTCTCTGCATTTAATCTCATTAGAAAAAATATTTTTCATTTGTGATTTTTCTTTTCAAAGTGATAGGCATAAAATACAGCAGGCTACCATTCAAAAATTTGGGGTTAGTACGATTTTGTTTGGATTAAAAAAAAAAAAGAATAAAAAAAGAAATTGATACTTGCTGAGGATGCATTTAATTTATCAATAATGACAGAAAAGGCTTTACAACTTTACAATAAATGCTGTTTTTTGAACAACCTATTAATTTACAAAAATATTAAGCAGAACAACTGTTTCAACATTAATACGAATATGTTTCTTGAGCAGCAAATCAGCATATTAGAATGAATTCTGAAGGATCATGTGACACTGAAGACTGGAGTAATGATGCTGAAAATTCAGCCTTGCCATCATATCAATAAATTACATTATTTCCAAATAGAAAACGCTTATCTTAATGTTATTTGTAATAATAGGCTATTTCACAATATTACTGTTTTTACTGTATTTTTGATCAAATAAATGCAGCTTTGATGAGCACAAGAGACTAACAAAAACATTTAATAAGCTTACCAACCCCAAACTTTTGAACAGGAGTGTATATTTTTTAGTTAGGTTAAAATATGTTTGTGTGTTAGGTCAGTTAACGTGGATGACCATCTAACCATAAATTTGCATCCGGTTCTGAAGTTGCTGCTGGTCTTTCAGAACATCCTGGCCGAGGTTTGTGCTTCCTGTGGCTAAGATGTCATGCACACACTGCATGCTGCCCTGGCAGGTCTGACTTTGTTTGGCCAGCACATCTGGGCTCACTGAGGACATCAGTTGCTCTGTCATGACAGGACTGAACGGAGCACTAGGAGGCTCTGCGAACAGAAGACTTTCTGGAGCAGGAACAGCCCCTGTGGGGACAAAAAAGTCAAGAAATTTTAAATGAATATATACAGTATTCCTATTTCCTCCCTATAATTCAGAAGCAAATCTGAAGGATCCTAGTGTGAAACAAAAATTATAACTTTAAGAACACCTAGTTTCCAATTGGGTTATTATGATTCCTCACTCTTAAAAGTAAATGTTCTTTATTGGCATATGGTTCCATGAAGAACCTTTTCATTCCATTTTATAGTGGAAAATATGGGTAAGAACTGTTCACTGTTTAAGAACTGTTCACTGAAAGGTTATTTGTGGAACTAAAATGGTTTTCTATCTCATTGCTGCAGAATCTCCCTTTTTGGAACCTGTATTTCTAAGAGTAAAAGATAAAATGCCCCTGATCGCAAAGACATTTCTCAGGAATTTTGATCATGATTCTAACAGGACAGTGGTACATCCTATTTAAAAAGGATGAATGCATATTAGTCTTTCATTTTTTATCGAGTTGCAGTTTCTATAATATTTCATATTTTCTCACAAATACTGAACCCAGCTGAAGAGAATACGCACATGACTGTCCAAAGGGAAGCAGACTCTGTTCAGAGGGGATGTTGTTATTTAGAGAAGGCACCATACGGCCATTGGAAAGCAGGAAGTCATCTGTCCTGTTGGAGCTCCAGTGGCCTAGCAAACCCAGTGTACGGTTGTAGAACCTCTGAGGAACCTCCACCAGTGCAGTCAGCCTCCCGGCATCGCCTCTCCACACGACCACGTACAGGCCCTCGGCATACACCACTGCACAGCGACTCATAGAGGTACAGCGCACTGCAAAGCCTCGCTCATCAACATGTATCACTCCTGTCAGAACAACAGAGGGCGCTAGGTTAAAACTAAAATAAGGGCTGCATCTGAAATCGCATACTTCCCTACTATATAGTGAAAAACAGTATGTAAAAAGAGTCTGAAAATTCTGTCTGAAAAGTGTCTGAAAATTCACAGCATTCATAAAACAGTAGGCGATAAGTACCTGGATGGCCTGCTATTTCGAGCAAGATCCTGACGTGTGCATCTAATGGACACTAAATAGGCCTACTATTCCACGAGGCCACAGGAGAGGATTTGTGAATGGCAGTAAAGTAATGCAACTGATATTGGTAGTTGTCAGGATTACATTCATACACACAGCAATACTATATAGAACATTTTATGTATACTTATTCAAAAGAACTACCTACTTAGAGAGCATGTGATTTCGGACGCAGCCAACATGTTCAGACACCTTTTCCTTTAGTCTTTTAGGTCTGTTGTCAGGTTTTATACTCAACCAGTCACACTCACACACTTGTGTGGACACCATTGACAGAGTTTATTTTTCTCTGAACTTTAATCTAAATGGTATGTATACTGTAAGAATTTCGGTAGCACTTTACAGTCCTGTTCCATATGTACATACTATGTACTTATTATAGTGATTACTGTGTATTAACTAGGTACTAACCCTGAACCTACCCTTAACCCTAACCTTAACCCATGTAGTTGCCTTAAAATACCCAGTACTTTCTTAGGTAAGAACGCTGTAATGTAAGTGCACGTACTGTAAAATAAAGTGCAACCAGAACTTCTTTGCAAAACTAAGACTTTAATGGATAAGTTGTACCTGACAATGAGGAAAAAGCATTGAGGAAAGAGCTTGGAAGCATGGAAACTTCAAAAACTAAACTTCAAAACTATTTAAAATGCATTCCATGATGCATATAGTATGCCATATGTCCAGTTGTGTTATTTTATAGGCACAATGACTTAAATAAAATCTTTAAAAAAAAATATCTGGAAAACAGCAACTTTTTTTTTTTTTTTTTTTTTTTTTTTGTAAAACAGCAATAATACTTTAAAGGTGATGTATGTAAGAATGAATGGTTGAAATGGGTACTGCAGTCCAAATTAAAAATATTGTTTGCCCCGCCCTCTCTTCCTCAGACTCCCGCTGGTTGCCAGTTTGAGGACACGCAACAGGAACGAGCGCAATTGGCAATGGAAGGCGGGGAGACTCACACACTGTAAGTTGAGGAGTTGATTTATCCGCATTTTAATGTGCTTCCGTTCATAGAGATTTTTTGATGGATGCCGAGGCTTTTTAGGTCAGGTAGAATCTGCTATCTCTGACCCAGTTTGTTTGCTGGCTTCCATGGCTACAATACTTCCGCCAACTGGCAACCTGTGGTGGCGAAATACTATAGGGTAAACTGGCAACGTGCGGTATCGCGCATGACCAAAACAAAAACAGACATTCCGACACGAAACGCACATTTCAAAGTAGAATAACTGGCTGTAGCATTGTTTTTCTGTGAAACAAGTGGTGAATTTAGCATGTTTCTTACATATCTGTAAGCATATTATGGTATTTTTATGCTTTAGTACATTCAAAAATGTACATACCTTTAACTAGTATTGTAAATAGAAGGACAACAGTGTTATTTCTTCACCTGAGCATTTGAAAACCTTGCAATTCGTTCTTACCAACAAACACAGGAGTGACCACATTATTAACCAAGACCTTAAGACCATCTCCAGATTCAGCACATCTCCACTCCACCTTTCAAGAAATAATTTTAATAATCTCTAAATTGTGGCACATTCATTTATGCACATACTGTACATCTCATTTTATGTTTCAAATGTCAAACTCACCTTTCCAGCACCCTGAAAGAAGGCGGCTAATCGTACCAGAGCAGGCACAAGTTTGGGCTGCCCGTTGACCACTAGAGCAGCTGTTTGTCCCTGCAGGGTGAAGATGTTTGATCCCGTGCTGGTGGAGAGACGAACTATGACGTACTCACCCAAGGCTTTGAAGGTATACTCACTTCCATCAAAGGTGATAAAGTGAAGACTTCCGAATACCATGCCTGGATGAAAGCAGAGAGTGGAAACAGAGATTTTTAAAGCTACTTCCTTGTCAACATCAGCTTCAAATTATTTATTTCTATATTAAAATCAATCAGCAGTCATTAGGAGTTTAAAAATGAACAAATTGGAAAAAGAAAATTCTATTGCATAAAGTATAGGTACAATAATGGTTATGCATGCTCATTTGCCCTATTTTACATTTAGAATACCTTTGCTGTAATCTAACACAAAGTTAACATAATGAATTTAATATCTGTTAAATGTAATCTTTAGCAAATCATAAAACAAATATATATATTTCATACTGTATAATGTTATGATGCCTAAATTCAATTAATTTTAGCTTTTACTTGGTGCTTATTTATTTAGACAACAGTATAGAAATCACACAATAATCCTTTACTGGCCATAACATGACAGTAATTATTGGCTTATCAGTACCTGTCAAAGTGATATTTGTGCATTCCAAATAATGATCTATCATACTCAATGTATTACATGTTCATTTCTTTTCCAGAGTACATTTCCTGAACTACTTTCAGTACTTTCTCAGATTCCCAATCTAGTTTCAGTGTTGTGCCTAATAATAATAATTCAAATAATAATTCAAAGTGATGTCACCAAATTGTGATTACATTTCCGATTTCTTGATACTTTACATCATTTTGTAAGGATCCCTAATCAAATCAAATACACCCCTGGTAGTCATGCATAAGGGAGCTAGCGAGGCCCAGAGCCCTTACCAATGCCTGGTGCTCCTCTGTTCCCAGGTATACTGCTGTCAGAGCTGTTCCAGCTATACCCTTGGCACCGATCTAGTGGTCTCTTAGCCAAGTAGGCATTACACAGAGGGGATTGAACACAGCACCACTGGAAGGGTAATAGATCCTTGTCTAGAAACAAAGACCGCATAAAAAAGATCAAATCAATAAAAAAGAAATCAGGTAAAACCGGATTACATGTTCAATTTACAATGCCTTTGCAAACTTCATAAAATAAAAATATATCTGTAATGGCTTTACCTATATGTTGTTGTGTGTTGTCCTCAGTAAAGAACCGTTCGCTGTATCCAGCCAGCAGGGGGCCCTCTGGATCATACACACATCTCTTTCCTGCCTTTTGTTTGTTAAAGAGGATGGACTGAAAGACACGGCCCCTGCTGCCACCCCACCTAAAAGCTCTCAGATCCTTTACACGTGCCATCTGTTCTGATGGTAGAGTCTCAGGGCCAAAGGCCAAGTCCTCCTGTGCCTGCACACGGGTGCAGGGACATGATGCCAGACCTAATGCCCATTCTTTAGGATCTGGCTCGTTGAAGGCCCATATCTGGCATTGCCTCTGAGGATCCGAGCTGATTTCATCAGATCCTGTCAAGTCATACACCAGCTGCCCCAGTTTGCCTGTGTTTCCAGTGACAGTCTGGGGACGATAGCGCCCTCCTGGGCCAAACAGGTTGTTCGGTGGCTTTGGAATCTCATTATGGAAGTTATTCTTGCCATCAGTGTAGCCTATAAGAGCGTTATGATCGGTCCTCTGTCCTGGACCCCAGTTCATGTCACTGTAGCGGAGCAGAGCAAATGAACGTAGTCCATCCGTGGTCAGAATGCACTGGAAGGTGTTGGTCTGTGAATGACATTAGGACGATCATTACTAAGATGAGCTTTTAAGAACCTGCTCTTGCACTGTTGTCATTTTGTCATTTGTCATTTTTAAGGTGTTTTTTGTTATCGAATTTAGAAAATGTGTCTCAAAACCCCTTGGTCTTTTCCATTTTGTTTGCATCCTGGGTGAAGGCTTCTTAGGCCATGTTTACACCTGGTATTAAGATGTGGTTTGGTCGATCGGATCACAAGTGGACGGTGCTAAATAAGGTGTAAACGGGGTCTAAAACTTTTTGATCTTGTCCACTTTCGACCACTTCCAGAGGTATTCAACAAGGCATTCGACCAGATTGCTTTCAAAGTGTAAACACTCATGTGGTCGAATGTGTTCAAACAGCCACAAAAGACCACCTACTCTCCGCCTACTGACCTAACATGTAAACATTATGGGAAGCATGCTAGCCAGACGCGATTTAAACTCATCCATTAGATCAAAAGATCTGAAAAAACACATACATTTACCCGCCCATCAGCCACGGCTCGACTGTATGGGCAGGTGGGGCAGAGCCCCACCAAAATATTTATCCTAACATACACCTCTATATACACTGAATTATTAATAAATTACAAATGTGTTCTGTGTTCTGCAACAGATATTTTTTTGATTTTCTAGACTATTTTAAGTTGTAAATTGAGCAAGATATATTAAAATGTAGCACATTGCTTTAGCAGGCATGTATTTATGATACTAGTGGTGCAGCCAGTCTCTGAGCCCTCCCCAGCTCTACAGCGCCCCACAAACTTTCAATGTAAATCTGTGGTGAAAAATGGAACTGCAGCCATTGAGAGCCATTGGGGCAGATTTCTGGCTGCCCTGCTTATTACCTCACGTAAACCTTGCTCCAAACCAAGACGATATTAGTCCACTTCAGCTATGAGTCTGCATAAGGTCAATGGCATGTCTGTTCTTCCTATGTAGAGTAGCGTATCAAATTAATGAGATTATAAACCCTGTTTATTTTAAACATGCTCATGTGAATAGATTTTATATACAGTGGTTCTGTTGTGTTTGTTTTATGTTTGTTCTGAGAATAGATATGACTTGTAACAGAACTTGTAATATTCTAAAACAACATTCGGACACAATAAATACTACATTAAGGCAATTCTAAGATCCCATTCTATGCGTTTGTCGTGTGTAATAAAGTCATTAGAGCGCATTAGAGCGCCATCCTCAGGCTGAATAATGCAAGGACATTAGAATTCTGCCAAAAGTGTGTAATGTTCAGCAATTAGAATATAAAGCTTACAAAATGGTTACCATAAACTAGTGCTAAGACCCAGAATCTGCCCTACCTAGATTTATGGCCAGGAGCCGCTACTGCCACCCATATACCCTCCCCTCAAAGAAATCGGGACAGAAGTGGTGGAAAGTGGACAAAAGAGACAGATTAAAACACCAGGTGTAAACAGGAATGTGTCTCCCTCGTCTACTTGTGATCCGATCGGCCAAAACGCATCTTAATATCAGGTGCAAACAGGGCCTTAATTCATTGCAAAAACTCTTGATTTGGCTAACAATACAAACTTGGGCAGAGAGTGGGAGATAGGGTGGGGGCAGCAACACTACACCAAGTCCATCATTTTACTACCCATATCAGGAACTAGTGAGACTGAGAAAGGATGTGGCTTTCATATTCTGTAAAATGAGACTACAGTGGTGGTCAGAATTATTGGCACCCCAGGTAAATATGATCTAAGATGGCTGTAAAAATAAATCTGCATTGTTTATCCTTTTGATCTATCATTCAAAAAAATCGCAATAATCTAACCTTTCATTGAAGTAAAAGAATGGAAAGTTGGGGGAAAATCACATTATGAAATAAATGCTTTTCTCCAAAACACGTTGGCCACAATTATTGGCACCCCTAAAAAATGTTATGAGTAAAATATCTCTGAAGTTATTCCCATTAATATTTAAATTTTTTAGCACACCAGGGTGACTAGGAACATGAAATTGTATGATGCTATGATGTCTTGTTCCACAGGAGTATAAATATGAGGAAACACAAAGGCCAAATTCCCTTAATCATTCATCACAATGAGTAAAGCCAAGAATATAGTTCTGATGTGCAGCAAAAGATGGTTGAGCTTCACAAAATAGAAAGTGGCTGTAGGAAAATAGCTAAAGCATTGAAAATTCCCATTTCCACCATCAGGGCAATAATGAAGAAGTTCCAATCAACTAAAGATGTTACGAATCTGCCTGGAAGAGGACGTGTGTCTATATTGTCTTAATGCTTGGCGAGGAGGAAAGTTTGAGTGGACAAAGACTCTTTAATGATCACAGGTGGAGAATCGCAGAGATTAGTTGAGTCTTGGGGTCAGAAAGCCTAAAAAAAATTAAAAAAAACAACAACCCCTACATCACCACATGTTGTTTGGGAGGGATTCAAGAAAAAATTCTTCTTGCTCATCCAGAAACAAACTCAAGCATATTCAGTTTTCAGACACGACTGGAAATTTAAAAGGGACCTGGTTCTATAGTCAGATGAAACTATAAAAATAACTTTTTGGCAGCAAATCCACCAGATGGGTTTGGTGCAAACAGGGATCAAAAGTCCACCATGCCCACAGTTAAAAATACAGCTGGATCTTTAATGTTGTGGGCCTATTTTTTTGCTGGAGGTCCTGGACATCTTGTTCAGATTTATGGTATAATGGATTCTAGCAAATACCAACAGATAAAAAATCAAAACCTGACGGCCTCTGCTAGAAATCTTATAATGGGCCGTGGTTGGATCTTCCATCAGGACAACGATCCAAAACAAACATCAAAATCAACACACAAATGTGTCACTGAACACAAAATGAAGCTTCTGCCATGACCATCCCAGTCCCCTGACCTGAACCCTAGAAAATGAGTGGGATGAACTGAAGAGAAGAAGCACCAACATGGATCTGGGAATCTGAAGGATCTGGAGAGATTCTGTATGGAGGAATGGTCTCTGATCTCTTGTCAGGTGTTCTTCAAACTCATCAGGCATTATAGGCGACTCAGAGCTGTTATCTTGGCAAAAGAAGGTTGCAAAAAGTATTTAATAAAAGGGTGCCAATAATTGTGGCCAACGTGTTTTGGAGAAAAGCATTTATTTCATAATGTGATTTCAATACTTTCAATACTTTTACTTCAATGAAAGGTTAGATTTTTGTGAATTTTTTGAATAAAAGATCAAAAGGATAAACAATGCAGATTTATTTTTTACAGCCATATTTGATCATATTTACCAGGGGTGCCAATAATTCTGACCACCACTGTATAACCCACAAGTTTTTCACTATTGCCTGAAATAACTTTGCATGTTTATGTTCTGTACTATGCATTTCTATTTCCTCATTCCGAATGTTTCACAAATTTTATCATCTTCCAGGCAAAAATAATACATCCGATTGCTTAGAAAAATGATAGTACACTTCTCCTCAACAAGCCATTATCATTCATGTCCGTAGTACAAAAGGTGTAAGAGTTTAAATTAATACCTAGATTTAGGATTAGTTTGTTCAAATCCCTATCCCTCTAACTATGAGCAATATTAATAATATTATAATAGTGTTGCTTGCAGTAGCAAACACCCTTAATTACAGCTACTGTTACACTGATTTACTCAGTGTGTGTTCATTCATCTAACACTCACCTCAGACAAGTTGATCTTTTGATAGGACACAGGCAAAACGTGATCCCATGTGATTTTCACTATCCAGGATGGAATAAAGGGGGGGTTGCCCCTTTGATTCTCAAATCTGCTAACCTCTTGTGCTGTTCGGTTAAAAACTGTCTCAGCGTAAATGTCAGATATATTGAGCAGACTGTATTCCTGTTGGACAGAAAAGGAGTATGTTCAAGATTTCCATCATCCCTGTTGAAAAATCCAGCATTGCTGGTCAACAGCATATGGTATATTTTGTATGCTGGGACCAGCATAGAATGCTGGTTGCTGGTGCCCAGCATGGGAAACGGGCCACCAGCTAGCATTATACCAGCTCTAAGCAGAATTTTGCATTATTAATTGCAATAATAACCTGGTATAGCAGTTTTCCATCTCCGAGGGTAAGGTCAGCATCATCCCAAAACACTGCCAACATGGGAAGACCCTCATTACCATGAAAACCCCCTGGGATTGGAGTCGGGAGCAACAGTTTCTCATTCTCACTGACCGATTGTAACTGCACCAAGCCGTTATCTGAAAACTGAAAAGGTTCATATATATAATTTTTAAAACGTGAATGGAGGTAAGGCTAACTGTAAGTAGCTAAAATGTTTCCTGAGCTATATTTATGGCATATTAGTTTTGACATTTCAGATTAGCCTACTCACCATTAAATTGCTATTAAAATGTGAACAGTTAATTGTGCATGCTTACAAACAGTCGCTCATATAGTTTGCCCATGAATGGAAAGCCTGCAGGAGGAATGATGTATGGAGAATTTCCATCTGCCACTGTAATTGGTAACTCAGCATCACCTGCTTCCTCTCCAAATGGATACAGGTCACTTTCTGTAAAAATATATACAAAATGCACCCAAAGGGGACAAGGTTTGGCTGGTTAGCATGGGCAGTTAGCCACTGCTGGTAGATGTCATAAAAACATCATCTGGTCACTAAACATGAACAAAATAAAGGTGCAATTAGGTTGACCAGAGCAAAACATAAAAATGTGGAGTTCTCTGTCTGGAAAATTAGTTTGACGTTGTTTTAAGTTTATGTTTATTAATTCTGGTTGGATGATCATGTGATATCAAAATGGCAGTCACCATAAGAGATTAACTCCCAACATAAAGGAGCATCATTAAGATGGTATAAGTCTTTATGTAAAGCGAGTGTGCATTTAGTGTATTTCTATGATTTGTGAATACTACATATTAAAAACACAAAGAGAGAGAGAGAGAGAGAGGGAGAGAGAGAAAGAGGATACGAAATGTGAAATATACAGTAGATGTATAATTTTACATAGATTATTTTTCATGATTGTAATAAAATACCCCACCCATTTGTGGCAGCTGTGGGCAGTCAGTATCCTCGGTAGAGCAGGCACAGCTGTAAGATCCTATTAAATTGGTGCATGTTTTTTTGCTATAGCATACGTCAGGTGAAAGACATTCATTCCGGTCTATACATCCACCCAATCCATTCCCATTTCTGACTGAGGCATCCCATCCATTGCCACACTTGCACTGAAACCCACCTACAGAGTTGTAGCATGTGGCAGCAGGATGGCATCCACCCCTACTGGACTGACATTCATCTAGATCCACACAAAGAGACCCTAATGCAATAAAACCTGGTGCACATACACATACATAAGACCCAGGGGTATTGATGCATTGGCTTGACTTGTGACAACGCAAGGACGATGTGGAACACTCATCAATGTCTTTACAGTAAGTCCCATTCCCAGCATAACCTAAGCGACACTGGCATGTGAAAGACCCCACTGTGTTCCAGCATCTTGCCAAGGGGTGGCAGGTAGTGTTATTTGCACATTCATTGTTGTCTATGCAGATACCATTTTCCTCATAATGTCCCGGTGGACAGGAGCACCGGTATGATCCAGGTTTATTGATGCATACCTGATCGGGACGACAAGTTCTGTTCATAAGGCATTCATTGATATCTGTACACTTTGGGCCATATGCCTCAAAACCAGAAGCGCATGGACACTGGAAAGACCCTGGTGAGTTTACACATACAGCATTGGCAGTGCAGGGACTGTCATCTGCCAGACATTCATCAATGTCTTGACACTCTGTTCTGTTTAGAAAGAAACCCAAGTTGCAGTTACATTTATAAGATCCAGGGATGTTGACACATGTAGAGTGAGGTTGACATATGGATTCATTCTTTGATCCTGAACACTCATCTATGTCAAGACACCTAGTGTCATTGTTCCGGAATCCCATGTCACAAACACAGTGGAATGAGCCAATTGTGTTAATGCAAGTCCCATTAGGGCAGAGTGGCCCAAACTCTGGGTGTGAGCACTCATTTATGTCTTCACACTGGGTTCTACTGGTACCATTAGAGGAGAATCCATCATCACAAAGGCACAGAAACGAACCTTCAGTATTGACACAGATACTGTGGTCTGAACATGCAGACATGTTCAGGCATTCATCGACATCCTTACAGACTGTCTGATTGCCTTTATACCCATCCCAGCATTCACAAAAATACCCTCCCACTGTATTTTGGCAGTTGGAGGCATTTGGGCACTGTGCTTTGCCTGTGGCACATTCATCAACATCCAAACAGAGAGAGTTGTTAAAGCTGTGGAAGCCATTGTTACATGAACAATTATACCCTCCCTCTTTATTGTAGCATGTGCTGTTGTCTGGGCAAATAAAGTTTCCTACACTGCACTCATTTATGTCTTCACAGTGTGTCCCATTGTACTGGTAACCTTTCCAGCAGTCACAATGAAAGGACCCTTCTGTGTTGAAACAGTTGGACAACTTTGGGCAAGCTCCTTTATGTGAACATTCATCTATATCCTGGCAATCTCTACCATTTCCAAGGAACCCTTCAGTGCAGGAGCAATAGTTTGACCCATGGATGTATTTGCACTTAGCATGGGTGTTGCACACATTGGTTACATTCTTACAGTCCGTCTCATTCACGCAGGTACCCAGATCATAGACCAGACCAACGGTGCATGTGCAGGTATATGTTCCAGGAAAATTTTGGCAGGTCATGTTGTTTGTACAGATTGAAGGTGGCAAGCACTCATCCACATCCACACAAGTAAACCCATCACCCTGATATCCCTCCATGCACTTGCAAATGTAGGAGCCCTCTGTGTTGTTGCACATGGCGAGAAGGCTGCAGTTATGAGGCAAAGTTGAGTTTTCATTACACTCGTTCACATCTTGGCAATCAAACCCAGACCCAGTCATGCCAAAGGGACAGGTACACTTGTAGGAACCAGGGGAGTTAGTGCAGCTGGCAGCTGGATGGCATCCTCCATGTTGGGATTGGCACTCATTAATGTCTATAAGTCATCCAAAATGGGACAGGGTAAGGAGAAAAATCCCTAAAAGACTGAGAAGAGAGTCCTCAAGCAAGCAAATAAATGCACAAATTAATTTTGAAAAGGGAGAAAGACTTACCAGAGCAGTTTTTTCCATCCCCAGTAAAGCCATTGCGACAGAAGCACAGGTGACTCCCAATGGTGTTGACACACTGTGCAAACTTGCTGCAGCTACTGACTCTAGATTCACATTCATCCACATCTGTGAGGTTGGAAAAAGAATATAACGTGAAAAGAGAAGATTGAAAGATTACATTTAGACATCTGGCAGACACTTTTATCCAAAATGACTTAAGTGCTTAAAGTGCAGAGTAAATAGAGTAAATATTTATAGTTTATACATATTATATATACATTTTATGGATAACTGAACCCATGACCTTGGCTTATGAAAATATAAATTATTTTGTAATCACATATGAATTGCACATACCTATGCATTCTGTTCCATTAAGAGTGTAACCCACTTTGCATATGCAGTCAAAGGATCCTGGGTTATTGACACACTGTGTCTCTTTCTTTGGGCACACATTTTCTTCACATTCATCAATGTCTGAGCAAATGAGTCCATCCCCTTTGAATCCCAAATCACACACACACTGATACCCAGAAGATGAAGGATGACAAAGTCCATGTGGATGGCAGGCAGGATCACATTCACGACTAGGGAGGGCACAGGTGTTGTTGTATGCTACTGTGCCATTCAGACAAGAACAGACATGTGCTCCAGGGGAATTCACACATACAGAGATGTCTGGGCAAGTATAATTGGAAAGTCCACATTCATCCACATCTGTACAGGTGAAACCATCTCCCGTAAAGCCCTGGTGGCATTTACACAAAAATTCTCCAGGATAATTGTAGCAATTGGCATGTAGATGGCACATATCCTCAATTGCACATTCATTTATATCCTGACATGTTACACCATTTCCTGAGAAGCCTTGATTGCAAGTACATGAGAAGGAGCCTGCTAAATTCAAGCATGTGGCATTCTGGTGGCAACGTTTCTGATTTTCACATTCATCAATATCAGAGCATTCTAAATCCTCACTGATCCGACTGAAGCCTGTTTGACACTGGCATGCAAATGACCCTTCCATGTTTGAGCACCGTTCATTGGTGCCACACGCCTTTTCAGGTATCTGGCATTCATCTATGTCTTGGCAGGTGGTACGATTGACTAGCTGAAAGCCAAAAGGGCAAATGCAAGAGAAAGACCCTTTACTGTTGACACATGTTGCTCTATTTCTGCAGCCACCGTTATCAACAAGGCACTCGTTCACATCTGTGCATTGCAAAACACCATCCCCTGTATATCCCACCATACAGCTGCAGTTGTATGTCCCCGGTACATTAATACAGAGTGCATTAACATGGCACCGCTTTCCTATGGCACATTCATCCACATCGTTGCATACTAATCCATCACCGTCGAAACCAGGTAGACATGAGCAGATGAATGACCCAGGTAAGTTTTCACAAGAGGAGTAAGGACTGCAATATCTTATGGCACATTCATCCACATCCAGACACTGGTTTCGACTAAAGTTGTAGCCTTGACCACAGTCACAGAAGAATGAACCTGGTGTGTTGACACAAGCAGCATTGCTTGGGCAAATGACACTGCCGGCACATTCGTTTATGTCAGTACACTTTATACCCGTGCCCAGGAAGCCAGAACGGCAGGAACATTCGTAGCTTCCTAGCAAATTGGTACATATTGCGTTGGGGTCACAGTTGTTCTTTCTCTCACACTCATTAATGTCCACGCATGCCAAGCCATTTCCTACAAATCCTTCAGGACAGGTACAACGATACGTGCCTTGTAAGTTTGTACAATCAGCAAATGAGCTGCAGATGTTGATTTCACATTCATTGATGTCCTCACATGTCTGCCCATTGCTTTGGTAGCCATTGTTGCAGAGGCAAGTGAAGGATCCTGGCAGGTTCTTGCAACCTTTGTACCCAAAGAAAGCAGAGCACACACCAGGAGACTCTGAACACTCATCAATATCTAGGCAGAGATAATTTCCATTGCCTTTGTAGCCAGCATTGCATGTGCACACATAGGATCCAGGGTTGTTGGTGCAAGTGGCATTCCAGTGGCAGATTCCTGGTCTTGCACACTCATTATCATCAGTGCACTGAAATCCATTTCCACTGAAACCAGACCTACAACTGCAGTCTCTTCCTCCATCTCTGTTGGTGCAAAGCGCATTGGCATGGCAGCCACCATTATTAGTTTGACACTCATTGATATCTTGGCATTGGACACCATCACCAGAATAGCCATTTTGACATGTACAGATGTAACTGCCCAGAGAGTTAGTGCAGATTGCTTTTATATGGCAGTTGTGTAGACCATTAGAACACTCATCAATGTCCTGGCACTGTACTCCATTGCCCCTGTACCCCATTTGGCATATGCAGACAAACCTCTCCTCACGTGTTTTTAAGCAATCTGCATTGGTGTGGCATATACTTCCTGCAGCTGCACAGTCACTGAGATCTGCAACTGTGTAGACAGAATGGATAAGAGATCGGTAAGTCTGGCAATAAGTGACTCTATTCTGTGCTGTGAGTTGATCAATCATACAAGACTCTGATCTAGACTGTTACTCACCTGCAGTTGTGTACCTGAGCACAGTACACAGGCACAGAAGATACAGCAGCAGATTCCTGCAAGAAAAGGTCAACAAATATGAAGACATAAAAAATGACCGTAACATAATATTATGACACTAGTGCTGGAGAATCAGAGAAAGTCAGTGAACAGACGGTGCATTCCCCACCAAAAGGAGTTTTAGCAGCCGGAGCGACTCAAATCACTGCTAAGTTAATTACATGAGCTTTTGTGGCCTTGCAGTGGCCATATGTGTCATTGTTTAGCTCCAAACTTTTTCCTCAGAATACACAAAAGCCACATATTGTGAATTTCAATTGTGTCCATGCACATCAGCTCAGAAGATGCACACAAAATGAAACTCATAAACAAATTCTTTTGTAAAAAAACATATACATATTTTTTTAATCCCTGACTATGTTTTACAGCTTCTTGGTGTGAGTAATTAGGTGAATTCCTACAGGTCACCTATATGTGTGTATATCTTTACATCTATAGAGTTACATCTATCAAGTCAAACCAGTTTACCCATAACAAAAACAGAAGGATTGAGATTACTTTGTCCTAAACCTCATTTTATGAGACCAAAAAGGGATGGACATGCTCAAAGAACATAATTATTCCAAATCCAAAGAACTTTATTAGACTCAAAGAAACCTAAGTCATCCCACTGCTTTAGAAGCAGCAATTTATTCCACCATTTTGTCATCTCTGGTATTGGTAACAATTGTCAACATCTCTGCTTTTACTTTAAATACATTTCAGATTCTAAAAATAGCATAGTTCCCTAAATGTGTGTTAATTAACTGGCTTGATAATGTTTGGAAAGTTCTATATTAACTAATGGCTGGTATCATTTATTTCTCAAGTTTGGTAACAGAAGTCAACATGAATGGTGCCCCGAATAGAAATAATGATGACAATCCTTTATCTCTGACTATATTACATGATGAATATTTTACCTCCCTGTGGGTCAGATTCAGCCATTGTCTGTCTGGTGGAATCTAGAAATCTGTGTTGTGTGTCAGAATCAAATTACGTCAAGACGTGTCTCTAGCATACTGAGAATTTACTGGAAAGGACATCCTTCCCAACACCACATCAATGCTGAACATCACAACCATTTCCCGATAGAGATTGGAATTATATTTCGACTAAAATTACCCATTCAATTTTATTTGAGACAATTGTTATGTAACAGAATATAAAAAGTATTTTCCAAAATCTACCTAGACTGTCCATATCAATTTATCAAATTGAATTTTATCAGCATTCAGAACATTCACAATGAGAAATAGTTTATGTGCATCAGAATGTAAATCTGGAACTCATATGACAGTATGATTGGAGTAAACTGTTTGCTCAGTACCTTATTTGTCTGAAAAAAAATCATGACCGATAACCTATAGATATTTTTAGACATATTTAGCGCTTAGTACTTAGTACAGAAACAAGCTAACAATTTCCACTGTTACTGTAAAGAAAAACAACAAGAAATTTAAACCTGAGAAATAAAATGATACATTTACTTTGACTTAAATGTACTTACCGCATATCTGACAGATGGCTGGTTGTCCTATAAGGCTGACATTAGGATACAGAGCAAATGGGTCCCTTTCAGGCTTCGGAAGGTGTGTGACTTCCCTTCTCTATGGACTCTTCTGCCTAAGTTACAACACTTTGTTCTTCCTGATACAAAGCATAATGACCCATATCAGCACCAGAGACATCCTAAACCAGCATAATAGGGAACACCCATATATTGGTATGATTATGTTTCTCTCTCCTAGTAAGTGTACTACTCCCATTGGGCTTTAACTTGCCTCCGGGTGTAAAATAAAGGCTGAGACAATAAAGAACAGCATTCAATAGTTAGTGTTTTGTGTTGAGAGTACCTTTACCTCATGCACAAATACTAGATTATTATTACCAGAGATGGACTGGGACTAAAAACCAGCCCTGGATTCATACAGCTTCACAGCCCATTACAACCCCTTCATGAGCACCGCACAAATACTGTATAATACAGAAAATGAGTATCATAGACTGTAAGTATATTTCTATGGCACTATGTTAAGTGCTCTCTTATAATTTAGCTGACATATAATTAGGTTAGTTTTACTTTTGTCCCATTTCTCATTGCCTAGAGAGCAACTTAACTCTTTCCCAGCCAGCGTTTTTTTTTTAAGTTGCCAGCCAGCATCAGCATTTTTGATCATTTTGACAAAACTTTCATGGCTCATAGAATATTTTGTTGTATGAATATCTAAACATACAATATATCAAAAGAAAGAAGTCAATGTTTATTTATAAAGCACTTTTTAAAAACAGTAAGTGTTTATCAAAGTGCTGTACACACTTAAAAAAAAAATGATACAAACAGTCAACAACACAAAAGAAAACAGTAAG
This sequence comes from Rhinogobio ventralis, assembly GCA_039654625.1. Lineage (NCBI taxonomy): Eukaryota > Metazoa > Chordata > Actinopteri > Cypriniformes > Gobionidae > Rhinogobio > Rhinogobio ventralis. The sequence continues at coordinate 12,331,825 of CM077204.1, read as the reverse complement.
ACACAATAAAACAATAAAAAAGCAACTCTCACGTAGTGTCAAATGCCCGACTATAAAAATAAGTTTTTAGGTTAGATTTAAAAACAGCAAGTGTTTGAGCCTGTCTAATATAGAGGGCCAAACTATTCCAGAGCTTTGGGCTGCCACTGCAAATGCTCGGTCACCCCTGCTCTTCAAATGTACTCGTGGGACAGCTAAAAACAAGTGGTTAGCAGACCTAAGTGCTCTTAGCAGAGCATACAGCTTCATCAGGTCAGAAAGATAATTAGGTGCTAAATCATTAAGAGATTTAATCTTAAAATCTTAAAATGAATCCTGAAATGGACAGGTTACCAGTGAAGAGAGGCGAGAACAGGGGTAATGTGTTCCTGCTTTCATGTACCCATTCTGGACCATCTGCAGTCTGGAGAGAGAGGCCTGACTAATACCAATATAGAGGCCATTACAATAATCCAAACGAGTTGAAATAAAAATATGCACTTCTTTGAAAGTCTTTAAAAGACAGAAAGGATTTCACCTTGGTGAGTTGTCTCAATTAGAAAAAACTAGATTTAACCACCGAGTTAATCTGTGTGTCCAATTTAAAATAACAATCCATAATAACACCTAAAATATTTTTACATAGGGCTTCACAAGTGGAATCAGCTCAACAAGGTCCAAATCTAATGACTCATAAGTGACTCATAAGTGCCTCCTGGCGTAAACAGCATAACTTTTTTTTTTCAACATATTTTTTTTTCTTCATTAAAGCTAAGGAAATTTAGTGTCATCTAGGCCTTAATTTCCTCAAGACACTGCAATAGAGGTGCTAAAGTGCAAGTGTCTTTTAGTTTCAAAGGCAGATTGCATAACAATGAAAAGAAATACCAAATTTACTAAGAATATGTCCTAAGGGCAGCATATACAGGGAGAACAAAATAAACCCCAAAATGGAGCCCCGGGGGAGCCAAAATGGATGATTATTTTCTCATCGTCTAACTGACAATGAGCTACCATTACTCCTAAGAGAGAGTGATATGGCACTATGGTCAGTTAAAACTGAAGGAGAAATATCAGTCATATGAGGAAGAAAAAAGATTACTAGTAATCAACCAAAAGTCTAATCTAGAACGTTGAATGCTCCCTGAAAAGGACCCCCATGTAAAAAAAATTTTTATCTAAATCAAGAAACTGTGATATATTATAAATAAGGGGGTTATACCCTTACGGAACAAAAATATATGGGAATATACTGCAAAATATAATGCGCTATATTGCATAATACATTTCCATATATGGGAAACTAGTGCTTATATTTTTTATATACTGCAATATATGCATTGTGTATGGGTATATATTGATACATATAAATATTTACTGCATATTTATTGCATTAGATGTCATATTTATCAAGTTTTATCCTTTATTGTGTATATCAGGAAGTATGGTCTTGGGTATCACTGCTATGCGGATGACACTCAGAATTACATCACCACTAGCCCTGATGTCCATTGCACATTAATTACTTTGAGTAGGTGTCTAGAAGAGATTAGAATCTGAAACGGCTCCAAAACTGAACTGATGCTGATTGGTACATTGGCAGATACTCGTAAGGCCAATCACATTAGTTTGGTTGTTGATTCTATTAGCATGGTACTTCCCACTTCACAGGTGCGTAATCTTGGCGTCATTTTTTATCCTCAGTTAACATTTGATAAATCACATTTCAAAAATCACCTTTTACCATCTCAGGAACATTGCACGACTTAGACCTTTTCTCTCTTTTGCTGATGCAGAAAGGCTTATACATGACTTCTTTACGTCTAGGTCGATGGGTTTTTGTAAGAAAAATATCCATATTTAACACGTTATAAAGTAAAATATCTAGCTTCCGGCGGACCGCTTTCCGTATTCAACTTACAAAGAAAGTATAACACCTCTCACAGTTCAAAATGCTACGCCTGACGTCATCATTGCACCAGTTGTGCTTTTTCCGTAAGTAAAATACGGAAGGGGGTCCGCTGGAAGCTAGATATTTGACTTTATAACATGCTAAATCTGGATATTTTCTTCCAAAAACCCATCGATTCGCTTCAGAAAGTCTTTATTAACCCCTGGAGCTGAGTGGATTACTTTTATAATGAATGGATGCACTTTTTTGGGCTTCAAATTTTGGGATGCATTTACTGCCATAATAATGCTTTGAAGAGCCAGGATATTTTTTAATATTACTCCGATTGCATTCGTCTGAAAGAAGAATGTCATATACACCTAGGATGGCTTGAGAATGAGTAAAAGGTTATTTAAGGTTGTTTTTAATTAACTTTTGTATTGTTCTTATTGTTGCTTTTTGCTTTATTTTACTGTAACCCTATGGGTTTAAGAAAAGCGCATTATAAATAAAATGCATTTTTATTATGCTTGAGCAGATATCCACAATTACAGTATTTCACAGTAAACGCTGGTCTAAACATTTATGTTACAATGCAAACTCTGATTTTACTTTTATATCGTACTGTTTTATTTTATAGAGCATAAAAACATCCTTGTGTCTACAACATTTAGATTTATTTAAGAAGGTTGCCAATCTGCCTATATATTTCATATTTCAACATGTTTCAGTCAATTTCACACATTTTAGTCTGGTCAGCTGGATTGTGCTTGCAGGACTTCTCATTCTGGACTGGTAAGTGTGTATGTAGACTATGTATAGATACACTTTTCTTTTTCTTTTAAATTAAAGTGCATACTTGTCGTCTAACAGTTCCTCTTATTTTAGTTCTTGCTTGCCCGGCGACAGAAGGCCCAGTACAGTAAAGCACAGGTTAGTTCTCATTTATTGTATTATCCAAACTGTACTAAGGGAGCAAGCTTCTGTTTTTAACATGTTTCCTTCTCTTGCAGCCCAGAGAGATGGAGACCATGTCTTAAAGCTATTACTGATGTCCCATGTACTTGAATCGGACACTGGGATGTGCCCCATGCTGAAGCATGACCTGTTGTGTACATTGCATGTGACACTTTCATATTGGGGAAATTATGTGTCTGTTACATGCTGGATACTCTTGTTTTTAAGTGATGTCACTGTTACGTTTTGCTATTTAATGAGGGCTCATTTTCAATTGGATCAACAATTTAACATTGTACAGTTTGTGTGACTTGTACGTTTTTGATAACATTTGTCACATGAATAATGTCACGCTGTTTTTAAAAAAATATACCATATTCCTAATTTATCAGCCATATGCTATGGAAGCTTGTTTCCGCAACAGAATAAAAAAAAATTAATTGTGACTTTTTATCTCACTCATTTTTTTTCTCGCAATTCTGACTTGATTTTCAGAATTGCGTAATATAAAGTTGCAATTGCGAGTTATTAAGTCAGAATTGCATGATATAAAATCAGAATTGCGTGATATAAAGTCGCAATTGCAAGTTTATATCTCACAATTCAGATTTTTTCTCAGATTTCTCAAGATATAAAGTCAGCATTCAAATTCACAATTCTGAGAAAAAAAAGTCTTTATATCTCAGAATTCTGACTTTATATCACGCAATTCTGACTTTAGAACTCACAATTACGCATTTATATCTCGCAATTGTGAGATACAAAGTCGCAATTATCTTTTAAAATGTTTTTTTTTCTGTGGCGGAAACAAGCTTCCATAATATGTTAATATAATTATAGTAAATCAAAACACTTTTAACTAGATATGTATTGGCCTTAATGAAGAGGGCAGTCCTACCACAACACAAGTCTTAGCCTTTTTTATTGTTTTTGTGTGTGTGTGACCACAAGATTTGATTGTCATTTTCAGCCCAGGGCAAGCTGAGCTGCACCTGTTTGTCACATGAGATTCATCACAAAAGTAAACCTTATTCAAATCATGGCAACTTGTTTAACAGGGCTAGTTCTGCATTGGTGATGTTCTATAGTCTCATGATTTCATTTGTGTGTGCGTGTGTGTTTGTTCTGATTTTTTTAATACTTTTTTGACCAATTAAAAAAAAATTCCCCATTTTTCCCCATTCATTCGTGTGGGGTCAAACTGGCTCGTGAGAGAAGGATTTGTTATTATTTTCAACCACATAAACTCCTCGAATCCAGTCAAATTTTATTTTGTGTATTCCAAGTTCAAGGGTGACTAAAGTAAGTTCTTGGATCACTCAGATGAGCACTTTTTGTTTTTTTAATGTAAAGAAAATGAATTTCGGGTCAAAATGACCCGAGGAGAGGAGAGGATGAGGAAGACCTATGCCCATTTAATCCTAATCTTAATAAAATAAGTCTTAATTTAGTTTAATTTGTCTTGATTTCGGGGTCTACTAGAATAGGTTTTCATGCTTGAATGTTCCAAAAACACATTATTTACATATTTTACATTGTTGCAGCACCTTGCTTCCCAGTCTGTCAGTAACGCTCTGTGGTACTTTTCTCAATTCCATTGTTAGCCAACTATGGTTGCAAGTTCCGTATGGCAGCATAGTTCAATGAGTTGTGTTTCCTGAAACCATAGTTCCAATGAACATTCGCAATTGCATCGCAAAGTTTTTGGAATTGACAGCTCTCAACCTGTGGTTAGAAGCATAGTTTCTTGTTTGAAAGACATATGGACTTAATAAATCCTTATCTTGAGCAAAATAAGCAAGCCGACATTCAATACAATTTACATAGCTTGTCAAGAGATTTAGGGACCTATCATATCAAGTGTTTTTTGCTAGTTTCAGCCCGATGCAGTTATAATTTTCACGTCTAGCGCCATGTTGTTTAAATAACAAATGCACTCGCGCCCATCTGTTCGCCCATGGACGTGCTGGTCTGAAAACGAGGTGTGTTCAGGCACATTCATTGTTGGCGCGTTGCTATTTTGAGGCAAATAAAAATGACTGCTGTGTTATTTAAAGGACGCGTTAGTAATATGCGCCTATAGGCGGGTGCACAACGCACGTACACTCTGCTTATTACACACACAGGGACGCGCAGCAGCACACAAACATTTTTAAATATTTGAATATTTGAATGCTTTGGAGAATTTTGAGCGTGGCATGGTTGTTGGTGCCAGACGGGCCGGTCTGAGTATTTCACAATCTGCTCAGTTACTGGGATTTTCACGCACAACCATTTCTAGAGATTACAAAGAATGGTGTGAAAAGGGAAAAACATCCAGTATGCGGCAGTCCTGTGGACGAAAATGCCTTGTTGATGCTAGAGGTCAGAGGAGAATGGGCCGACTGATTCAAGCTGATAGAAGAGCAACTTTGACTGAAATAACCACTCGTTACAACCGAGGTATGCAGCAAAGCATTTGTGAAGCCACAACACGCACAACCTTGAGGCGGATGGGCTACAACAGCAGAAGACCCCACCGGGTACCACTCATCTCCACTACAAATAGGAAAAAGAGGCTACAATTTGCACGAGCTCACCAAAATTGGACAGTTGAAGACTGGAAAAATGTTGCCTGGTCTGATGAGTCTCGATTTCTGTTGAGACATTCAGATGGTAGAGTCAGAATTTGGCGTAAACAGAATGAGAACATGGATCCATCATGCCTTGTTACCACTGTGCAGGCTGGTGGTGGTGGTGTAATGGTGTGGGGGATGTTTTCTTGGTACACTTTAGGCCCCTTAGTGCCAATTGGGCATCGTTTAAATGCCACGGCCTACCTGAGCATTGTTTCTGACCATGTCCATCCCTCTATGACCACCATGTACCCATCCTCTGATGGCTACTTCCAGCAGGATAATACACCATGTCACAAAGCTCAAATCATTTCAAATTGGTTTCTTGAACATGACAATGAGTTCACTGGACTAAAATGGCCCCCACAGTCACCAGATCTCAACCCAATAGAGCATCTTTGGGATGTGGTGGAACGGGAGCTTCGTGCCCTGGATGTGCATCCCACAAATCTCCATCAACTGCAAGATGCTATCCTATCAATATGGGCCAACATTTCTAAAGAATGCTTTCAGCACCTTGTTGAATCAATGCCACGTAGAATTAAGGCAGTTCTGAAGGCGAAAGGGGGTCAAACACAGTATTAGTATGGTGTTCCTATTAATCCTTTAGGTGAGTGTATGTTGTATAGTGATGTGTACAAAATATGCCCTTATCCACATTAGAGAATTTATATTGGGTGAATTAAGGGTCATTGGGACAGTTTTTGAATCTCCGCCTTTTGTAAGGTTTCTTGCCATAAATTAAAAACATCAGCCCAACACATAATACATATCTGTAATACTGAAGATGTTACCTATCTATTTGAGAAGGAAACAAAGTTATATCATAATGAAAGGAGGTGTGACATACCCTTTTATGTAAACTGAGCCAAAACATTTTTGGGGGAAATATTTGGGTGATTGGGACACGACCTTTGGGTGATTGGGACAGCACATCCTGTCATTGATTTTGGCTAGTGTGAGCATTGTTGCACAAGTTAGTTCATACTTTGATATAATTTCAAATGCAAAATTGTGTTGTGTGTCCCTTATGACTCCCATGTTCAACTTTATTACTCAATGTTTATAAATCTGTTGACAACTCATAAGCCTACATTACATGTATTAGGGTAAATTGTCATAGTTAATATATTGCACAAAACTGCAACAAAATCAGTAAAAATGTGTAACTGTCATGGGTGAATGGTTGAGAAAACACCAGTTTAGAGCATACATAGCATACACAATGGTTCTCTGTTGCAAAGTTAGTCATTTTCTTAATAAGCAAAGCCTTTAAGCACTGTCCCAATCACCCAAAACCATGTTGTTTCCATTCACCCAAATTGTGTTTGGTTGGATGGGACAAAAAAAACCCCCACCTAATTCTGAAAACAGAAACATTATATTAACTATATTTTCAATCAAAGGTTTGTGCAATATATTTGCTATGACAATTTTATGACCTAATTATTAAAACTAGCAAAAGCTAATGTTATTTTCCTCACCTCATGCATTACAGGGTCAATTTCCTGATGTTTGCTCCGCCCACCCACGTGATGTCACACCAATGAGGGCAATTTTGATTATATGGTCTCACAGTTAGGGCTGAGCAAAAAAGTATTTTATTTTCACTCATCAGGAGAGAAAATAAACTCTGTATAGTTATACTGTCCCATTCAACCTTATGTCCCAATCACCCTTAATTCACCCTAGCCTATGTGCCTTTGTCACACTTCCAAGTTTGAAAAGCAGAAGCAAGCTAAAATAGGCTGTCTTCTGCTGCCTGTATCATTATTGATGCCTACAGTTCATAACAGATAGCCTTCATCTAGGCCTAAATCAAAATTTCTCAAACTTTTTGGGGTCATGGACCGCTAGCTAATGATTAGCCTCAGTGGCATAACTTAACCTAATTATGGACCCCGGTGCAGACACAAATATCATAACTATCTATAGGCCTACTGTAATTAAGACATATTCAAGAAATGTATCAAAAACAGAAATACGCTAGTTTCAGCCTTACTCAAAGGCCGTGGAAACAGGCCAGTGGGTTCGTTACGCACGTCAATCTATTCCCGACGTTCTTGGTTTGCTTATTATTTATTAAATATACAGGCAATAAGTTGATGAAACATTGATCAAAGTTAAAATACAATTTATACAAAACGAAATTCAATGAAGTGGTCAAAATCATGTCTGACACTCCATGTCTCCCGACATATTGCGCATCTTATGATGTAGCCTACCTTACTCCTGCTGCTAACTTTTCATGAGCCCCGCACATGACGTGCAAGAAAAAAAGTAGCCTAAATTGTGCGCACGATTTACTAATTCGTTCCCTCGTGCGCATGATTTAGCCTACTATTTTTTCCTGCATGTCATGTGCGGGGCTACGTACATAATCAACATAGGCTAGATGAAATTTAAAAAATAATATTATAGGCTAATATTTAAACATAACCTAACTATGAAACTAAATAGGCTATGTTTTCTTTAACCCTCTGGCAGACGACGGCGCAGGCGCGTTCTGGGGTTTCCCCAAAAGCATCGTTAGCCAACAATAGTCGCAAGTTCCGTCGTTATCAACATAGTTCAACGAGTCGGTGTTTCCCGAAACAATCGTTCCGACGAACATTCGCAAACAGCGTCGCAAACTTGTGTGGTTGCAACGACAGCTCTCGACCTGTGGCTAGAAGCAGAGTTTCTTGTTTGCATGACATGTGGACTTAATAAATCCTTACCTTGTGCAAAATAAGCAAGCTGACATTTAGTACAATCTATATCTTTTATTTCGAATACATACAAATGTCATGTATGTCTTTTAGTTTGTCAAGAGATTTAAAGCACCGTTTTTGAAGAGTGCGCGTGTGCGTAGGCCTACGTGCTCCAGTACGTATAGAACGAGCCTGTGATTGAATCTGGAAATAAAGCAAAATAACTGAGAAAAATAAGAATTAGTCCAATTATGTCCATAATTTATAGCAAATAATCTAGCATCGACCATCTTAATACCAGGTGTAAACAGAGTCTTATTCTCACTAAATGTGCAGTTACTTCAATCTCAAACTAATTCAATAAAAGCAGTTATTACTCCACCACCTGCGTGACATCATTAACCAACGAGGTTGAACAACAGATTTGCAACAATACGGTTTCGGGAAACAGTAGCGTCTCTAAATTCCGTTAATATTTCCAACAAACGAAAATCCAAGCCAAAAAACTGAGAGTTACCACCATGCAAATTCAAACATTTCGCCCTTCTCCCTCCCCCATCCAAGTGCGAATATAGAAACATTTGGTTTTAACGACATAACATCTCGTTATTACATAACTGAGTGGAAAAATAATATGTGGCAACAATACAAACCGTAGTTTACAAATATTAACCTGTTAACGTAAACTGCTGAGAAATTGTACCTTTTTGTATCATTTTGTAAGTATGTAGGCTATATATAACTTATAAAATAATACAAAAAGATACAACTTCTCAGCAGTTTCTTAAGTTAACTGGTTCATCAACTATCTTCAACTAAAGCTGAAAAAATAGAAACTGTAACAAATAATTTCTTTCTAATTTTAATAACTTTGTATATGAGCACATGCAATTTAAATGTATCACGTACAATTGAGAAGTAGCCTAATTATAGAGATTATTTAGCTTTATTCAGTAACACTCACTTCATTTAATTTAAGTAAAATGGTTGTATTCTCGTGTAAGGCTTGTTGTTTTTAGGTGTAGAGAAATAAAAATGTTGAGGTAAAATGGGGAAAATATAATTGCTTACAACTAACAACAACAAATATGACCTGCAGTGTCTGTCATTAATAGTTGCTACAGAATCACACACCTTGGAACTGCAATTCTGGACATTTGAAAATGTAGCTCAGGGTGTAGACGAAAAATATCAGGCCCAGCATCATTGTAGAAAAACTTATTAAAGCGCCATCAAGTGGAGATGTGGAAAATAACAGAGAAAGTTGTCAGTTGGATATTTTCATTCAACACAATGCAGACACACCAATTAACTATACAGAGAGTATGACGTCAGTTTCGATGTTGTTGTGGGTATCAGTCTGGAAGGGTGTGTCCATTTTACAAATGTCTCAGCTTTGACAGCGCTGTGCTTCTCATGAGGTCAAGATACCTGTGGGTCACATGACAAAGAATAAATTTTTGACACAAAATTTGGTGTCCAAGGAATTGCTTTAAAGTTTTGTTTAGAATCTAAGCACTAGTATACAGAAAATGTCCTGATTGTGAAATGCTCAGGAAGTAGTGGTTGGGGGTTGGGCCACTTCTGTCCAAACTTGTTCACCTGGTTTCCGATGTATTCTTTGAGAAACAGAGTGTTGATGCCTATTTGAATAACTTTACCTGAAACACTAAATGTCCCAACAATGATCATTAACAGTACTGTATGTGTCTCTGTCATGTCGTTGTGTTTGTCAATCCTGCCCTTTTTCAGATTCTATAAGACATTTAATTGGCACGACAAGTGTTTACATTAATCAAAACGTGGGTGTTTTAAATGCTGTGTGTGAACAATTTAATGTAGGTGTACTTTTTAAAAAAAGATAATGCCATTCCCTATCACCAGCACCCTAGCTCATGGAATTTTAAACAGTTTTATTAAAATGATAAACAGTACAGTAAACATTATAATTCAAAACTCCAAGTAAATTAATATAGGGGTAAAAATATGAAGAAAAAAAAAACATCCTGGAAATTCTAAAAACATAACAGACAGTGTGTGAGAGCATGTTAGTCAATTGTGTCAAAAGTGTCTCTACTGTCCCATTTGTTTCTTTGTGGGTTCCAGCCCTTTTAGCTTTTTAACATGTAAATAAAAAGCTTGTATGGTTATTGTACATTATATCACATTAGACTAGAGAATATGTTGATTTAGATACCATTACTGTCTTTCCAAATGTATTAACCACAGTAATCACAAATCATAATCAAAATTACGTTCTTACCTTAAAATAGTTTGTTTTCTTGTAAATCCTCACCTCAGGAGGGTAATGGTCATGTATGACAATGATTTCACTTGAGTAGCTTAAGTAATTGGTAACTTATTTGATTAAATCAATATGTTTAATAAGAGTATAACTGATTGTGTTATACTCCATACTTTGTCCTACTCTTATGTACGCATTTAAGTTATTCTTAATATTTGGTGACAGTACTTTTTATTCATTTCATAATTAAACATTATTTTTATGTTCTTAAAACTCAATTAAAACTCTTTTAAAACTCAATATGTGACCCTGGACCACAAAACCAGTAAAAAGTTGCACAGGTATATTTGTGGCAATAGCCAACAATACATGCTATTATGCACTTTGAATCACAATTGTGTATGAAATGTAGGCTAAATAGTAGCCTGTTATACATATATATAAATAAACTTGCCTTACATCTGTAAGTGCTAGTGTGTTAGTCACCTTGTGTTTGTTGCACTTCGGTAGCCTTGGTCATATAGGCTAAGCTACACCTTGCAGCAATGCTGCAGTTTCACCTGATAAGTATCAGAGTTTGCATGTGTCGAGTTTCAACCGAAAATCTTGGTTGGTGCTTTACATTTTCAAAATGGAGAAAGGACGTTTTGCGTTTACTCTCGATGCGTCAGGTGGCCATATATGGTCATGGGCGGAAAAAGGTGAGTCTGTTAAGAGTTAATTCCGCCCACTTACACCTGACGTCGTTACTCGAACAGGTATACATAATTTGTCACCTGTAGTGCGTTTACATCAGTCGTTTGGCGGGGAAGAGAAAGCGAGAGGATACCTGCTGGATCTATTCTTTAAATCTCAAAGTCTAACAGTTTATCAAGCGGATTAACTCTCTTCGGTTGGATTTTGTTCTTTTTTCAAGCTTGGTTGAGTTTTTTGTGGTAAGAAAAATCAGCATTTTAGTGATAAAATTGCGCTTTCTGGATATTAACATAGAACTTCGCATCAGTTCCTCGTACGGAGTGATTTATAACGGCGAAACGGTTGTTTTCTGTTTTTCAGTTCTTGTCAATGATGAAGGTTTTAATCGCCTTGTTTGTTGTGGTGTTAGTAGATGTGGTCGCTTCACAATGTAAGTAATTTCGGTTTTATATTTAAAAATACTTTTAAATGTACACTACATAGTGAATCTAAATCGGGTTAAATTGTTTAATCATTGTCCTTATCAACTTGGTGGTTGGAAGACAAACAAAACAAAGAGATGCTGGGTGTGGTTCTGTGTGGGGGGAGGGGGTTAAACTCTACTTGGCTCATACATTTTAAAATGGTTCTATCTACCAAATAAGTTTAGAACGTTTAAAACAACACATACGTACCTTCTGTTTTAATCCAACAGGTACTTGTGATAATATGAAATGGGCGACATGTGATGGAACCCCATGCCAGTGCACTGTTCCGTTTACTGACTCTTTCAAGCAGCCGCTTGATTGTACAAAGTGTGAGTTTTTAGTTTTTCCTCTATTTGCTCATTTTTGATGAACTTATGTTGTATTGATAGTTTGACGTCCCTGCTTAAGTGTCTAACCTGGGCTCTATGAAAAAATGTCTAAACTAGCCTGTTTAACTGGTTTCCCAGTGTGGTTTTAGAGGGGATTTGGAAACCCCACATGAATTAGCTCCAAATCGACTTGCTGAGATCAACCAGGAAGGTTTCATTGTTCTCATTAAATGTTTTTCTATCCCCCCTCCCCACAGTGATTCCCAAATGCTTCCTCATGAAAGCGGAGATGTATCGTGCCAAGAAAAACATGAGCACAAGATCAATTGGTGGGAAGCCAGTAGAGACTGCCTTTGTGGACAATGATGGCATCTATGACCCAGAGTGTGAGAGTGATGGGAAGTTCAAGGCTGTCCAGTGTAACAACACTGAGTGCTGGTGCGTCAACAGTGCTGGCGTACGTAGAAGTGACAAGGGAGACAAGAACCTCAAGTGTGAGCCTGTGGAGACCTAGTGAGTGCACTTGTATTAGCAAAGCATGTTAACAGGACACACTTCTGACTGACACCCAGTATAAGGTGTGGTCTGTATTGTATTTGTGGGAGGAAGTGCAACTTGATGGTCTGACAATGCATTGTTTTTTCTTTTCTCATCTAGCTGGGTTCGCCTGGAAATGAAGCATAAAGAAGTACCTGTACCTCTCGATGCCACCAAATTGAAGACGTATGTAACGTGTTTTAGACCATGTGGAATATGAAGCTCTGCTTTTGGAGTTTTTTGCTAATTTATTACTTGGCTTACTTTTTTTTTTTTTTGCAGTGGAATTGAGAACGCTTTGCTGGCGCGCTACAAGTTGGACAAGCAATTTGTGTCTGAGGTTCAGGTAAGACCTTAACCATTGTAATGCAACCCCTCAACTTGGCTGCTTGTGGTACAGAACCTAACAACCCCCCTCTTCATCTCCAGTATGACAAAGATGGCCGTCTCATTGTTGTGGATGTCAAAAAGAATATTGGACAACCTCTTCCAGACCTGTCCCTCATGACTTACTACATGGAGAAGGATGTAAGTCTATTTTATTTTGTGTATTTTAATGCCAGGTTTTATATTTTGTAACGTGTGCTCCAATCTGTCTTCCATAGATCAAAGTTCTGCCCCTGTTTACAAACCCTCAACCATTTGAGATCAGTGTTGAGGGATCAAAGGTGTCCATGGAGAATATCCTGGTGTACTATGTAGATGAAAAGGCGCCCACCTTCACCATGCAGAAGTTGACTGGTGGCATCATTGCTGTCATTGTGGTGGTCAGCTTGATTGTGCTTGCAGGACTTCTTGTTCTGGTAAGTGTATATGTAGACTATATATAGATGCACTTATGTATGTGTATGTTGTCTAACTGTTGTTGTTGTTGTTTTTAGTTCTTGCTTGCACGGCGACAGAAGGCCCAGTACAGTAAAGCACAGGTTAGTTTTCACTTTTCATTATCCAAACTCTACTTTCCCAAAAGGGAGCAAGCTTCTGTTTTTAACACGTTTCCTTCTCTTGCAGCCCAGAGAGATGGAGACCATGTCTTAAAGCTATTACTGATGTCCCATGTACTTGAATTGGACACTGGGATGTGCCTCATGCTGAAGCATGACCTGTTGTGTACGTTGCATGTGACCCTTTCATATAGGGGAAATTGTGTCTGTTACATGCTGGGTACTCTTGTTTTTAAGTGATGTCACTGTTACGTTTTGCTATTTAATGAGGGCTCATTTTCAATTGGATCAACATTTTAACATTGTACAGTTTGTGTGACTTGTAAATTTTTAATAAAATTTGTTAAATGTCATGGTTTGGCTTTTTTTTTTTTTTTTAAATGGCAGATAATTAGGTATGGTACAATCTAAATATGTATTGCCTTAATGAAGAGGACAGTCCTACCACAATTATTATTATTTTTTTTTAAACCAAGATGTGTCATTTTCAGCCCAGGGAAAGCTGAGCTGCATCAGTTTGTCACATGAGATTCATCACATAAGTAAACCTTATTCAAATCCAAGTCATGGCAACTTGTTTTAGGGCTAGTTTTACATTAAAGACTTGACACTGTTTGATTTAGGAAAGGTATCTACTTTTTAAAGAATGCAAGTGTTTTAAATGCTACATGGCCTGAAGTGTCTTATGTCTGCATTTGGATGAGGGGTTTGTGCTTTCAGAATTTAGAACAAAGGGGCTGTTTATTAACCTAAAGCTGCTGACCATTTGCAGAGAAGGACTAATAATTAAACCCATGAGCGAACTGTGCATTGAGCTTTTTGAAATACTGGTCAGACCTGTTGCTCAAGTTTCAGGCCACAATGTTCCTATATCATTGTGGTATGACTTATGCAACTGTATGACTAACAAAGGTCTCAACCTCCTCTCATGAACCAGGAAGCTGTGTTTACTCATTCTGTTTTGGTTGAAGAGTCTGTTAAGGCTTTAACAGGTGTATTAATGACCAATATTTGTAATGAAAAACTTTCCCACACTTAGTAGAAATGGCACGTTACAAATGTGTAGAATAGCAAAGACATTGCTACATGACTTGTGGCAAAAGTCCAAAGTCAGAAATAAATCTGACTTGTTTTAAGAGAAATCGTAACACAAAAGCTTGGCTGACACTCCCTTGCTTTCAATTGTAGTTCCCCAGTATTTTTCCCAGAAGAGCTTCAAGCATTTGTTTCTCAAACTAGTTTCGACTGGTTTAGGTGGATCACGTTGCCCTCCCCCAACCGTGCTCACACCTGAGTTGGGAGTCAGTTTGTGTTTCCATGGCAGAAAAGGAGGGATTAAATAACAAAGCCTGTCAGATGAGTGTGGGTCACAATAGGGAGGGACATTTTTGTGAGGATGGTTCACCTGTTTCGTTTCACATTATCGACGATTCTTAAAAGGCACATCATTTGGTTATGATCAAATGTAGTAAAGCAATAACATTTTGTTACATCCTTGACTTTAATAGTTTTCGAGTACCAGGTGTTTATCTAGATAACATGCACACTAGGTGACACTTGACTCAGCATTCCTGCTTTAAGAATATTAAAAGGGTAGAGGATGACAAAACTTGTTTGAAATGAAGGGTAAATGGTTTTAGTAACATACCAAATTAATAAAAAAAAAAAAAATGGATTTGATTGAGCGTAATGAAGTGAGGGAGTCTGCCAGTAGAACACACACAAAAAAAAAAACAGCTGCCAAGTGGGAAGATGCATGGGGAAAATACCTTTTCTTATTCCACAGTTTTGGGAAATAGTGGAAAGTGTGGCAACCAACTGAGGCAACAAGTCAGAACAAACATTTGGGATTACAAATACTGATGACGAGAAGCCAAACAATCATGCATGTCCTGTACATAAAACATTTTAGATCAATCTCTCATTGATAGGTTGAGTAAATGAGATCATAGCATGCACTTAATAATTAGGTGAGCTGTAGCTGTCTTGATTTCCTGAACAGTATATGCATTATATACAGTAGACACTAACATGTTTAGGGTCTGTAATTTTTTTTTAAAGACTTTTATATTCTTATCCAGAAAGAACAAATTAAATTAATCAAAAGTGACAGTAAAGACATACAGACATTATATTTCAAATAAAAGCTGTTCTAACTTTCTATTCATTAAAGAATCCTGAAAAATAAAATAATATTTGATAATGATTTCAACAAAAATATGAAGCAGTACAAATGTTTCAGTCAGCATATTATAATGATTTCTGAAGGATCATGTGACACTGAAGATTAAAGTAATGATGCTGAAAATGTATTTTATTTTAAATGGTAAGAAATCCTTTACAATATTACTGTTTTTACTTTGATCAAATAAATGCAGCCTAGGTGAGCAGAGACTTCTTTCATAAATAATAATGACCACAAACCTTTGAATGGTTTTGTACTAATATAACTTATGATGAATTTCTTTTTCAAAAACAGATCCAATTTTCTTTTTTTTGAGTAAGGACATTTATTTAAAATTGCATAATAGATTATATTGATAGAAAATACACTTTTGAAAGAAATAAATACAATTTACTGAGACATCTATCATAGTGTCCCTTGTTCATTGATGAAATGTAATGCTTTGGCTTTATAAAAAAATATTTGTATGAATCTCACACCCCCTGTTCAGTACACTGGTACATACTTTCTAAAATACTGCAGCCATCCTATAACTCCATGCTGGGTTCTTTCACCAAAAACCATGTCTTCTGTCATAAAACACTTCCTGCTTTATTGTAATCCATACATTCTTTCACTGCAAGCTTAAACATGCAAAGATGAGGTGAGATTCAGACTGGCAGGATACATAACTGTAGTATTATTCATTTTGAAATTACAATTTACTTCCAGTTTCGTTTGAGTAAACTCCAGTAAGCCAAAACATGCCTGAACAATGTATAGCCTATATATACCTTTTGAATGTACGGAAATGTGTGTAGTTAGTGTTTCGAGTTTATGTATTTTTTTTAAATGAGATTATTGCTAGAGCCTGAAAAATAGAAAAGGTTCTTATCGCTTTGAATTTCCTATACAGTTTTAAAAGTATTAGAATGACAAAAGTGTACTTAGGTGAATCTCATGAAACTTGTCAGAACAGTTCTGGCCATTTTTAATTCCCAATTAATTTTTTTATTTAAAAAGGAAAAAAAAAAAAAAAGATTATTTGCTTCTTAGACATTATTTTCATGAAATGTATGCACATTTCCACACAAAGTTGCATTACCAATAAAAATCGGATTGGATTCAAAAAAGCAAAAATAGAATTCAGGTGTTCCAATCACTTCCATGGCCACAGGTGTATAAAAATCAAGCACCTAGGCATGCAGACTGCTTCTACAAACATTTGTGAAACAATGGGTCGCTCTCAGGAGCTCAGTGAATTCAAGCGTGGTACTGAGGTTGCCACCTGTGCAATAAGTCCATTCGTGAAATTTCCTCACTACTAAATAATCTACGGTCAACTGTTAGTGGTATTATAACAAAGTGGAAGCAATTGGGAACAACAGCAACACAGCCACGAAGTGGTAGGCCACGTAAAATCACAGAGTGGGTTCAGCGCATGCTGAGGTACACAGTGCGCAGAAGTCGGCAACTTTCTGCAGAGTCAATAGCTACAGACCTCCAAACTTCATGTGGCCTACAGATTAGCTCAAGAACAGTGCGTAGAGAGCTTCATGGAATGGGTTTCAATGGCCGAGCAGCTGCAACCAAGCCTTACATCACCAAGTGCAATGCAAAGTGTCGGATGCAGTGGTGTAAAGCACGCCGCCACTGGACTCTAGAGCAGTGGAGACGTGTTCTCTGGAGTGACGAATCACACTTCTCTGTCTGGCAATCTGATGGACGAGTCTGGGTTTGGCGGTTGCCAGGAGAACGGTACTTACCAGACTGCATTGTGCCAAGTGTAAAGTTTGGTAGAGGGGGGATTATGGTGTGGGGTTGTTTTTCAGGGGTTGGACTTGGCCCCTTAGTTCCAGTAAAAGGAACTCTTAATGCTTCAGCATACCAATCATTTTGGACAATTTCATGCTCCCAACATTGTGGGAACAGTTTGGGGATGGCCCCTTCCTGTTTTAACATGACTGCACACCAGTGCACAAAGAAAGATCCATAAAGACATGGATGAGCGAGTTTGGTGTGGAGGAACTTGACTGTCCTGACCTCAACCTGATAGAACACCTTTGGGATGAATTAGAGCAGAGACTGTGAGTCAGGCCTTCTCGTCCAACATCAGTGCCCGACCTCACAAATGCGCTTCTAGAAGAATGGTCAAAAATTCCCATAAACACACTCCTAAACCTTGTGGAAAGCCTTCCCAGAAGAGTTAAAGCTGTTATAGCTGCAAAGGGTGGGCCAACTCCATATTAATCCCTACGGATTAAGAATGGAGATGTCATTAAAGTTCATGTGCATGTAAAGGCAGGCGTCCCAAAACTTTTGGCTATATATATATATATATATATATATATATATATATATATATATATATATATATATATATATTTATTATATTAATATCATATTATATTACCCATATGGTAACACTAACCAATAAGGTTTCATTAGTTAACATGTTATTTATAATATTAACTAATATTTATTATTAATGAACAAACAATGAACGACTGTATTTGCATTAACTAACATTAACAATGATTAATAAATACTGTAACAACTGTTTCATTGTTAGTTCATTATTTAATACATTTACTTGAAACCTTATTGTAAAGTGTTACCATATATAGTGAGAACATAATGAGAATTACCATTGAGAATAATGTGAATTACAAAACCTCAAAAATACATCAGGAAAAAAAATATGTTCATGACAACCTGAGTGACAATCGTAAAAATAATGTTACAATACAAAACATTTTCACATGCAACATACTATTTATTTTTTTATTATTTTAGAGTGGAACATGACTTGGACATGTTCATGAGATCTCACTCATTTTTATGTTGAGGACTACTGTTAACCATGTCACTCTCAGCCTCAACAGAAAGCCACATCAAATATTAGATGATTTAAATTGATATGTCTCTCATTTCATTTCCAGATTCCCTTTGATGTAATTCAGTATATTGTAAAGATGGTTTTGGCCACTAGCTTAAAACTTACAGGGAGTGAACACGGCTACAGCCTGAGTGAACACCAACACACATGGTCCAGCAGTGATATATTAAAGAAGGGTGGGTGCTTTGCTGGGTCTGCAGGCAGCTGGAGGAGACTTGCTCCTTGATTCCTTGTTCTTCATCTCTCCAGACAGGGCCAGAAGCAGGGCTGGGGCCGACAGGTGGTGCACTGCTGCTTTTTGTTGTTGTGCGCAGTTAATGTAGCTGGCTATGAGCAACGTCAGGTCTCGAACCTGAAAAACATAAAAAGGAAGCAAAGAAATACTGTGGAATGCGCTTTGTAAAATGTGCATGTACTGTATGTTTGCTGTTTGCTGTTGTGGCATATGAAATGTTAGTTGTATGGAATGTAATGGTCATGAATGGCAAACAGAAGTATTTCAGGTTCATCAGCCTGTGTTTCTGTTTACTTTTGTGGTGTGTGTGTTCTCTCTGAATTATTATATGTTTAAAACTATGACTGTCTAAACAAACAGTTACGTAATCTACACTACCGTTTAAAAGTTTGCGGTCAGTAAGATGTTTTAATATTTTTGAAAGACATGTCTTATGCTCACAAAAGCTGAATTTATTTGATACAAAATACATTACAAACAGTAATATTGTGACATATTATTGCAATTTAAAATAACTGTTTCCATTTTCATATATTTTAAAATGTAATGTATTCCTGTGATGTCATTACTTCAGTCTTCAGTCACATGATCCTTCAGAAATCATTCTGATATGATTTCTGCTCAAAAAACATTTCTTATAATTATCAATTAAGTTGCTTAATATTTTTGTGGAAAATGTGATACACATTTTTTTCAGGATTCTTGAATGAATAGAAAATTAAACAGCATTTGGTTACACTTCATTGACGTAGTTACATTGTACTTGCTCAAATAAGTACTGAGTAATATAAATTAACAACATGTAAATACTATCAAGTTACAGTTAGGGTTTGGTTTAGGGTTAATTACTTGTAATGCACAATTTACTGTTATTACTATAGTAAGTACATGTAGTAACATGTAACTACATCACCTTAAAATAAAGTATTAGCCAGCATTATAAATACAATATTTATAACTGTCATTACTGTCACTTTTGTTCAGTGTAATGCATATTTTCTGAATAAAAATATTATTATTATTATTTTTTTTATCTTCCTGACCACGAACATTTGAATGTTGTGTAAACATCTCAATACTTATGATTTTTAATTATGAATTATGTTTTTTTCCACACTTGTCATTTCCACCAAAACATTTTTCTTTTTAACCAAAAACACTCATTTAGGTGCATAATACCTACCTTAGATGGTGTCATAGCAAACAGATGCTTCTCTGTAGACTTATCTTTGGATGTGTTGGTGCCAGAACTCAGAGCTACTACCAGCATAAAGTCCAGACCACATGCTCCAAATGTCACAATGCTTTTATAAGGGTAAGATGCAAGGACTTTCTAGAAGACACAAGATGAAGACTCATCTTAGCCTTTCACTAATAATATGAATTGGTTTGAAATAACATGAAGGATTGCTGCAGCTCTGAAGGGAATATGTTCACTTACTATAGAGTTAAACTCCAATATGCTGACTCCATCTTCATGTACTGCCAGCCAAACACGGACATTTTTCTGTGGAGATGAAGTTACGGGCTACAGGGAGAAAGAGACTATGACTAAGAAATAATTCCACAGCATTTACACTTTTCTGAGTATTTCAAGGGATAGTTCACCCAAAAATGAAAATTCTTTCATTAATTCCTCACCCTCATGTCATTCCGAACCCGTAAGACTTTCGTTCATCCTCAGAACGCAAATTAAGATATTTTGATGAAATCTGAGAGCTATCTGACCCCTCCATACACAGCTATTTAATTAACACTTTCAAGGCCCAGAAAGATAATAAAGACATCGTTAAAATAGTTATAAACACTGACTCCAGTGGCTCAAGATAAATTTTATGAAGCGATGAGAATACTTTTTGTGCGAAAAAAAAACAAAAAACAAAAAACGGTGACTTTATTCAACAATTTCTTCATGTCTGTGCGAGTCTCCTACGCTGTTGACGTGGTAAATACAGTACAGCGTTTCCAAGTTACGTCAGAGCTACACCAGCACGCCGGCTTGGCCAAAACTGTTCACGTGAGCATCACGACGCATGCGTGTGATGCTGACGCAGGAGCTGGTAAACGTAAACTGTGTAGGAGACTGACACAGACGTGAAGAAATTGTTGAATAAAGTTGTTATTTTTGTTTGTTTTATGCGCACAAAAGTATTCTCATCGCTTCATAAAATTAAGGTTGAACTACTGGAGTTACTATTTTACTACGTTTTTACTACCTTTCTGGGCCTTTGAAGTGGTAATTAAATTGCTTTCTATGGAGGGGTCAGAGAGCTCATCAAAAAGATCTTCATTTGTGTTTCGAAGATGAACGAAGGTCTTACGGGTTTGGAACAACATGAGGGTGAGGAATTAATGACAGAATTTTCATTTTTGGTTGAACTAACCCTTTAAATATTGAAAAAAAATTGTATGCATCGCCTTTAGTCTTATAAGGAGACTCACACCAAGAACGACAACTATAAAGATAACTTTAACGATGACTATATCAGCGTCCACACCAATGCACAATATCATTCTGTTTATTATATGCGCATGTTGCAGTTTTGTCGTCTGCCACTTTAAATGTTTGAGCTCTTTAAAGCAGGATGGAATC
Organism: Rhinogobio ventralis; assembly: GCA_039654625.1. Lineage (NCBI taxonomy): Eukaryota > Metazoa > Chordata > Actinopteri > Cypriniformes > Gobionidae > Rhinogobio > Rhinogobio ventralis. Next base: position 12,310,581 of record CM077204.1, on the reverse strand, counting down.
TGATTGGCTGTCAATGTTTTTTTATCATTTATCAGCTGGAAAAAATCTTGTTTCCCTGTGCCATTATTGTTATAGTTGTGGTGTGAACTTTGCTATTCTTTTATATTTAGAAAGATTTTTAGAACTTTATCGTTACCTTCATAGTTATTGTTCTTGGTGTGAACGGGCCTTAACTCACCTCAGCCTCAAATAATTTGGCTCCAAAAAATGACCACTTCCGAGCTACTGTCAGGTAGATTCGTATGCACTCTGATGAACTCCGCCCCCTCAGAGATGCCCATCGGGTAGAGAGTTTCTGCAGCAACTGCCTGAGAATGCATACATTTTAGTTTGTAAGACAAAAAAATTATTTGTGTTCATATTTGAGTTTATTTCACTGGAGGCATAAATACCTCATTTGTTCCTCAGTGTAGGTGTGTCGGTAATGCTTCGGGTAGAAACGCTCTAGAACCTGTTTGAGAGTCTGGTTAGACTTAGTCTGTGAAGCTCCTGAACCACCTGGACTAGAAAACGGGCGCTCAAAGTCACCAAACTCTACCTGCATGACAAAACCCATTATGTTTATTTAAAGGAAATTTATTTTAGGATTTATTTTTCATTTTAATTTAATTTATTCTCCCCAAATTCTCATTACCGCAATGTGTTCAGACATTTTTTTAGGAACTGCCATTATTCTCCATTAACAAAGTACTGTAATACAATGAGTATTTACTTAAATGAGCATGAATTTAAAGCAGTAAAACAAATACTATTGTGTATAAATACTATAAATGTATTACAGTAACGACATTTATTTTGCATTATGGAAATCAGTTTTGATTTATTGAGATGAAAATAATGTAAAAATACAAAAAATTTATGGACCCTAAAATAGAGCTCATTTTCTTTAAAGGTGCTATGATTTTTTTGCATAGAAGTTTCACCATGTCTTTTATGCACAGATTTTATTGTTTTACTTTTGTTCTAGACTTAAAATATAGAAATCCATTGATACAATATTAATTATATGTTTGAAACTATGACAGTCTAAACAAAAAGTTAAATAATATTTAATTAATTCATTATTTAGCATGTGAAAATTATTTATATAATCTTTACACAAATTACAGTAATTCGTTTTTTTTCACTGATTTTGATTAATTGTCATGAAAATGTTACAATATATAAGCCAATTTTCTTTAGAGGTGCTTTAAGTGATTTATTTTGTATAAGAATGGATTCTGGTTCCAAAACAATTCTATTAATTATTATTTTAGTAATTGTGAGGGAGTCTTTTTGAACAATTCATTAAAAGAACCAGTTCATAACAATCATTTATTGGTATATATCGGACTACCTGGATGCGTTGTATGTTTGTTAATATGTGCAACCAACGAGGACAACAGAAAGACATGTTGTCTATGTACAGTGTTGTCCTGTATTATTTTATGACCCCCCAGTTTCACATTTAACACAGGCTGTAAACTCACAACTCACAACTCAAAACAAAAACAACTTTTGCAGTGGCGCAGTAAATTCAATAGCAGTGAAACATAGTCAAAGTTTTTTAGTCATCAGTAGAATTTATTTTTGTTTGAAGAATTTTCAAAAATGTCTGAATAACTGTACTACCTGACATGTATTACTGATATAACTGTCCTGAAATAATCACATTTGCCTCTTAAATGGCCTTAGATTCTGTGAACAACTTAAAAGAGTGATATGATCAGACAATCAGATCCACTGTGTGCCTGTGAGTCATTTTCTGTATTTGAATTTGCTGAAATCGGTTTGGCTGACGTGCCATTGGAGGCGTGGTTTTAAAGAAAGGGTGTGGGGTCGAAGAAATGTAGTGGGCTGTTTAATTTATTGACAAAGTGGGGTGAAATATGACCTGAACATGTTCTTGACAGGTTTGTAAGATTTATCCAGTAATATAATAAGAGCAGCACCTGAGCAAGCAGGGCGGCCATCTCTAAAGCAAGCTCTTTGTTGATAGGGAAGTGACCAGCTGTAATTTCCTCATTTGTTTGGTATGCCAGAAGCAACCGCTCTCTCTCTGTCTCTCCTCTCATCTGCTGGGAGAAGTACAACCTACGGAAAACAAACCAGCGGTTAGACACAAATTGCAGCCTGTTGGGTGTAGGCTTGTTGCTAATGTTCTGTTTAAGAATCTGTACTCTACCTGTTCTTATAAGTGAGCTTCACCGTCCTGGCATTCTCTGATTTGCCTGTGTGCTGCTCCTTCGAGGCTTGCTCCCATTTTGCAATAATGTCACAGATCTGAGGACACAGCACATTGGTTTTACGATAAAGATGGTTACAAAGTACAAAGTCACTGTCCAGTAGAGTGTGTAGTTTGTGTGTGTCTGACCTTCAGGTTTCCCTGAAGACAGTGCTCAAGGTCTTTGCCATTGGGGTCGTCAGAATAAAGGCTGAAACCAGACTGACCAGTTTTCCTCATGCCTGTGTCCTGGTTTAGCCGACTCTGAAATTCCTCCACTGTGGATGAAGCATCAAAACCAACAACCTGATGCACAAAGACAGACTGTTAGCTTAGACAGGTAGATGGTGAATTACCTATAGTTTGTAATGTCATTTTTAAATAAACAGTTCTTCCAAAAATGAAAATTCCCACATTATTTATTCACCTTCATGATGTTCTAAACTGTTATTCTTTTTCTTCCATGGAATATAAAAAGAGAACGCCTGAGCACACTGAGTTCCCACACTTTGCAAATGAATTTCAATCATTTTTTTAGTTTTTCATGGTTATTTTTTCATGGTGGATCAGTAAGGATTTAAATACTTAATAATAATACTAAGAAATGAATACTTATTCAGCAAGAATGTAATTAATGTAAATTAGTCAAAGACATTTATAATCTTATAAAAGGTTTATATTTCAAAAAAATGCTGTTATTTGAAAATTCTATTCATCAAAGAGTCCTGAAACAAATGTATCACGGTTTCCACAAAAAAGCTTAAAATCAGCATATTAGAATGATTTCTAAAGGATCATGTGACACTGAAGACTGGAGTAAATATGCAGAAAAATTATTTAAAAAAAAGAAAAAAAAAAAAAGAAAAGAAAATGTAGATTTTTTTTTACAATTTTAATGTTACTAATATTTTACAATATTAAATTTTTTCTGTATTTTGATTAAATAAATGCAGCCTTGGTGAGCATAAGATATTATACAAAACAAAAGTTTTTTTACTCCAAACTTTTGAACAGTAGTTTATCAGTAATTTTGAATTAATTATCTCCAATAAGTCTCTAATTAAATTAAAATTCCCTAAAAATTGTCAAGTTTTACTTGCCTATGGGAATCGTTTTTGAAAAAAATTCTTCACAGTCATGCATTTGGTAGACACTGAAAAGCAACTTACATATTTTGCATTCTTTGGATATCGAACCCAAGAAGTTGTTTTTAAAGTCATGCTTTACCATTCCAGCTACAGAAACATCACACAATGATTCATAGAGACCATGTCAAGTTCCAGAATGCACAATAAACTTTTTTTATGTCATCCATATGACTCTTGCTCTCTATTCCAAGCCTTCTAAAGGAATTTCTCAGATGGCTTTGAAGTTGGAATATAACGCACACATAAAACGAACTACTTTTATAATACTTTCATAGTGTTTTTTTTGGTCACTCATATTGAAATTAGCTGCATGAAGATTTAGAAGAACATCCAGATGAGTAAATAATGACAGATCAATGTTCATTTCTTGATTAACTGTTCCTTCATCATAGAGCGTTTTTGCATATGTGTGGACCTGGTAGGTGTTGTTAAGGAAGTGTACAGGAACGCTGAAGGGCAAAGAGTGGTGGTAAGGATTCCTGAGTAAGATTGATAAGATCTCCATACGTGACGATCGGGCTTGCCGATCCCCTTTCTGCTGCATCCGCTCCAGTGAACGTTGGCAATAAATGGCATACTTTCCCACCTCCGTCCTGGGAACAATTCAGAAATTGAGCAACTGTCAAATTAAGTGATTTGTGCTTCAAGGAAGAGTATGATGACATTTGTTTTGATTTACCTTGAATTTCCATGTCTTTTGAGATGAACCTGCAAATACCAGAGAATGGGGTGCGTGGGCAGGAAAAGACCAACACACAAAGCCAGGAACTGCCACCCCTAAGTTACAGAAAAGTCATTGACATTCTCTTGTTGCTTCATAAATCACTCCCAAGTTGGTGAGAAACACAAAACAAAATCAAGCACCCCCCCTAGTGGTGTGTGTTCACATCACAAGTGTGTGACTTTCAATCATCTTACCTGCAGGGTTCCTGGAGGTCCATGTGGTTGCCTCTTTTGTGTCTGTTTGATAAGTTGGCAGTAGATCTCATTTTGCAGCTCTGGGTGGGTGAGACACACTTGTAGAGCACACTGGGCAAGAGTCACATGATAATCTATGGCTGGAGTGTCAATGGCCACGTTAATGAAGAGCTGACATGTCTGTAAAGAAGAGAAAAAGAGTGTTGTTGCCTGTGTTTTGGGGCTATGCCCCCCAAATGTGTAATGAATGAAGACACACCTTAAAGAGCTTGATGGCTTCAGTTTGTAGAGCCTGTGATGGCAGGGTGGTGAGTGGAGAAGACAGTCCTTCCTTAGTTAAACACAACATTGGGTGACTCCAGAGCGGAGACCCTGAGAAAGAATCAGACAGATATGCACATCAAACTATTTTTATACAGCTACACTTTAAAAGGGCAGCGTGAGGTCAAAATGAACAACTTGAGAATAAACTAAATTTATGATATAATGTTTGCCATGGTTACATTTTAATAACATATGTCAAATGAGTCTCAGCTTCAAGCAGCACACCCACATGCCACAGTCCTTTCATTTAGTGATGTTAACCACCACACAAATGCTATAATGTGCTATAATATCTATTTTGGTTTGTGTGAAACAGCACGTTACTAGTTTACCCAATAGTATTTCGCCACCCCAGGTTGCCAGTTGACGGAAAACTGTGTATTGTAGCCATGGAAGCCATCAAACAAACTGGATCAGAGATCGCAGAAAAGCCTCGGTATCCATCTAAAAATGGTGTGACTTTCATTGTCAATTGCGCTCACTCCTGTTTCGTGTCCTCAAGCTGGCAACCCACGTGAGCGTTGAGTCTGATATTTTGAATTTGGACTGCAGCACCTATTTCGACCACTAGCTGTCAATCCTACATACCGCACCTTTGAACTGCTGGATTAAGTTTTAAGAGCTGAATGTTCTTTAGGAAATGTTCGTAAATTATCTTCTTTTTGCGGCAGACTCTGGTGCATGCAGTATTTTGGTCTTGTTAGACCTCAGTGCTGCTTTTGACACTACATGTCACTCTCTTCTGCTGGACAGGCTGGAAAATGGTCTTTCTGGAGCAGTATTCAGTTGGTTTCGGTCTTATTGAACAAATCGTGCCCAGTTTGTAAGCTTGGGTAATTACAAACCTGATAACGTGCCTGTTCGACAGGGAGTTCTATGAAGGTAAATTGATGCCATAAAGAATCGCATTCGCAGGGTAAGATTTGTGAAAGTGTACATAAGATTGCAAGCGTAAATTAAATTTGCATGCACAAGAGAAGCTTTGTAAAGGTGTAAATCGTCTTTCAAGTGTAAGAAAAAAATATTTGCAGCATTTTATTCGTTATTCGTAAGTGTAATTCATGTATTGTGAAACTGAAGCTTCATGTTAACGCAAAATAAATATGATCTGTATTCTTCTGACTTCCATATTTGGAATCCTAAAATAAAATGTTTTAAGACAAGTTTTAAAGATATACTATGCTTCCCTAATGTCAGCTGGAAGAGAATTCCACAGTTTTGGAGCATATGCTGAGAAGGCCCTGTCACCCCTGGAACGGAGCCGTGTTTTAGGAACAGCTAATAGACCACACTCAGAAGATCACATATTACGAGCTGGCGTGTAAGGAGTTAAGAGATCGGCCAGATACTGGGGAGCTAAATCATGTAAAGCCTTATATGTTAGCATTAAGATTTTAAAATCTACACGATACCTGACAGGAAGCCAATGTAATGTCTCCAAAATAGGAGTTATATGGTCACCAACCCTTGCCCCAGTTAAAATTCTAGCTGCAGAATGAGTTTTGTAGATATTGTAATCTGTTAATAGACGATTTCGATACTCCAACGAGGAGAGCATTACAATAATCAATTTGTGAGAAAACAAAAGAATTAACCAATCTTTCAGCTACAGAGAAAGACAGCATAGGTCGAATTCGTGCAATGTTTCTAAGATGAAAAAAGGAGGTCTTAATTGTATTCTGTACAAAAGGCTCAAAATGACAGAGTGGCATCGAAGATGACTCCAAGATTTTTTTATTTACTTTGTAACTCCGAGGCTACACCATCAACCAACAGATCTATAGACGCAGTATTACACAGCTGATGGGGAGAGCCAAGGAGCATAACTTCAGTTTTAGAGCTATTTAGACAGACAAATTGTTAGACATCCACTACTTAATCTCAGATCGATGAGAAATATCTACGAATTGACCAGGTTTAGAATGTATGTAAATCTGCATGTCATCAGCATAGAAATGATAACTGAGGTCAAGAGATCTTAAAAAGCTGACCAAGAGGGTATATATAAATGCTAATGAGCAAAGGACCAAGAACTGAGCCCTGTGGGGCACCAGTACAAACAGGACCCACCTCAGATCTAAACCCACCCATAAAAACAAATCGACTGCGAGCCCTAAAGTATGACCTAAACCATTCCAAGGCAGTCTCAAATACACCAAAGACAGTTTCTAATCGGTGAAGTAAAAAGCATATGCTCACAAAACACAAAAAAAGATATTTTAAAGAATGTTGGTAACCAGACAGTCGACAGTAGCCATTGACTTCCATAGTACCTTTTTTCCTATTATGGAAGTCAATGGCTACCTTCGACTGTTTGATTACTAACATTCTTTAAAATATCTTCTTTTTTGGGTAAACTATCCCTTTAAATGTGTCTGGCTTCCGGAGTCATTTGCTTCCAGTTATTTTACCTGTACAAAAAACAGTCTGTATACTGATTTATATTGCAAACTTTTAATCCCTATCATCATATATTTTAATTTCATTATCATAATCATAAACACACTGGTTTGTAGCACAAATAGTTTTACCAATTAAGGCACTTTGTTATTCATTTAACAGTTATTTACATATAGGCGCTAATGAATCTGAAGTTTTGCGCACTCAAAAAAAAAAGAAAGAAAAAAAGGCTTACTTCCATGTTGCAAAATAAGGTATACCAACCAGCATCCGACTAACCTGAACCCGGTGCTACTTTTTTGTTCCTCATATACTACCACAGACTCAACTGGTGCCATGTTGCAGTGACTGTATTGAAATGAGGATTTCGTTTTCTTCAGTTTGTAGTATTACTGCAGACATGTGATCAGCTAAGGACAAAAACATCTGACTACATAATAATAATTATTATTATCATCATTAGGATCATGAGCTGTAAGCCTTATAAATGTGGGGAAAATCACATCCCTGTGATTTGCTGGGGGCCCTAAAAAATGCTAATTCACCCTTGTGTTCACAGACCATCTGATGCATAAGAGATCTATGCAGCTCCGGGAACCCAATCACAGAGACTCCAAGTTCCTGTCTAAGTTAGTGGTTCTTGGCCAGAATAAGCGACATGGTGGACATGAAAGAATGAAAGACTTTTATTCTAATTTTAAACATCCGGCCTTGCAAGACGGCTCTAATATGCTGGGATTTGTTTCCCATAGCTGATTTTTAAGAGGTGGCATGCCTTCTCCTTATACTGTATGTTTCTGATGTAGGACACTCCACCATAATGAAATATATGAAATCAATAACATGATCATCCAGCATGCAGCTGCTAGTTTCTTACCTAGGTCTCCCTGCATGTTGAGCAGTTTACCAACCAGCTGCTCAAACTCAGTTCCCACCTGCCCCACTGCAGTGCCTGCTGCCACAGACAGATGGTAAAACCAGGCCGTCTACAGGAGAGGAACACAGACAAGCAACAATGACGTTTTCGTTCATCATGAACTACCAAACATTTATCTTTGAATTCATCATAGGATGACTGTTCTCTGATGTACTGTTTATGAAGTGGGCTGGATGAGACGTCGGCAATTGGATGCAAGCGGGAGGCTCCAGCTTGACCCTGGCAAAGTATCTGGACACTTTGCTGTGGCTGTTTGGCTCATCATTTACCGTCTGTGAGTTGGAGGACAACATCGCCACACAGCTACAGCCCTCACAGTCCACTCCCACCATCCTGATGTCGTCGATCATCTACCTAGAGTCAGAGCCATTACCTACCACTGACCCATAAGCAGAGACGACCGCAGACACTGAGCCAGGCCTATGCCTGCCACAGACCCCCTGCTGGAGGCATTGAGCCTGCTGCCAAGTCTGACAAGGTGTGTGAGCCGGTCCCCATGTCTGTCTCAGAGGGAGTTTTGGTGGAATTGGACTGCCTGGAGTGGCTGATTGTCTTGAGCGACACTGAGCCAGCTCCCATCCTTGTTTCTGCCCTTGAGAAACATCCTTCCCTGCTGTTTTACCATCCAGCTGTTTAGATACACCTGTCTGATGTCCTTCCCGCTCTGTTGGTTCCGCCCAGCACCAAGCCAATTTCGTCATCCAGGACCAAGGCTATGTCATTGATGATGCTCCCACTCCCACCTCCTCTACCCATGCCATCTAGTAATTCGGCCTCGTCTCCGCTGGCTCCCTTCAGCCCTTTGGCTCCTCCTTTGTTGGCCACACCTTGCAGCTCAGATCCGCCTTGGGCTTCCAGTTCGCCAGCTCCACTTAGGTGTGTCAATCCCCTTGCTTCCCCTTGAGTTTCCGAGCCCCGGACTCCACCTCGCCCTGTCGACTCATCGGCTCCAACTTGGCTCCACGCTCCCTTGGCTTCACCGTGGGCCGTCATCCCTCAAGCTCCACCGGGCTCCCTCGTCCCTCCGGCTTTACCTTGGTCAGTCATTACCCTGGTTGTGCCACGGACTTCCGGTCATACGGCTACGCCTTGTCCCTCCACCCCTTTTGGCTCCACTGGGATCTTCCATCCCCCCGGCTCCACCAATGTCTTCACTCCTCCCGGCTTCACTCGGTCAGCGAATCCTGTGGTTTCACCTTGGCACTCCAGTACAGCAGTCATCGGCTCTGCCTGGGTTCCCACCTATAACCACTCCGCCTCAGTCTGTCGTCCCCCTGTTTTCGCCTGGCCAATTAACAAAGCTCCACCATGGCTCCTCCCTCCATCTTTATTATGGCTCTGCTCTGGGTCATTCACAGGTTCCTCATAAATGGGAAATTCCTATTTCCCAGTAGGAACTTTTAACTGGAACGCCCCCTCAAGTCAGAGTTGAGACTGGGAAACTCTGCAACAGACTTCAGAATCCAATATGGCTGCTCAGCACATCAACTGTGGTGAAACTGTAGTAATATTCTGTGCATTCTATTCTACGCACTTCTGCTCCAACATCCCTCTTCCCAGGTAAATGGAATGCAGCATTACTTCTAATGTCTTTGAAATATGGTTAATGTGTACTGCCGAAATATGCACTGACAAGCATTTATTGTAAACGAACATATACTTTAATATAATTTCTATTGGAACTTGTATGTCATGAATTTAAATATATTTCTAATCAATTTCTTCAATTTAGTACATTTAAAATGTATTATATATAAAATTTTAAATGTAATATCAAATAACAAACCACAGTTAAAAGGACAAATACTTTAGAATGTTAGTCAACACATTAAAATAAGTGTACTTGATTAAAACATGAAACAAATGAATAAAACTGATTTAAAATGTAAAGTTAGACTTTATTTCATTAATATTATATTTTGTGTAAGTACATATTTTTTAAATATACAATACATGTGCACATCCAATACAATTAAGTGCACTTCCTTTTCACAATGGATGTGCAACAGGTATTTTTGGTTGTAGTTAAATATAATTCAGTATGGTTTGCCTACTGTACCTTCTCATGAGGTGAGTCGATGAGCAGATATGTCGGGCCCTGGCTCATTGACTGAATGGAGAGGGTATACTGAGCAGAGACTTCAGCTAGGTCACATGACTTATTCACTTCCTCCACACGAGCCTCCGCCAGTTTGATCTGACCTAGGGGAAACTTGGTAGGGAAATACGATATTAGTGCATGCACACATACAGACGTCCTGTGCAAGATGGATTCTTATTTAAGGAGACAGAAGACCTTGTCCTCTTGACTTCTGAAGTAGTAGAGAGTCTTCCCAAAAAGCGCACACCACACATGCTTAGAGTAGCCATGTTTCACCTTAAAGAGTCAGAGACAACAGATAACACACAACAAACATGTTACAAACAGCTACAACTTATACTTTCATTTATGATTCAAACTGGTGACTTGACAAGCACAATGCTAGTTTTTTTCCCACAATTTTTACTCCAGTGAATATCTCTCAGGGTTGGTTGATTTATGAAAGTCAGTTTGAAAATAGATACATAGATTAAACAATTGGTAACAACAACGTTTTTTGTATTACCTAGGAAAAAAGATACAGGTCATTTAACACGTTGATCACTATATGGTGCATATTATCAGTCACTGTAGAAATATGTTTTTTGAAATTTATTTTAGTAGAATAACTTTACATGAAATATAACATATATACTATTATCTATACTATTTTTCCTTTTTAAAGTAAAAAAATATGATAAAAATGGTATCAACAACATATTTGTGTTTACATTAGTATTATAGTTTATTTAATTCTCTTTCAGCAATAATTTACACAGTAAATCATTATGAAACAAACAATTCATAAAACAGATGTAATGAAAAATGTAACAAGAATATCAAATCATTATTTTGGACAACAGACAATGTAATAAAGAGAAAGTATAAATTAAAATTACACTACTGTTCAAATGTTGTTATTTTTTCACTAAATTGATCAAAAGTGACAATAACCTATGTAATGTTACAAATTATTACTATTTAAATTAAACTCTGTTCTTTTGAACTTAATATTAATCAAGGATTTCTGAAAAACATTTATCACAGTTTCCACAAAAATATTAATCAGCACAACTCTTTTCAACATTGATAATAATAGGAAATGTTTCTTGAGCACTGAATCAGTATTAGAAGGATTTCTGAAGGGTCATGTGACTGGAGTAAAGACTGCTGAAAATTCAGCTTTCTTTCAATAACATTAAAAAAATCTAGCCACACACTGTTGGACAGTAGTGTATATAATAAAAATGACTGTTCTTTTCTACAGAATACCTTCGTCAGGTGTCCTTTCATAACTGGCCGTACGTCTGGTTGAGTGAAGAGTGGACTTGCAGCTTTGATCCTCAGGACGCTCTGCAGAACCCTCAGCCACTCCTCCAGGAGGTTTGGGGAATCTGCCTTCAGATTGCACACACTTTTACCTGTCACCACCTGAAGGGAATCAACATTAACATGGACATGTGAAATAACATGCTCCTATATCTAAGATTTATAAACAAACTCTCTTTCTCACACACACACACACACACTTTACCTGAAGCTGTTTCCCATCACCACGTGCTATAGTGCTACACGCATTTAGCTCAATCTGGCCTTGGGGCTTATGGATGACGTTACTCTATGAAACAAAACCAGAGAAAGTACTTTTTATTTGTAGCTTGACCACCGTATTGAGGTTATTGGGCCAGTCAGTTACCCTAATATATAGTGAGAAAAGCAAGTTAACTTAATAATAAATAATATTTTTAAGCAAATTATATAGCATCAATTAAAAAGTGTTTAGAAAGTGCTTTAAAGAAAACTTAAAAACAAAACTGACTGGTGATTTGTAGTAGAGAAGCTCCCCATCCTTCAGAACAAACCAGTGCCTCTTCCATGTTTTCTTCCACGTCTTTACCATCTTGAGAAGGTACCCAGACTTCTCCATAGACTCCTGAGACGCAACACATTCTCATTTGGTCTCAGAGGTGTGACTTACTGAGAAACACAAATGTGTGCATGTGTACATGTGTCTTACATTCTTGCCATTGTCACTGATGGAGGAGCAGGTCTTTGGTAGTTTGTTTTCAGGTTCAGAGCACTCCGTATCAGTGGAGTAAGCGTCAGGAGGTATGGCATAGTCACTCTCAGATGTCATAGAAGACAACGACACAGCTGAGCAAAACACAGCACATTTATTAAGGTGTGTATCTGTAAAGCCCTATGAATTTTTTATTCTGGATTTTGTTTTAATGGGTTAATTTAATTTAATAAACAAAAAGCATGTCTACTCAATTAATTCATAAACCTTTAAAAATGTAATTAAATGAAAATATAACAATTCCTTTACAACAGAACATAAAATAAAGTGCTACACAAACACAACAGAGATTTTCCCTTATAATGCTTTATTATAAATGGTATATACATATTTATATAAATTAATTAAGTTAATTTATTATAAAATTATATAATAACATAATATAATTCTTATATAAATAAATAATTAATATAATAATATATAATTAGTAAATTTATTATACAAAAAACAAATGGACACTATATGGACAAAAGTATTGGCAGATATGGTCTTATCATTGGGAGATCTGAGGGTCTGTGGTTCTACCATTGGAAAATGCGTAACGGCTAACTTGGATCACGTATGGCTTCATAACCATCACATTACAGCCTTGAAGTCAATTAACTTTGTTCAGAGTTGTGTGAAAGTCAATCACTGTTTGCGGATACCATAGAAATGAATAAAAAGTGCCAGTGTAAACTCTAAAAATATATCAATCCAAAATAAATGTTTAAGAGCAAACATGTTGAAGATTAGCCGTTGGACATTAAAATATTTCCTCACAAAAGCGGTTTATTCAGTGTAGTGAAGCCTTTCCTCTATTGACATCCATTAAAACCCCCCCCAAAAAACAGCCTTCCCTGTCTACCACAGCGTTAGCAGGCATTACACTTTTTTCGGCTAAGGTTGTAGGCTTGCCTTCAAGTGGCTTTGGTATTGGGACATGTGTTTCAGTCAAACCTTTTGCCACAGGTGTATATAATCAAGCACCTAGCCATGCAGTCTGCATTTACAAACATTTGTGGATTGTTGTTCTGAAGAGCTCAGTGAAGTCAAGCGTGGCACTGTAATAGGATGCCACCTTTGCAATAAGTCAGTTCATGAAATTTCCACCCTGCTAGATATTATATTACGAGGAGAGACCCCCTGGGTTGCTGTAATTGAGGGTCTTGCTCAAAGGTACAATGGTGATAACTCATGGATTGCTACTTTTGGTTACCAACCCTGATCTTTAACAACTGCTGCATAATGCGTGTACCTCTCTTAAGGGAGCGAGGGCTTTCTTGGTTGCTGCTCTTGTGTGACTCTGATCCAGAAGTCTGCAAGGTTTCCTCCTCTCCAGAGTTAGACTGATACTCCTCTGAACTGTCCTCCTCCTCAGAACTAGATGACTCCTCAGAGAACTGACTGTTGCTTAACAAAGTCGCCTTCTATGAGAGTAAAAACAAATGTGCATTCATAACAACACAATTAAAAGATTTGCTTCTATTACTGATAGAAATGCAGACTCCTATGCAAATACACAGTCATTTATGACAAACACTTTTTTACAATAAACACAGCATAATAGTCTTACAGTGAGGCACAGTGTTGGGGGTTTGAGCTGTGCCCTCTACAGTACAAGAGTGAATTTGCATTTCCTTTAGCTTTATTATTTCAATTTTGGTGTGAAAGGGCCTTTACATTTACCCAAAAATAGAACTTTTTTGTTATTAAAAAAACCCAAAACAAGCCCAGCCTGGGTGTGAAAAATAATGTGACGCATTACTTTTCTTAAAAAGTAACCAAGTAACGCAATTAGTTAATTTTTAAGGGAGTAACGCAATATTGTAATGCATTACTTTTCAAAGTAACTTTCCCCAACTGGTGAGACAGCCACACACTCCAACAGACATCTAAAGACACACAAAGATCCCTACCCCTTTGATTGTGATGAAGACGGGCGTATTTGTGTTCCTGTAGATGAGTGACGTGTAGAGCATGTAGGCGGGGCATGAGGATGGGTGGGAGGAGTCTGGAAGAGGAGGATAGAACATTTTCACTAGCTGTCAGAAAATGCACAATATGATTTAGGCAAATAAGAAATGGACTAATATTTACATTTCTATGCAACAATCATTGGCCAAATGCCATCCTATAACCATACCTTAAAACTACAGCTTTTGAAATCAAAGGGTTTATAGGAAGATAAGATAATAACATTGTTTAAACCTTTAAACCCAGCACTAAGCCAAAATAATTCGGCCCTCTAATCTGTGAATTAACTGTAATTGTTCAGGGAAATTTGGGTGAATCTCTGGGAAATTTTTCAAGGACATTCCAATTTGAACTCTATTTTTAAGATTTTTTCAATGTAAATTTTTTTTAAAAATTATTAATTTAATACTTAAATTCCTTTCCCACAATTCTCAGCCCATAACGCAAAAAAAACCTTTTTTTCCTCACATAGCATTGCTATTCTTTATTGTAAAATAAAATGTTTCTCATATGGCTAAGGGAGTGATGGCAAAATTTACATATTTCTCTCTTCTGACCAACATAATTAATCTCTCAATATTTGTTTCCTCTTTTGTAAAAATATACAAACATTATAATATGTTCACCATTGTAGAAGTTTACCCAACTATGCAATTTTGAAGCCTGAAAATGTGAAAAATGTCCATGGAAAAAATATGTATATATGTATATATAAAATATGTATTTTTTATGAGTGCAGTCTCTATAAAATTATTTAAAAAAATTCTCATTCAATAATTATGAAGGACTGGAGCATTCGTGGGAAAATCAATGAAATTAATAATGAACAAAATGCACGTGAACGATAATGTGATGCTGGATGTAAAAAAACCCCCACAAATACTAAAAACACAATCTAAAACACACCTTTATTAGCTACATCCGTACATGACGTCTCTGACAGACGAATTCCCGATTTTGCTACTGCATATATTCTGCTCTCCTGCAGATAACATGAAAACACAAGTTTAGCACATGAACTAAAACGACAGCAATTCCTATTAGTTCAACTATTTGTTACAGGACTCACCCAAGAGGGCAGCCTGTGCAGTGGAGGGGTCGGGGGTTTACTCCCGGGGACAGCTGCAGAGGCGTCGGGTGTTTTGGGTTCCTCAGGTGGCACTTCAGCTGAAGGCACATCAGTATGTTCTCTTTCACCAGTCTCCATCTTTTGATCTTGGTCCATGTCTGTTTCTTGAGGCCGCAGAGGACGTAGCATGCTAATAGCATTTCGTGTCCGCCCATGGGCAGCTTCACTGTACAATGGAGGCTGACTCATATGCTTCTTGGCCAATGCCAAACTAACATTAAATGCATTTGGATTGCGCAATCGGGGCTGTTTGGGGGAAGCTGGGGTGTCTTGGGTGTCCTGAGATGGGGTGGGCCGCTTTGGTGTGAGAGCTGGAGTTAGGACTGGGCTGGAGGTGTTTGTGTCACTGGAGGAGGACGAAGAATCCAGACATTGCGACTGGAAGCGCTTATTTAACTCATCCGAGGATCCATCTTCAGCATCTGTCTTCTCCTTGTCTTTCTTTGAAGCACTCTTGGTGCCAGGAAGGCAAAGTCTGGAGCAATCCACACGCTGCATGTCATCATCAAACAGCGAGCTGCTGTCGTCAGAGGCGGTATGGTATGTCTCACTTGTGGGTCGGCTGAAATGCAAACCTCCAAACAGACTCCTCTCCCCTTCAGAGGCAGCGCTGGACAGGATAGAGGAAGCAGCGCTGGACAGGATAGAGGAGACACTGCAAGAAAGCGTGCGTCCGGGACTGTCCCGCTCACCCTCGTCCTCAGTTTCTGGGCAGTTTTGTTTTATTCCAGAATCTGGATTGGAACAAACACAGACTTGTTAAATACATAAATACAAATAGTAAATATTTTGCAAACCATTGTCAAGCCATCCATTTCACTGAATCAGACTCATGACCAACAATGACTCATTTGAGCAGTTCTTTTAGCAAATCAAAATGCAGTCATCACAACCAGTGCAGTATAATTCCTGAACAAATGAGCCGGTTACTGTCACACTGTTACTGTGTTATGCTATCATGCTGATTCATTTAAACATTTACAGATGAGGCTTTGTCAAAATAAGTTGAGAAATGTTCCTTTTCTAGATGTTTTACTGATGGGACAATTAAAATTGGATGATCAAAATCAGATTTTCCACTCGAATACAGATATAGTACTGATGTTTTTATGAAGTCTCTTATACTCACCACGACTGCATGTATTTGATTAAAAATACATTAAAAACACAAATATTATTGCAATATAAAATAACTGTTTTCTATTTTAATATATTTTAAAGTGTCATCCATTACTTAATGACACAATGCTTCAGAAATCATTCTAATATAATTCTATAACATTTGATCTGAATCTATAATTAATAACATATAATTTTTTAGTTAAAAAAATGTTCTTTCTTTGATGAACAGAAAGTTTAAAAGAATTTTTTTTTTTAAATAGATTTTTTGGTAGCTAACCCTACTGTCACTTTTGATCAATTTATTTGCATTCTTGCTGAATATTAATTTCTTAATTTCTTCCCAGCCCTGTTGCATCTCAATCAAACTCAACAGATTATGAACTATTACATTCAGTCAAACAACTAATGATATCATATTAGTCTTCTGACCAGTAGAGGGTCTTCTGCAATCCATGTGTGTGTGTTCACGATCCGGCAGGGTGCCAATGCTCTTCTGGGATGGTTCTGGGCCCGTCAGCACCTTTGGGATTTTCCCTCTGTTTTGGAAACAGCCAAAAGTCAGGCTGCTGAGCCGCTGGGCCTCACCCACACTGGGCTGGACTGGGCCTCCAGAACCCAAAGTCTGCTCCATGACTAAAACAACACAAATAATATAAAATAAATATATTTATATTCTGGAAAGAATATAAAAGAAAATAATATTTAAATAACCTTAACTTTAAATTTATTATTTTATTATGCATTATTAATTAAATAATTAATTTATTGTTTTTCTTTTATTCCTTGCTTTGTATATAATATTAAAAACTGACAGTAATTTGTACATTACATTATGGGATAAAGGATTCCATTAAGTGTGCTGTGTTCTATACTGCACAGTATGGATCCTACATACTTTTACAGTTTTTGTGTGTGTGTGTGTGTGTGCACGTGTTAGTCATAGTTTTGATAAAAAATTTCTCTTTTTTTATCACTGATAGAAAAAATTATTAAAACAAATAGTTTTTATCAGTAATTTTGTGGACAAGTTTAACTGTACATACTGCAGAACTAGCAGGATTAATATGGTAGAGTGCTTTTCTGAATGAGCCATGATTTAACCTACTATGTGACCACATGCATGAATACCTTGCAGTTGTCTTCTCAGGTCCTGTATCTCAGTCTCCTGTTGTTGGTTGATCTCTCTCAGAGAGGTATTCTCTATATCAAACTACAATAGTGAATCACAAACGTTCACACACTCCCCCACATATGTATCTCTTTCTAAAACACAAACACATACAAAGATCATGAACATACTTCATTCAACTTCCGCATGACCCATTCTTTGATCTTAGCTGCTTTTTCTTCCACGGTCTTGGCATCTTGGATTCGGCTCTGTTTCTGAAGGTGTAAAACATAATGTATGGATCACATTTTTTATTTTAATGGATTTATACTAATGCAAACCTGATGGTTTTAATGATTGGAGGTGTGACTGACCTGTTCCTCCAGCTGCTGCTCTAGGGTGGCAATAAGCTCATCTTTCTCCTTCAGAACCGCTTGAAGATTTTGACAGCGCCTGAAAAGCTGCAGCTCTGAATCACTTGACTGGATATCTGAAACCTTTAAACGCTCTTCCATCCATTGCACCTGCACATGTACATACAAACCCGATTCCAAAAAAGTTGGGACACTGTACAAATTGTGAATAAAAACAGAATGCAATGATGTGGTAGTTTCAAATTTCAATATTTTATTCAGAATACAACATAGATGACATATCAAATGTTTAAACAGAGAAAATTTATAATTTTAGGGGAAAATAAGTTGATTTTAAATTTCATGGCATCAACACATCTCAAAAAAGTTGGGACAAGGCCATGTTTACCACATGTTTACCACAGTCTGCAAACATCTGGGGACTGAGGAGACAAGTTGCTCAAGTTTAGGAATAGGAATGTTGTCCCATTCTTGTCTAATACAGGCTTCTAGTTGCTCAACTGTCTTAGGTCTTCTTTGTCGCATCTTCCTCTTTATGATGCGGCAAATGTTTTCTATGGGTGAAAGATCTGGACTGCAGGCTGGCCATTTCAGTACCCGGATCCTTCTACGTAGCCATGATGTTGTAATTGATGCAGTATGTGGTCTGGCATTGTCATGTTGGAAAATGCAAGGTCTTCCCTGAAAGAGACGATGTCTGGATGGAAGCATATGTTGTTCTAGAATTTGTATATACCTTTCAGCATTGATGGTGCCTTTCCAGATGTGTAAGCTGCCCATGCCACATGCACTCATGCAACCCCATACCATCAGAGATGCAGGCTTCTGAACTGAGCGCTGATAACAACTTGAGTTGTCCTTGTCCTCTTTAGTCCGGATGACATGGCGTCCCAGTTTTCCCAAAAAGAACTTCAAATTTTGATTTGTCTGACCACAGAACAGTTTTCCACTTTGCCACAGTCCATTTTAAATGAGCCTTGGCCCAGAGAAAACGCCTGTGCTTCTGGATCATGTTTAGATATGGCTTCTTTTTTGACCTATAGAGTTTTGGCCGGCAACGGCGAATGGCACGGTGGATTGTGTTCGTCTAAGGGCCCGAAGATTTTTCGCAGCAGCATTGGGGGAATTGGTGATCCTCTGCCCATCTTGACTTCTGAGAGACACTGCCACTCTGAGAGGCTCTTTTTATACCCAATCATGTTGCCAATTGACCTAATAAGTTGCAAATTGGTCCTCTAGCTGTTCCTTATGTGTACATTTAACTTTTTCAGCCTCTTATTGCTACCTGTCCCAACTTTTTTGGAATGTGTAGCTCTCATGAAATCCAAAATGAGCCAATATTTGGCATGACATTTCAAAATGTCTCACTTTCAACATTTGATATGTTATCTATATTCTATTGTGAATAAAATATAAGTTTATGAGATCTGTAAATTATTGCATTCCTTTTTTATTCACAATTTGTACAGTGTCCCAACTTTTTTGGAATCTTTTTTGGAACAGTGCTAATAACAGTTATATGATTACATTTAGGCATGTAGACATGGTCAAGACGATCTGCTGAAGTTCAAACTGAGCATCAGAATGGGGATGAAAAGCGATTTAAGTGACTTTAAATGTGGCATGGTTAGTATTTCAGAAACAGCTGATCTACTATGATTTTCACACACAACCATATAGGGTACTATATATATATACACTCACCTAAAGGATTATTAGGAACACCTGTTCAATTTCTCATTAATGCAATTATCTAATCAACCAATCACATGGCAGTTGCTTCAATGCATTTAGGGGTGTGGTCCTGGTCAAGACAATCTCTTGAACTCCAAACTAAATGTCAGAATGGGAAAGAAAGGTGATTTAAGCAATTTTGAGCGTAGCATGGTTGTTGGTGCCAGACGGGCCGGTCTGAGTATTTCACAATCTGCTCAGTTACTGGGATTTTCACGCACAACCATTTCTAGAGTTTACAAAGAATGGTGTGAAAAGGGAAAAACATCCAGTATGCGGCAGTCCTGTGGGCGAAAATGCCTGGTTGATGCTAGAGGTCAGAGGAGAATGGGCTGACTGATTCAAGCTGATAGAAGAGCAACTTTGACTGAAATAACCACTCGTTACAACCGAGGTATGCAGCAAAGCATTTGTGAAGCCACAACACGCACAACCTTGAGGCGGATGGGCTACAACAGCAGAAGACCTCATCAAGACCTCATCAAGTACCACTCATCTCCACTACAAATAGGAAAAAAGAGGCTACAATTTGCATGAGCTCACCAAAATTGGACAGTTGAAGACTGGAAAAATGTTGCCTGGTCTGATGAGTCTCGATTTCTGTTGAGACATTCAGATGGTAGAGTCAGAATTTGGCGTAAACAGAATGAGAACATGGATCCATCATGCCTTGTTACCACTGTGCAGGCTGGTGGTGGTGTAATGGTGTGGGGGATGTTTTCTTGGCACACTTTAGGCCCCTTAGTGCCAATTGGGCATCGTTTAAATGCCACGGCCTACCTGAGCATTGTTTCTGACCATGTCTATTCCTTTATGACCACCATGTACCCATCCTCTGATGGCTACTTTCAGCAGGATAATGCACCATGTCACAAAGCTCGAATCATTTCAAATTGGTTTCTTGAACATGACAATGAGTTCACTGTACTAAAATGGCCCCCACAGTCACCAGATCTCAACCCAATAGAGCATCTTTGGGATGTGGTGGAACGGGAGCTTCGTGCCCTGGATGTGCAGCCCACAAATCTCCATCAACTGCAAGATGCTATCCTATCAATATGGGCCAACATTTCTAAAGAATGCTTTCAGCACCTTGTTGAATCAATGCCACGTAGAATTAAGGCAGTTCTGAAGGCGAAAGGGGGTCAAACACAGTATTAGTATGGTGTTCCTAATAATCCTTTAGGTGAGTGTATATATATATATATATATATGTATATATATATATATATATATATACCACCTTTCCCCCTTTTTTTATTAAGAAAACTCTCTTTAATAATAAACATAATAAGTCCAACTATTGTTTTCACAGATGTGCAATCTGTACTGTAACTGTTAATAATAAATGTGTTTTAGTGTTTGAATGTCTCTTTAAGAACAGAGTCATAATTCAGCTGAATCAAATATGTAATATTTGATGAAATGTCCACAAAAGTGTTATTAGTATTTACCTGCTGGTTGTCTTCATATGCCCGACGCTCTGCTTCCAACACCTGCTTCTCCAACTGCTGCATCTGAGAGAGCAAGAACTATGAATGAATGAGCAAATGAGTTGTGATAATTATTAATATGAAAGCCTGCTTTCATTTTTCCTCTATGCCATGGGCATAGAATATGCAGGGCACTTCTAATAAAACGTAAATTCGTCCCCCGCACCTTTTCCGGGCAAGTGTGTACACATAGAGGATTTCATGGGCCAATGTGAATAGATCCCAATTTAAATTCAGAGAGACAAGATAGTCTATGCGCGACCTGAAGTTATGTAAGCAATGTAAGCATTATGGTTTATGTCAAGCCATCTCGGGGTATTTTCATAACAATAAAGTAGAATAATGCAGTGCTAATTGACATCACCTTTATCACAGTAGAAATTATAAAATATATGCTATGCCTTATTCTGTGATAAAAAGTCTCATTATGTAGATTGGCTTAAAATAAACACATGCTATTACTTTTTTTAACATTGTATAAAATCCATGATGACTTAATGCACAAGTGTTTGTAGTAGGCCTACATAAAACAATTAAAAAATTGTCATTAGGAAAATATAGGCTAGTAAATATATTTTAGAACAGTTTTTTTTTTTTTTTTTTATATAGCGCTTTTTACAATGCAGATGGTTTCAGCTTCACAGTGTTGAACAGGAAAATAATGCAACCGAATTTGATTCAGCTGTACAGCCGCTCTGGAGAAAACGGTGATGTCATCCAGCTCATTTCAATTATCATATATATTCAAGTAATGTAGTTGACATAGTTAATTTAGTTTAGTAATTAAATTTATTTGGATATTTATTTGAAAATTGAGTGTCCCCAACTGAGCAAGCCAAGGCAAAAGCGACAGTGGCAAGGAACCAAAACTCCATCAGGTGGCATAATCGAGAAATTCTCCTCTGGCCAGTAAACAGTAAAAGTAAAAGTATTGGTTATTGTAAAAGTACAGTAAAAGTATTGGTTATTGTTCAGCAGTGTATTTCATCTCTTAGATAATTAAAAGCAAGAGATAAGAAAAATAAAACCTGTCAATTAGAGAAAGGTGAGAATAAACTGGTGTTACACTTTTTTTGTCCCCCTCACTTCTGAGATGATGGCTACGGCCCTGCTCTATGCAAAACATATTCCATGCAATACTAGAGGGAAAAGCAAGCTGGTTTTTTAAACAAATATCCTCTGAGCTAGGATTTCATCATTTTACATGTATTCCTCTCATAGCATAGTATTGTCAGGAATGCAGCATGTCCGTTTTCAAATCATTTTTACCATAGCAGGGATGCCATGCTATATTACCGTTACATTCCATCAAGTCTTTTATTTTTAGGATAAGAAGACCATGAGAAAAATTCCTGTAGAAAAGTTAGGGAATGCAAAAACTACTGTCCAAGCAAAAACATTTGCCAAAGTCCTGAAGCTGTGTTTTATTGAAATGAGATTGATTTTA
Organism: Rhinogobio ventralis; assembly: GCA_039654625.1. Classification (NCBI taxonomy): domain Eukaryota; kingdom Metazoa; phylum Chordata; class Actinopteri; order Cypriniformes; family Gobionidae; genus Rhinogobio; species Rhinogobio ventralis. The sequence continues at coordinate 12,288,128 of CM077204.1, read as the reverse complement.
AGTTCTGTGGTAAACCAGAGCTAATGATTCAGTAGCTTGTCATTTGGTAACTGTCATCAGTGAAATTTCAGGGAATTTTGACCACTTTATTCTCAATCCTCATACTTTCTAGTTTTTAATATACTTTCTGGCTCTAATATAAACTCCATATTCCTCTTGAAAGTCTTTTATACAAGCACTTGACACATTCGGTGGCTTAGTTGTGCCCATCAGATTGGAGTTTGTTGGCTCTTGGAGATCTTATGTGGACCCCTAGTGAAAATGCCTTTATTGTGCATTTTTATTTAATTGAATTTTTAAATACAAATTGAATTATCAGTGTAAACAATGTAAATGAAACATTTGATGATTTTGTCACGAGCACTTGAATAAAACCTGGTGATTATGTTCTCCAGCATGATTTGAGAATTATCTAAAGTACTTCAATGGAACAAGAACATCTGACCATCTATACAGAGTCACATGATCAATGTCAAAAATGTACTTAGTGACCTAGAAATGGTGTAGAATCTCATTTATTTCTTATTCCTTTTATGGCATATAAATTAAGTTAAGGTGCCAACAGGGTTCAGAAGTAACTGAGAATTCAGCTTAAAAATGTATATATGTATATATATATACACACACAATTTTTTTATCTAAAAATAATTTTAGTACCCGTTTAAAAATAATTATTTTTTAATTAATATATTTTTAAGCACATATATACACAGATCAGGCATAACATTATGACCACCTTCTTAATCTTGTGTTGGTTCCCCTTTTGCTGCCAAAACAGCCCTGACCCGTCGAGCCATGGACTCCACTAGACCCCTGAAGGTGTGCTGTGCTATCTGGCACCAAGATTTTAGCAGCAGATTCTTTAAGTCCTGAAAGTTGTGAGGTGGGGCCTCCATGGATCGAACTTGTTTGTTCAGCACGTCCCACAGATGCTCGATTGGATTAAGATCTGGGGAATTTGGAGGCCAAGTCAACACCTCAAACTCGTTGTTGTGCTCCTCAAACCATTCCTGAACCATTTTTGCTTTGTGGCAGGGCACATTATCCTGCTGAAAGAGGCCACAGCCACCAGGGAATACCGTTTCCATGAAAGGGTGTACATGGTCTGCAACAATGCTTAGGTAGGTACGTGTCAAAGTAACATCCACATGGATGGCAGGGCCCAAGGTTTCCCAGCAGAACATTTCCCAAAGCATCACACTGCCTCCGCCGGCTTGCCTTCTTCCCATAGTTTCCAGTTCACCACTGTTCCTTTCTTGGACCACTTATGATAAATACTGGCCACTGCAGACCGGGAACACTCCACAAGAGCTGCAGTTTTGGAGATGCTCTGACCCAGTTGTCTAGCCATCACAATTTGGCCCTTGTCAAACTCGCTCAAATCCTTACGCTTGCCCATTTTTCCTGCTTCTAACACATCAACTTTGAGGACAAAATGTTCACTTGCTGCTTAATATATCCCACCCACTAACAGGTGCCGTGATGAAGAGATAATCAGTGTTACTCACTTTACCTGTCAGTAGTTATAATGTTACGCCTGATCGGTGTATATATATATATATATATGTGTGTGTGTCTGTGTGTGTGTGAGAAAATGTGCAGCATTTTTGCTTATACAATTTTTTTTTTAGAATTTAGAGGGTGACTAACTGTCATAAAAAATGCAACAAAAAAAATCCATAAATTTGCTTCCTCTTAAGCATTTTTTTGTTTTTCTTAATTATATCTTTTTGTTTTTTGGGGTTAAATTCATGAGATTCATGTGTGGGTGTTATTCGCTGAAACTGTTTGCTTGTTTCTGCTTTGGCAAGCGCTCCATCAGCAACCTGTTTCTTTTCACAGAGTTCCCAGAGGAGAACAGACAAATATGACCTAACACACTACTAATAGTTACCGCTGATGCACTCATATTTTCCAATGAACACCACACAAAAGTGTTTTATGCAGTTGTGTGTATGTGACTGAATGATGTTTTGAACAGCCTCTCTTGTTTACAAGCCTCTGTCATTCAAGATGTTTAATAAGGCTTGATGCACAGAGGACTACTGACGAAACTGTCATTATGATGACTTTGGAACGGTCTAGTTCATGTACACCTTTTCTGCTCTAGTTCTCTTGGACTTAAGTTAAAGCACATTTTGTGCATTTGGTAATGTTGCATTAGTCAGAGCTTGATGAATGACGTAAATCTCTTATTCACAGATGGAAGTTAAAAAGTTTCATGAAGACTCTGGTTAGTTTTCCATCATAAAAGTCTATTGCTATTTAGTGTTTAGTAAGCCAAGGCCTAGGCTAAACCAAAGGGTGTGTCCCAAAAACACACTGATGGTCAGAAATACATCATACACTCATTATCTCTCTATATCGTCCTCACACACAGCCACTATCCCCACAGACTACTCAGACACACAGGCTTAATGTGTAACTAACTACAGATATGTTCATACCACAACAACCACACAGACACACATACTGTACACACGGGTACACACCCAACCTAATCTGTGGCCAAGCTGGTCCACCACTGCCCAACAGGGCAGATATAGAAAATAAAAAATAGCAGAGTAATTACAGACTGTTCTGAGAACAGCTGCACAAACCCAGTCAGATTCTGACCAGTTGAGCCACAGGTTAGTGGTACATTAAGCTTTTTTCTAAAGCTCATCATTAAATCTGTTTGACTGGTGCATTAACCGTCAATGAGCACCTGTTTATTAACTGTTTGATGCATATTGCACCCAAAAATGGCTACATACAAAACTGTTCAAAAGTTGGGGTTGGTAAGATTTTTTATTTTTTTATTAATACTTTTATTCAGCAATGATGCATTATATCAAGGGTTCTCAACCCCAGTCCCGCGGACCCACATTTTGTGTCTTTTTTACACCCCTGATTCATTAGCTTGTTAGGAAAGAGCTCTGAGGTGCATTTTCCAAAAGCATCGTAAGCTAACTACAACATTGTTCAATGATTTGGCGTTTCACGAAACCATACAGTTGCAATTTAAATTATTCAGACTTGCAAAATGATCTGATGAAAGAAGGAAAAAAAAAACATTTCAATGCAGAGTATAATGAAGAACATATTGCTATATATTAGAACATATTTTAATATATAGAGAAATAGAAAACAATTTTCACAATATTACTGTTCTTTCTGTATTTTTGATTCTATAAATGAAGCCTTCTTTAGCATAACATGCTTCTTTCAAAACATTAAAAAAATCTTACTGACCCTAAACTTTTGAACAGTAGTGTAACTGGTGTAGTGGTGCACAGGTCCACCTTTGCAAGAAGTAAAATAGCCTATTCCACATTGTTTTTGAGTTTTGTCTGTGACTGATCTGCAGTGCCGGTCCTATTTGGTAGTCCACGCTAGAAATTTTACGTTCCCAGAATGTTCCGAGACGGTCATGATGTGGAGTTCTTTAAAGGGTTGGGGGACATTATTTGGAGGACCTTCATGGAATATATTTAGGATGTTCTCGGAGCATTTAGGGGACCATATTTTATTTGGAAATATTCCCAGAACGTTCTTAGAATGTCCCTGCTGCGGTGCAGTCCCAAATGAAACCACCCTGTTCTGTTAATGTCCCAAATGTCCTCTTTGTAATGTTGCTGTGTGACCATAGAGTAACCAAAATGGAACATCCCCCTAAAGTCATATCGGGAACGTTATTATATGACCAACAGAGGACCATGAGGGAACGTTCTGTTAACGTCCCAAATGTCCTCTTTGTAATGTTGCTATGTGACCATACAATAACCAAAAGGGAACGTCCCCCTAAAGTCATATTAGGAACCTTGAACTGCAGCATTTTCATAACCAAAAGAGGACGTTTTAGGAACTTCCCTAATGTTCTATAAAGGTTTGGGATTTCACCTTTAGAGAACTTTTACAGAACGTTGCGTAAGGTTGCGACAGCGTCTCCTCCTATGTGGGTCTATGGCACTCCAAATAATTCAGTGCACAAGTGAGCTGTCTGAAATTCAGACTGAATCACAAACTGTTTCAGATCATCTTGCTAACACGTTTGACTGTTTCAGTGAAAATAACCATCTCAAAATTACAGAGATATTGTTGCTACAATTAAGAATTTGTCCCCAAGACTTAACAATTTGTTCCTTAGTTTTAGTTAAATTGTGGCCACGTTGTACTAATTCGTTGGCCATAATTTAACTCAATTAAAACAAGGGGAAAAAAGGAATAAAGCGGGGCCACGATTTAAATAAAATGAAGAAACAAATTAATAGAATGTGGCCATGATTTTAACTAAAATAAGGGAAAAAATTAATAAAACATGAGCACGAAATACGGAAGGAATTGTCATGTCATGACTCATGTGCAGGGCACCGTACTAAAGGGTATTATTAGTTCTGATTATTTTCTGACAGAAAATATGATTTGATTGTTGAAATATTTTATATATATTTTTTTAAATATATTGTTAAAGTGCTGACCTCTCTAGGAGGTCAATGACAGCGATTTGCAGTAACAAAGTGACCAGCATTACTCATTTTCAAGGGATTTGTCAATTTCCGCTGAAACAAGCAAAAAACAGAGTCAGAATAGAGCTGAAGTTTATTCAATGAGTATTGACTTGATGGTTTGCACCTGTAAACTCCACATTTTGATCAATAGTTTTCTTTAATCTACTACGATCCCTCCTTGCTTATCCGCCTCATATGGTCCTGGCTACAGTCAGTCTTCCATTCCATGCATTCCATCCACGGCCTTCTGTGGCCGGCCCGCCCTGCACCCCTCATCCAGCCTCCCACTAAAGGCCAGCTCACAAAGCCTGTCTGTATGACACCCCTCACTGCACCACAGCTCCAAATTCCCAAGCGTCACCCGGCCCCTGCTCCACACTCCACTCATCTGTGTACTACACACTCAGGGGGAACAGCAGCACACTGTAAACTATATAAACTTTGGAATGTGCTAGAAGCTCACATTTACATTCAAGTAGAATCCATTGCTGAAATCAGCATTGAAATGAATATTATGATGATGACTAATGTACTGTATATCCCAGAGAAAAATACTATTAATTATGCATTTTATAATAATTCATTTAAAGGGATACTTCACTGCTGGTAAAATGGGCTTTCAATAAAACTTGTATATGTAGTAGAAAGGCGAATAATTCGAAGAGTGAGTTATTTTCAGTTTCTAGTGAAGGGTTATAGGCAGTGGCAGAAGGCTGCAAAGAATCATAAATATGGAGAGAACGCTTCACGGGAAAACCTGATATACCTTTGTGTTTGAAGTCTCCATTAAAAACTGGATGACAATGAACACAGTGTTTAATGCCACGTTCAAGGCGAGGTTGGAATTTGGAAATATCCGAGCTAAAATATACCACTTCCGACCTTGGTGTTCTAGTTAACATTACACCACGTTCACTTGTTGACCACATGATGTTGCAAAGACACAATGAAAGCATTTTGTTTCAATTAAATGGCAAAAAAAAAATATAATAATAATTATATATATATATATATATATACACTCACCTAAAGGATTATTAGGAACACCATACTAATACTGTGTTTGACCCCCTTTCGCCTTCAGAACTGCCTTAATTCTACGTGGCATTGATTCAGGATGGGTACATGGTGGTCATAAAGGGATGGACATGGTCAGAAACAATGCTCAGGTAGGCCGTGGCATTTAAACGATGCCCAATTGGCACTAAGGGGCCTAAAGTGTGCCAAGAAAACATCCCCCACACCATTACACCACCACCACCAGCCTGCACAGTGGTAACAAGGCATGATGGACCTTTCTTTCCCATTCTGACATTCAGTTTGGAGTTCAGGAGATTGTCTTGACCAGGACCACACCCCTAAATGCATTGAAGCAACTGCCATGTGATTGGTTGATTAGATAATTGCATTAATGACAAATTGAACAGGTGTTCCTAATAATCCTTTAGGTGAGTGTATATATATATATATAATGCTGGTGTTTGTTTTGAAAACAGCTGACAAAAAGAAAAATTAAAAGGTATCATTATATAAACTTCATGTTTAATGTTACAGTTTGTTTTTATGCTTGACATAAGGTAGCTCCACGCTATGCTAGTTGGAAGCAGGACTTGTCGCCATCCTGGAAGTGACGTCAAATGACGTGTCTTACTGAGGTCTTAGTTGATCAATTTGCCCTGAATTCACAGGTCGGATGTCTGACATCAAACATAATTTCAGGTGTTATTTACAATTAGGAGTTGGGAAAGACCAGAATCTTTAGTTGTCTGGAATACCGCATTAAGCAAAACGGAAAAAAATAAAAATAAAATAAAAATAAATATACAGTATTTATTATCATTGTTAGTTCATGTTAGCTAATGCATTAACTAATGTTAATGAATGGGACCTTATTGTAAAGTGTTACCAGTAATACATTTCATTCATGAGTTCACACTTAGATATAATCAGATATAGTATAAAATACACTATATTGCCAAAAGTATTGGGACAACCCTCCAAATCATTGAATCCAGGTGTTTCAATCACTTCCATGGCCACAGGTGTATAAAATCAAGCACCTAGGCATGCAGACTGCTTCTACAAACATTTGTGAAAGAATGGGTCGCTCTCAGGAGCTCAGTGAATTCAAACGTGGTACCGTGATAGGTTGCCACCTGTGCAATAAGTCCATTCGTGAAATTTCCTCACCACTAAATATTCCACAGTCAACCATTAGTGGTATTATAACAAAGTGGAAGTAATTGGGAACAACAGCAACTCAGCCACGAAGTGGTAGGCCATGTAACATCACAGAGCAGGGTCAGCGCATACTGAGGCGCACAGTGTGCAGAAGTCGCCAACTTTCTGCAGAGTCAATAGCTACAGACCTCCAAACTTCGTGTGGCCTTCAGATTAGCTCAAAAACAGTGCATAGAGAGCTTCATGTAATGGGTTTCAATGGCCGAGCAGCTGCATCCAAGCCTTACATCACCAAGTGCAATGCAAAGCGTCGGATGCAGTGGGGTAAAGCACGCCGCCACTGGACTCTTGAGCAGTGGAGACGTGTTCTCTGGAGTGATGAATCACGCTTCTCTGTCTGGCAATCCGATGGACGAGTCTGGGTTTGGTGGTTGCCAGGAGAACGGTAATTGTCTGACTGCATTGTGCCAACTGTAAAGTTTGGTGGAGGGGGGATTATGGTGTGGGGTTGTTTTTCAGGGGCTGGGCTTGGCTCCTTAGTTCCAGTGAAAGGAAAAAAACATTTTCCCAAAACATCTGTATTTGGCATGATATCCGAGGAGAGGGCCCGGAATTTGGCCCAAACCCGTCGTGGAACACTGGAAAAACCGAGGAACAGAGGTAAGTCGGCTCTATATATAATCCTCTTTTTGTGCTGATTGGGTAGGTTATCTGAACGTGCTACTCCAAAACTTTGTAAATAAGATATCATTTAGTAATTATTAATAGTGAGTAGAAAAAAATACACACTTAATATATAAACTAGGCATGTGACGGTATCAAATTTTCATGCTTTTATCACGGTATAAGGTATTATCACGATATTGAAATAAGTTTATATATAGTATTGTCATACTATAACAGGTTTAATATATTAAACCTGAATGGCTGTTAAATCTGCTGTCAGAGAGTGTGAATGTGCACTTTCTTTCAGCGTGTCTCCTTCACTCGTCCAGCCATGCGCTGCTCATGCGCGTTGGGCTTGTTTACATTAGTGCACGTGCCTCTTTGATGCAGCATACAGCGGTGTTGTTCATTTTAAACGGTAGATGGGTAAAGTATTCTTAAAATGCATTCTAAAAATTCGTAATAAATAATTATTCACGGTATTTTGAAGTGACCACGATAACAATATTGTGCATGTTCATTATCGTGATATATCGTATTACCGTATACCGGTACATGTCTAATATAAAGTCAACATTTTCCAAACAACATTTTAATATTTGGCTTCAAATATAGTAACAATATAAAAGCCAAATATATAATTTTGAAAATTTTTTGGGAGGCCTGTTGTAGAAGTAATTATGCAGAAACACAATACTCAGAAACATATTAATAAAAACAATGTCTGTAACATCGCTGAATTGCACTCTCTGGCCACTGCCGCAGAACCAATCTGAGGGTTTTTTAAGCACGAGGAGAAGCGGAGCGTTAACCTACAACAGATTCAGGCTTCACACAATCTACTCTCAGTGTGAGAACAGAAGTACAGTATGTATGCATTTGACTGCACTTGTAAGCTGCCCTTATTTTTACCATTATAGTTTAAAAGAAAGATCAGAAGCAGGATATGGTGTAGCCACTGAAGTTTTCTTCATGTGATCCTTCGTGACATTCTTTGAGGATGGCTCACTGCAAATGTTCGTTACTGTTTTGAGTTTCTTTGTACGGTAAGCAGTTGCTGTCCATGTCTGTTTGATTAATTTCAAATTTAAAAAAAATGACCTACGTTTCTCTCAACAAACCATACTTGCATCAGCCTATACGAGTTTGTTTGTGTATGTATTTAGTATGCTAACTTCCTGTATAGCACGAAGCCAGGCATTTCCTCCCTTGGGAGTCTCAGTGATTAAAAGGATAGTTTGTTTTGCCACTCTGTTCGTCTGTCTCTCTCCTCCCATTTTACTCCCTCTCTTTCCCTTTCACTCTCTTCATCATCCCACAAGGCATGTGCAAAACTACAAAAATAATTTCAAAACAATTAATAATAGTTTGATATAACCCACTAAATAGGAAGGATAACTAGGAAGGATAGAATATCACTTGAAACACAGAATACCCTGTGAAGTCCACTTTGCAGTGCACTTATGATTGAATGGAACGCACCTATAAGCGAGTCATTGAATCATTCACTTAACCGATTGTTCAAAACCACTGATTTATTTAGGAATGAAACACCACTACTGTGTGTTGCTTGGAGACTTGCAACTGTTCTGCAGTTGATTCATTAAAAATATTTTAGTAGGTGGGGCAAAAATAGACAAAGTACCAGGCAATATTGTGTCTAAAACGTAAGTTACTCAATATTAACTTTCAGTTTGTTCAATTGTATAAATTTGCATAAAACTGTCATAGTCACTTTTCACAAAAGTGCTGTGCTTTAAATGAAGTTAAGTCCTGTTCACACCAAGAACTATAACTATAAAGTTTAATCACAGCAACAGAGTCTGTTTATTGAACAAATAGCAAATAACTTTATTGTCAGTTGGTGTAAACACTAATATATTCACCGTTATAGTTCTTGGTATGAATGGGCCTTTAATTTAAAGACAACTTCTTGTAGTAGGTTTTAATAGTTATGTTTCCATTAAAAGTTGCGAACTTAACTTATGCAAAAAATTGGAATATCACATAAAACATTTGCGAATATAGCAGCATTTCCATCCCATGTGTTCAAGAGAACAAAATCGTCACTTCCTGGGAAATTGGTGCAAAATATATAATAAAAATGGAAGTTGCTGCAATCAAGTCAAGTCAAGTCAACTTTATTTATATAGCGCTTTTTACAATGCAGATTGTTTCAAAGCAGCTTCACAGTGTTAAACAGGAAAATAATGAACAGAATTTGATTTGGCTGTACAGCCGCTCTGGAGAAAACGGTGATGTCATCAGCTCATTTCAATTATCATATATATTCAAGTAATGTAGTTGATATAATTTAGTTTAGTAATTAAATTTATTTGGATATTTATTTGAAATCAAGGAAGTATGTGGCTATTTTTTCCTACACTGACTAAATGACTTGCGTCTCAAAGCACATAAAAGAAATGCAATAAACACTGTCATGTTGTCTTGCATTCGGATGCCTGGTGTTTGAGAATGCAATCATCTGAGGAGGGAGTTAATCCAAATTAATCCAATTTTTAATTAATCCAAATAATTCTGATGATAGACTTTGGCTCAGGCATTTCAAAATGATCAAACCAACATTTGAGATACTGTGCAATGCGATTGGGTAACTAGACTAACCAGCAGACCAATCACATCCACTTTTGAGGCAGTCGTGAGTTTTTTGCACATTAAGGGATTTATTCTGTAAATGAGTTCGTAGTTTATTCGTCTTTATATTCATCTTTATTCGTTTATATATCTTTTATGTCAAAAAAGTTTTTTATGCACATTTTTTAAATTTATCTTGCTGTTTCCATACAGCTTTTTTTTATTCGACATCCCAAAATGCGCATTAAAATGGGTGGATGGAAGCATAGCTATAGTGTGAGACTAAACTAGCACAATGGCAGCATGCTAAAATGCTCTCCAAAGTTGCATCTCTTAATTCACCCCATATAAAGCAACACTGCCTAAAATATAGTTAAAAAAAATTATTAAACAACTAGACCTATTAATTGATCAGTTGTTGTGTGACTAGTTGATTATTCTGCCCTTTCCTACTTCCATACTTTCCTCACTTTCTTTATCCTGCTCCCTAATCCTTCCCCTTTATCCTCGTCCTTTGTCTATTTCTACAGGATTAATCTCTGACATATCCTCAGACCAAACTGATATTCTCAGCTATTTGTATATTACCGTCCAGCTGATCCAGGATCTGCAGTTGGAGGATACGTCAGGAAAGAGGCCCCACGTAAACATTTAATGGCAGCGTTTAATTACTGCAGTAAAGGAATGCATACACATGCTATGCAAGGGAGGAATAATAGATGGCACACTTAAGTGGGCCCAGACGCTACCCAGCTGATAACAAAAACATGCCTATTGATGAAGGAATGAGAAACCATTACAGTGAGATTCTTATACGATGAAATCATTACAATTGAGTCAGCATCATGGGGTCAGGGGCCACATTTACTATGACTGAGGCTGCATTTAAAATTGCATAATTCCCTACTACATAGAGGGGGAAAGTATTATATGAAAAGAGTATGTCGAAATCATAGTAGGACAGTAGGAAATCACAGAAAGTCTCTGGATGATCTATTACTTCCGGCATCCAATGGTCCCATGAGGCCAAGGGAGAGGATTTGTGAAAGGCAGTGAAGTGACGCAACTGATCCTGACACGCCACATGACAATGACAACATGGCGAATAGAACATCCGAATTAAACTCATACTACACACATTCATACTATATATAGAACATACTTTTTTAAAAGGTCATGAAGTAAATACTTATTCAAAAGAAGAGGAGTCTAGAGGGGTCTAAAATGCTTTTTTTTCCAGCAGATAAACTTTAAAGCAATGGTTCTTGACCTTTTTGACTTTGACTGTTGTCCAACACAATATTTGATGATTCATTTTGTGAAATTTCAAGAACTGGTGTTCTTCAATAGGAACAAGCTATTGAGAAGGAAAAAATAAATCTTATTGCTGTTAATATATGAATAATAATTGATCAATTTAGGTACTTTTTAGTCATCCTGCGGCCCACAGGAAGTTTGCTGAGCCCCCGTCTTGGGCCCCAGAGGTCATAAAACTACAGTTTGCTTGACCTTTTTATATTTTAAGTTCTTAAGATGCATTATCCCAATTATATGTAACATTTTCAGACACAAAAAGCTGCATTATTAAAGGGTTAGTTAACCCAAAAATGAAAATTAGCCCATGATTTTCTCACCCTCAAGTCATTCTAGGTGTATATGACATTCTTCTTTCAGACGAATAAAATCTGAGTTATATTAAAAAATGTCCTGGCTAATCCAAGCTTTATAATGGCAGTGAATGTTGTTCTGTTTTTGAAGTCCATAAAAGTGCATCTGTCCGTTCAACTTCCGGAAAAATTGTAGCGCCTCCCGCGGTTTTAAAATGCTTACGCTACGTCTGAAGAGCGTAACTGCTGTGCAATGTCGTCAGCGTAAGCATTTTGAACTGCGGGAGGCGCTACACTTTTTCCGTAATTTGAATACGGAACACGATCGTCCGGAAGCTAGATAATTTACTTTATAAAGTTTTAAATATGGATATTTTTCTTACACAAACACATAACTTCGCTTCCGAAGGCCTTTATTAAACCGCTGGAGCCGTGTGGAGCACGTTATATTACGGACAGATGCACTTTTATGGACTTCAAAAACAGCAACAATCACTGCCATTATAAAGCTTGGATTAGCCAGGACTTTTTAAATATAAGAAGAATGTCATATACACCTAAAATGACTTGAGGGTGAGTAAATCATGGGCTAATTTAAATTTTTGGGTGAACTAATCTTTTAAATCTTACATCAATTATAGGCTATAAGAATAACAGACAAAAAGTAAACTGACTTTGTGCACTGCCATTAACCATAAAAAGCCTGCAGATATCCCACAATGTAGCATTCAGGTTTTGGAATACTTTCCCCATGGAAAAAAGGACAAGACTAATGTAAAACAAGAAACAATATTTTTGATTGTGGGACTTTCCATTGTAAACATTCACTTCAAAACCCCATGACTTGTTGTATATGTGTAGGCAAACGATTAAACTCTGTTGGTGTGAGTTTACAATATTTGGTTTATCTTGTTTAGATTGTTTTGTGATGCTGGTTTCAAAAGCCATTATTAAAAGATGGTGCAGTTAAAACTATTGGAATGCAGTCAGAAAAGAAACAAAAAACTTTAGGAGCTAAAATTTAAAAAAATGATAAACAAACAGTAAAACAAACAAAACCATATGGTATGTGACTGACCTTCAACGTTGAAATGTGGTTGAAAAAAAAAAAATACAATATAAATATATATTTATATATTTAGTAAAAAATTGACCTCTCCCCAAAGGCAAGACATTTAAAGCACCCGAACACATCTCAAGTCTGTAATTCAAAGACGATTCTGCTATCCCAGAATGCAGCAGTCTGGAGCCTTGTGGTCAGGCGCCTGTTTATATTAACCTCTAATCTGCTCTCCCTCGAGATAGGCCAAAGAAATAGGCCATGGCACGAATATGCTCACATACTCTTTCATGGAAATGAAAACCAAACATGGAAATAAGCAAATACTTTAATAGGAGGCTTTTTTGCTTTTCCTATAATTCACTCTATTGAGTATCTCTCCTATATTAATACAGACAGGAATTAGTGGGGCGGTGACAGTTACAGACAAATCTTATGCCTGGTCTGTTATTACTTTAATAAATGATGGCTAGGAGTAGGACCAGGTTTTACTTGCTCAGCATGCAGTCTGATGTAATGATTTTTAAAGATCTGAGAGCACCAATGTAAACAGCAAGGACCGAGACATAGTGCGTCTGACTGACCTTTTCTGCCGTGAGCTCTCGGATCATGCTCATCTGCCCACGGAACTTGAAGAGCAGGGCCTCGAGGGCCATGTACTTCTCTTTCCATTCCCCGCTTGCGCATTCATCACCCTCTGCCATGCCGTCACCCCTCAGGCCCTGCAACATCACATACACAGCATGAGGGCAAAGCAGATGGACAAACAGAACATGCAGTAGAAAACCACTCAAAAACTGAAGCTAATTAACATAGGTCCAAATATACACTCACCTAAAGGATTATTAGGAACACCCGTTCAATTTCTAATTAATGCAATTATCTAATCAACCAATCACATGGCAGTTGCTTCAATGCATTTAGGGGTGTGGTCCTGGTCAAGACAATCTCCTGAACTCCAAACTGAATGTCAGAATGGGAAAGAAAGGTGATTTAAGCAATTTTGAGCGTGGCATGGTTGTTGGTGCCAGACGGGCCGGTCTGAGTATTTCACAATCTGCTCAGTTACTGGGATTTTCACGCACAACCATTTCTAGAGTTTACAAAGAATGGTGTGAAAAGGGAAAAACATCCAGTATGTGGCAGTCCTGTGGGCGAAAATGCCTTGTTGATGCTAGAGGTCAGAGGAGAATGGGCCAACTGATTCAAGCTGATAGAAGAGCAACTTTGACTGAAATAACCACTCGTTACAACCGAGGTATGCAGCAAAGCATTTGTGAAGCCACAACACGCACAACCTTGAGGCGGATGGGCTACAACAGCAGAAGACCCCACCGGGTACCACTCATCTCCACTACAAATAGGAAAAAGAGGCTACAATTTGAACGAGCTCACCAAAATTGGACAGTTGAAGACTGGAAAAATGTTGCCTGGTCTGATGAGTCTCGATTTCTGTTGAGACATTCAGATGGTAGAGTCAGAATTTGGCGTAAACAGAATGAGAACATGGATCCATCATGCCTTGTTACCACTGTGCAGGCTGGTGGTGGTGGTGTAATGGTGTGGGGGATGTTTTCTTGGCACACTTTAGGCCCCTTAGTGCCAATTGGGCATCGTTTAAATGCCACGGCCTACCTGAGCATTGTTTCTGACCATGTCCATCCCTTTATGACCACCATGTACCCATCCTCTGATGGCTACTTCCAGCAGGATAATGCACCATGTCACAAAGCTCGAATCATTTCAAATTGGTTTCTTGAACATGACAATGAGTTCACTGTACTAAAATGGCCCCCACAGTCACCAGATCTCAACCCAATAGAGCATCTTTGGGATGTGGTGGAACGGGAGCTTCGTGCCCTGGATGTGCATCCCACAAATCTCCATCAACTGCAAGATGCTATCCTATCAATATGGGCCAACAGAAACAGAAAGTTTGATCTGATCTATGGAAATGAAGTACCAAAATGCGTCTAATGACATGGACTTTAGGAAACTTAATGGCCAAACAAAACCAGACGGCATGTGACCGAGCTTTATAATGGCAGTGACGGGGTCCATTGAGTTTGAAGCTCACAAAAGTGCATCCATCCATAATAAACATACTCCACACGGCACTGGGTTAATAAAGGCCTTCTGAAGCGAATCGATGGGGTTTTGTAAGAAAAATATCCATATTTAAAACTTTATAAAGTAAAATAGCTTCCGTAACTGGCGCGGCGTATGACGTTCGACGTAGCTTAAGCGTTTTGAACTGTGAGAGGCATTACACTTTCTGCGTAAGTTGAATATGGAAGGCGGTCTGGCGGAAGCTAGATATTTTACTTTAAGTTTTAAATATGGATATTTTTCTTACAAAACTCGATTACGCCAGGGTAATTTTCATTTGAAAGTGAACTACTCCTTTAAGGATTTAAGAAACTAGAATCTTAGTTAATAATCAGTTTACTTCAATCAACACATTTACATGGTGCATGCACAACTAGAATATGACCCAATTCCAATATTAATTGGAATTTTCATATGGACATATGATACCTTATAAAAGGAGAAACAAACTTTAACTTTAATTAGTTGGAAATAAACAACAAAGACGAGAAGTGTTTGAGGGCCAGGCAGAGCCCTGGACAAACTGACCACCACTATAAAAACAAACCATACCAGCCAGCACTGATGCACCATCACATTTTTCCATCGTAAACGTTTTAATTATGAAAAACATGTGTTAACTGATGTAAATCGGGTGTTGTAAAGCATAACAGAAAAGTGTGAGTGAACACTACAACTTCTTTAGTTATAAGCTCTTAATGACAGCATTGGCATGAGCACAAAGAGAGTGCAAACATGTGTTGAGCTCAATTAAGCGGTGTGGTAAATAAGACTGAAGGTTTGAATCTCAACAATGTGAATAAAAACAACATGTTACTGTGGAACAACCTCCTTGAGAGAAACATTTGGGGAAAGTGAGCCAAAGTAGATAACAAGGTCATTAAATGTAGATCTAGAAATGTATACAAGTTTTTGTAGGAATTTGCATCTCAGGAATAGAAGAACAGTGATCACCTGGCTCTATTAAATGGTTTTCTACAGTTTATCTTCAGTTCTCTACAGTTTCACAAAATACCGAAAAAATTTACAATAATTCAACATAACTGTAATTAGAGGTTACATCTTTATAGGCTTGAAATATCACAGGTGATTGGGCAGCTGACCTCCTATTCAGACACTATGTGGAGTATTTGTATTTCTGTCTGTAAAGATTAGTGGGCAATTGAAAATGAATTAATTAACAAAATATTGTTTAAAATGACAAAAATAGTATAGTTGTATATATATATATATATATATATATATATATATATATATATATATGTGTGTGTGTGTGTGTGTGTGTGTATAATATACATATTCATACAAATTTTAAACTAAAATATACATAAACAATCGGTCTATGTGTACAAAATTATCTATATATACCAGATAACTGCAGTTGAAAGAATGATGATGCAATACAGTTAGAGTAGTGTTCATGAAAATTAACAGAACAGAATTAATCAATATTAACTACATCATTCATATAAAATCAACAAATAGCGTATTTCAAACAACAGAAACTTTATATTTAAGTAGGCCTACTTATTTCCTCGTATCCCCGTTAACATGAAACAAAAACAAACTAATAATGTTTTGTTAGTAGTTAAAGATATTATCCTTACCCGACACTCAGTGTTACAGTGCTGTAGATGGCACTGGTTTCACACCATAATAAAAAAAAATATTCCGTGTTGTCCCAGTTGTTATTACACTTATGACCTAATTATGATATAAAGAGCGAGAGTTTTCTAGCTGAAAGTTTTCACTCCAGCATCGTCCTGTGGAAGTGGGCGGGATCAGGGGCGTGTTTTCACGAGCACGTACAATCAAACCATTGTAGGTGTGGTTAGGACGGTTTTTTGGAGAACGGTGATGTCATGAATGATTGACTTCCCCGAGGACCAATCACACATCAGAAGTATTGAGTCTGAACCAATCATATGTTTGATTGGGCGGGCTTTCAGCACGACGCCGGAATTGACGCGTCACACGTGTATGTTATGTTCCTGTGGAATTAGTGATTTCTACATGCAGCATTGAACTTTTTCACCGGTACCTGTTTTGTTACAAAGGTATGACAATATACGTTTATGCCTCAAAGTGCTTTGAATGTAAAGTAAAATGGGGTGTACGGTGTGGGAGAACGTCGGTTTAATATAAATGTCTGCAGGAAACAATAAAGTGTGTAGCACTTGCTCACACTAAGCGCTGTAGTTTGAAGTTGATCTTCAGCAGTTGTTGTATTCGCTTTTCAAGTAATTTTACGATAAATGTATGATACTCATCTGCAGTTGTTTTTATTTCCTAGATCTAGCCATGGTTGTGAAGAAAAAAGCACCTAAAGTGGAGGCTGTAGCTTTGGATGATGTCAAGCTGAAGAGCCTGACAGGTGAGTGACAGAAATCAACCTTTAGTGGTTGTGTTATGGTTACAAGCAATCAATACATATAGTTTCCTGTAATCTTTCTTTCTATCTCATGTTTTCTCCCAGACTCCTTATCTGTGGAGGGGGATAGTAGATCTATGGAGCTTGCTCAGGTTCTGAAGGACAGTTTATCCTCATCTGACCCGGTGGAGCAGATCCAGCTCATCTCTAAGGTCGGTCTGCATCACATTTATCTTATCCTCCTGGGTGCAGTTTTTAGCGAATTTCTCTGACACTATACATGTCACAAGTTTGGATGTCCTGTAAAGAGCACATTAAGTGCTTTTCAGAGACGCCATTTGTTTTAAGGTTTAACCAGGACAAAAACAACTCCTTGGTCTTTAAAAATGACTGAATCAAATTTAGCACTCGTATGGAAAAGGATAATATTTTGTAATATTTTGTAATTATCATTTAAATCTGACAAATTTTCAAATTGTTTGTTATAAATCAACATCTCAGGAAAATGTTATGGGGTTTCTAATCAAAATATGACCTTTCTGTTACAAAAAAACTTAAAGCATGTTTATTATGGCCCATATTTATCAAGCCTATGAGAATTACTCACAAGAACACTGCTAAGAATTGACTTAAGAGTAAAACAATTCTTGGCTTAAAGCTGCGCTTAAAAGTTAGTTATCAAGCATCTTAGTCATAAGTGAAGTGTAGGACTAAATTAATACATAAATGAATAAATAAATGTCAGACTTAAAGATGATTCACGACACTTTGCTGTGCCACAAACAGGATTTTGGATGACAACATAGGCATGGACCAATCACTGAATAGATTTCCTTTATTTAAGAATATTCTCAGATGAATTCACATTGAATGGTAAAATTCCTAAGAGGAGTTTACAATCAACACACATTTGACAATAATGATATACACATTGGAAATGAAAGATAAACAAGTTTTCCACCATGTCTTAATTACAAATTTTAAACCGGTGTGCTGTTAACTGACCTGCCTATAATTAGCCTAGATTTTATGATATAATAATCAGCCACCATGGATTCCAAAAGAAAACCAAATTGGTGAGAGGAAGAAGCGCTAACGCTTGCTGAATTAGTTGAACAGCGGAAACATCTTATAAAAGGCAAGTTCAGCCCAACATTAACCAGCGCTGACAAAGATGATGCCTGCTCTGTCCAAACAATACCGCTTGATTAAGGCATCTCCTCAGTGCCATCACAAGCCCCTACTGGCAACTCCTAACACTTGAGAGACCTCTCGAGCTGTCTTAAATAACTGGGAGAGTAAGAGTGATTCTTAGCCTTAAGAAATTTGATAACTTGCTTCTATACTTAAGTCTGAAAGTAGGAGTACAGTTCATTAATTGTCAGTACTTAAGACTAAAATGGCACTTTGAGAAGCTTGATAAATACGAGCGCAGGCATTTAAGGAGACACAACAAGTGAATAGGGAAAGAAATTAAATATCAATGTTCCTATAAAATATATGATATTATTATGAAAATGTTGCCAACTATTACTCCCATTACACTTATTTTCCAAGAACACATTAATATGTACATTTGATATAGTGTATAGATAAATTGCATTGAATGGAACAACCCATGCATGGCCATTTTACCCACATATTGCATAAAGTAAAATGGTATATCAATTCATTCCAGTATATCTTTCACAACATAGTTGAGAATCATCTTTAAACAGTTTTGTTAATAAAAAATCCTGAAACCTGAAAATTGATTGGTGAATGAAAAAAAAAATCCCATTGTTTTTGCCTATACATGTCATTTTATTTTTTAAACTGAGTCCAGGTGTCCACTTACGAGAACATAGCATAACATATGAATAAAATATAATTTTTCTTTTTTTTTTTTCCCCATTTGCTTCTTATGCTCTAGTCTAAACAATGTAATGACATGAAAAAATACTAAATTCTAAAGACTTTGTTTTCCTGGGTCTTAGAAGGCTATAGGTCTTCACTGAATGTAATCGCTTAACACCTTTGAATTAATTGGTTTGCATGTTGACTGCAGGCTGGCTTCATGTTGGAGCAGTTGAGTGAGGATGAGTCCTCTACAGGTCCTTTACTGCATGCCTGCCTGAGCACACTAGCGTTCCTGTATACCAAACTGCCAGCGAAGAACCCACTTAAGAGAGCTGTAGCAAGGTTAAAAGTACCCACATTTCACTTTCACTCATGTGACTGGAAATCAACAACTGTTTTTAATGATTTCTGGGCTATTCATTAATTTAACACAATGGCATCTTCTTTTTCTTTTCTACCAGTGCACTAGGTAGTGGCCCAGATTGGCTGCAGGAGAATACGGTTAGATGGGTGTCTGAGTGCCTGTCTTCCTCTCTGTCCTCTACGAACACAGATCACTTCTCTCACCTAACAGATAGCATCACTTCCTGTCTGGATGGCTTTAAAATTGGTATGTCTAAAGGCTGATTTATACTTCTGCGTTGGACCTGCGCCGTAGCCTCTATGTCATGGGCTACGTGTCGATTTTTATTTATACTTCTGTGTCCTTGTCCGCGTTGACGTGCAGTTACACATGCAGAGAGAGCATGTGTATCCCTGAGGGAGGGGTTCTGGCAGACCAATCACAGCGCTTGCGTAGAATCGACGTGTTGTTACATTTTTAGAGAGGTGCATGTCAGGGTACATCGTAGGCTACGCATGCAACACACAGCCTACGACGTAGCTACGGCGTACACTCGACGCAGAAGTATAAATTGGGCTTTAGTGATGTCATTTTATTAGATTGTATCATAAATAATAGAAGATATCCACCTTATTTTGCGGAAGTAAGCTATTTTCTGTGAATGTGTGAGACTTCTGATTCATTAGCTGCTATAGGTAAATAGTCTTGCATCGCTTCAGACTGATGGCAGAAGATCTGGACTCTATCGCAGCTTTCATTGACCAAGAACCGGCCACGAGTATGTTTGACTGATATGTAACACAATTAATCATAGTTCGTTTTGTTCTGCGTCATGTTTAGGGGCGTGAAAAGTCAATGAGCTTGTTTGACTTCATGCAGCGTTGCACAAGACCGATCAGCGACTGAATTGAAGCAGTGCATGCCGGTTAGAAATTTTGTCAGGCTTGAGACAGCGCCACCATGTGTCTGTGACGTATGCCATCAGAGTGCCGCGAGAGCGATTCGAGAGCTGGCTGGTTCATTCTGTGCAGCTTCTCCAGAGCGGCTGCACAAGCTCTGATGACGACACGGCTGTTCCATGATTGGCCGGATTCACCGCATGACAGCGATGACGTGCGTCTTGTGTTTATTCTAAAACGTTCAGTTCCACTAATGCTCACAAATCTGTTTTTTATAACAGTAAAACCTCTTTTCGTGTAGTCTCAATGTTATATTGTCATGTTTATCAAAATAAAACTGATAAAAAACACATTGTTGATAGTATAGGCTTATGTTGAACTTTATTCTTGTACAAACAAATGCTGTATTAAGCAGTGCATAAAATATTGAATGAAAACATCTCTGAAACATCTGTGTATTTGACAAATATTGCATTTATTTAACTTCAGCTGTGATAAAGTATGCAAACACCGCGCGAGCATCACTACGGGAAGCAGAAAGTGTCTGACTTCACGTTTTCAGTTCCTCCCCGCCTGCACACGGCAACTCTCGCCGATCGGTTACATCCAGCCAATGTCAAACATACCTAATGTTCCTACAATAACAGACCAGCATGCATCTAATAAATTAATCATTGAAGAACGTTTTGCAAGTTTACTGCAACAATGGAGCCATATACTTTTGAAAAATTTTTGTTGATCCTGATAAGCACTCATTGTCACAGTTTTAAACACAATGGCTTTCTTCTTCCACAAGGGAGTTTGTAATTACGGCAATACATTAAATGTACACAAAATTTCAAGAGTCAATACATCAATCCAGTCCTTCCAAAACAAGCTTTTGTCTTACCAGCAGCAGTGATTCACTATGGTAAGCCTATTGTAAGCGCTTCTATTTTAGACCTGTCGCGATGGTTTTTCGCGGGAAATTGCATACATACGCCACTCCTGTATGTGTCTCGCTATATTCATAAATGGAGAAAAGTTGCTCCAGTTACTTTGACGCGTGTATGGTGTGGGAGTGGCATAAGTTAGTTGTCACAACGATTGAGAAAGTTTGACATGGATCAATCTAAAACTTGAACCTCTGGAGAATCACCTGTTTTTTTTTTTAAAAAGTGCTGAACAGAGGAGAGTCTGCTGGCAAAAAAAGAACGCGACAGAGTTCATAATAAAACAAGAATCAACATTGGCTTGACTTTTTGGAGATGGTGAGAACTGAAATGTTTTGATGTTTGGATTTGAAATATTTTAAAAACGATGAGTGTGAGTAAGGTATTTTATTGAACAGATAAAATGCCATTTGTAGCTCTCTAACAGAGTTCATTGTAAAGCATTATCAAGGAAGTACCTTGTCTAATTGTGGGTCTAGATACAGTAATGTCTTCAGCTAGTCATATTTTCCATCTTAACTGTTTATATCTCTTAAGCCTAGTAGTGAATGTTTTATGAACATTAGGATAATCACTTTCTCGTTTTTTAGTTATGAGAAAATAACCATTTTCATCTGCACAATTATGCAGAGCCGAAGCCCAACCAAAACAATGTTCTTCCGCAAAATGCATCTAGTTTTGTTTTTTAACCACTAGAGGCCCAAAAGTTCCATAGTGTACCTTTTAAAATAATATGGTAAGAATAACCATTTTGCAAATTCATGCAGCATAACAAGCTGTTTTGTACAGTTAAAAATTGCTGGAATCCAGACACATTCAGTTTACAAATGGCTGTGCATGCACTAACGTTTCAAAACTTTGAGCTCTGTAAGATTCTATTTTACTTTGTAAAGAAATTAATATATAGCAAGGATGCACTAAACGCATGAATCATTTTACATAAGATTTCTATATCAAATAAATGCTGTTATTTTAAACTTTCTAATAATCAAAGAATCACTTTTTTTTTACACAAAGATATTAAGCAACACCGGTTTTAAAATTGATAATAAGAAATGTTTCTTGGGCACCAAATCAGCATATTAAAATGATTTCTGAAGGGTCACGTGACACAGAAGACTGAGTAATGATGCTGAAAATTCAGCTTTTGTCATTTGTCAAATTAATAAATGACATTTTAATAAAGTATATTAAAATAGAAAGCAATTATTTTTAATTGTAATGTGTTTTTGTAACAATTTTATAGTTCTGCTGTATTTTTGATTAAATAAATGGAGCCTCTGAGAGACTTCAAAAACATTTTTAAAAATCTTAGCGACCCCAAAGTTTTCATCGGTATTGTAAATGGGTGTAATATAATTTTAAATAGTTCTTCTTTGTTTATAGGTGAGAAATGTGTTCACCGTTTGCTAACAGAAGGTTAGTATACAAGTTAATCATTTATAAACTTTATTAACTTTATGCTCTGCTGTATGTGTGCACTTGGATGGGTGAAATGCAGAGCACAGATTCCAAGTATGGGACACCACTTACACGCTTGCTTAATAATTTAATGGCATACCTTTGGCTTTCTCAGCTCTGTTTTGCAAATCCAGCTGTTTTTTTCCTCTCATAGTCCTCCAGTTCTTCCAAAGGACTTTGAATTATTATGTGGAGCAGAACAGGTAGGTAAACTGTTCACTTTTGTACTGTATAATAATAATAATAATGTTGACATCTTGATCTTGACATCTTGATCTTATTATCCAGAATCCTTGATTGTCTGTAACATGGTTTAATGTTGTGTATTTACATTTGATATGCTCTTCAGGGGTCTGGTCGGTCGTCATGTAGCTCAGGCTCAGCTGATGCAGTCCTGTTTGGCAGTGGTGAAGGCCTCAATGCTGGTGGTTCAGAGATCTCAGGAACCCATTAGTACTGCAATGCTTTCAGCTTCAAGTGACCAATCTGATCTGCATCATATTCTCAGTGGACTACTCAACTGCTATACATGTATCTTGACTGATGGTATTGTGAAGACCACTGTATTCTTCATATGCAAATTGACAATGAGTTTTTTTAAAACTATATTGCCGAAAGTTTTGGGACGCCTGCATTTACATGCACATAAACTTTAATGACATCCCATTCTTAATTCGTAGAGTTTAATATGGAGTTGTCCCACCTTTTGCGGCTATAACAGCTTCAACTCTTGTGGGAAGGCTTTCCACAAGGTTTAGGAGTGTGTTTAGAAAGGAATGGGCCATCCCAAACTGTTCCCACAAAGTTGGGAGCATGAAATTGTCCAAAATAACTTGGTATGCTGAAGCATTAACAGTTCCTTTCACTGGAACTAAGGGGCCAAGCCCAACCCCTGAAAAATAACCCCACACCAAACTTAACACTTGGCACAGTGCAGTCAGGCAAGTACCGTTCTCCTGGCAACCACCAAACCCAGACTTGTTCATCGGATTGCCGGACAGAGAAGCGTGATTCGTCACTCCAGAGAACACGTCTCCACTACTCTAGAGTCCAGTGGCGGCGTGCTTTACACCACTGCATCCGACACTTTGCATTGTCCCAATACTTTCGGCAATATAGTGTATTTACAATTTATACAATTGTATTTATTTTTGTAGATTTTTGTATTACATTTAAGTCCTTGCCTTTTTTCCCCATACAGAGGAGTTTGTTCAGACGGTCCAGAGCACTGCTGGGATGGCTGTTGTTTTGTTCATTAGATCTATTATGGGGAATGGAGATGATGCACCTGTTATAGTAAGTGAGCGTTTCTTCCATCCCAGCAGCAAGAGTCTAGCATTGTATTCTGTATTATCATTATTCAGTTTGAATAAACTATCTCAACTTGAGCTGTATTTTAACCCATTCCTGGCTGTGGAAAAGCTGTTAAGTGTAAAAATGTGTTTCTAGGTTGCAGGTCTCCTGCAGTGTTCAGTGGATGCAGGCAGCACCGCCCCCCAGTGGTTGAGGCAGAGCTGTGCAGGTCTGTATGAGAGCAGCAGGCCTGCAGCTGTGGCTCTGTATCTGAGTCATGGAGCTCTGGCTATGCTCTGCTGGAGAGGAAAGACCCTCTGTCCACAGGCAGAGAAACTGCTGCTGCTCATACCTGAAGTGCTCCTGTCTCTAGATACAAGGTATTGAAGGATACCAGATGCATTCACACAAGGATATGGTAAAATACATATTTTAACGATTGACTAGTCTGTGGTTTATCTGAACCAGGGATTTGTTTGAGTATTTTTTTTTTTTTCCCTTTCCAAAGTTGTATGTTTAAACCTGAAGATAAGAATAATTATTCTTAAATAAATAGAAAGTACAAAAGAACATTGTTTATTTAAAATATAATTTCTTGTTTAACACGAAATGTCTTGTTTTCTGTCACTTTTGATCAATTTAATTAATCCTTGCTGGATAAAAGTATTAATCTTAAAAAAAGTTTTTTTTTTTTTTTTAAATCATACCGACCACAAACTTTTGAATGGTAGTGTATATTCATCATTCATTTGCACAGAGAAATAAATAAATAATAAAAAATAGTTTTAAAGTCCCTGTGAACCGGAAGTAGCAATTGATTTTACTTCAGTGCTGTCACGTATAGCCAAGTGAAACGGAATATTGAATAGAGGGCAGGGTTTCACTTCAGCGCTCCTCCTCTCCATCTCTCGCTCATAGCAGACTAACAGTTGGAGGGGAATGGTTAAGCGTTTTCAACCCAAGCCGTCAAACTTACGTCATCGGAAAAGGAACGTCGTTCCAGACCGGAAGTAACTTTTCAGATTTTGATTAAAGATTACAATGACAAACCATTTTTTTTCGGTGTATTAACTTGCATGAATTAATTGTTCACCCTTAGACGTGCTAACAAAGTAAATGGGGTCAATTTTGATTTTCATGAGGACGAGTTGTTAAAGACGCAACACAATATAAACCATTTTAAAGACCTTTTAAACTTTTTTTTTTTTATGAAATATAAATTTCTTTATTGGTACATTTCTATTGGTAAAATTGGTTATCAATAGAATAAAATTAGTTACAGCATTTCAGTTGACAGAAAGTAAAATTAAAGAGTAATAATACAATTATTTCTCTCAGGGACGATGTATCTCTGAATTCACCCCCTAATTCACATTGTAAAACTGTTCTTGGTTAATTTAGTTAAAGTAGTTAGTTAAAGTTGATCAGCCTGGATTTCCATTTAATCCGCTTTCTTAACATGAATCTCTCTCAGAGTGAAGGAGTCCAGTACAGTGATGGTAGTGGCCCGGGTTTTGACTCTTTGGAGCGGAGCAGCGGTTGACTGCGTCCAGGTTGACACGTGTCCCCCTCTCCTTCGCTCGTTTCTGGTTGGAGGCTCTCCTCTCATCGCATGCCTTCACCACCACATCTACGCCCACTGGGAGCACCCGCTGGATGGGGTCCGCCACCAGATGCGCACCCTGTTCCAGAACCTTCTCAAGCTCCACCAGCTTTGCAGTGATCAGAAGTCCGATCCCACCAGCGACCCTTACATCACCCATCTCACCCGGGACCTTCTAGCACTGGAATGGCATATGAAAGGAAAGTACGGCACGCTGGCCTGCCTGGTGGAGCACTTGGGTGCGGAGTATCTACTCAAGCTTGATGGTGGACTGCCATCCAGGCTGCTGGGTCTAATGGGGGATCAGACGCTGGCACCATACGCCAGCGACCTTCTGGAGAAGTTATTCATCAGTCATAAGGCCCAGTTATGTGCCCAATTTAGGGATGGGCATGCCTGGATAGATGGATGGCATGAGGTTTGGGTGACACCTCTGCTGCAGGTACTGTGTACAGCCCGATTGGATCAAACCACTTATATTCTAGACTACTTCCTGCCCAAACTGCTACGCTGCAACCCCTCCAGCCTTAGCCACATGGTACAGGCCCTGCAAGACATGCCGTCTTGCACTGAGGGTAAGAGACTTTTAATCTGCAATGTAATACATACAAATATGTGTATATATTTTATATGCACACTTTGGTTATACTACCGCAAGTTTGGGCTCAGTAAGATTAGTTATATATTAGTTATATATTATTCTATATATAGTCTGTATATAACGAATAGTTATTCTTTTTTTTTTCTTTTTTTTCAGCAATGATGCATCAAATTGATAAAAAGTGACAGTAAAAACATTTATAATGTTACAAAAGATTTCAGTTTTTAAAATAAATGCTTCTGTTCCATTTCTATTCATCAAATAATCAATCAAAGAACAAAAATATTAAGCATCACAAATGTTTTCAACATTGATAAATAATAATAATAAATAATTCATGAGTGCCAAATCAGCATATTTAAAAAAGTACTGTAATATTCATTGCGATTTTCACCTTGCTGCCTATATGTGTATAAATAATTTTGATTAGAAATTTGATGATTAATGATAGAGAATGATGATGGTGATATTGAATTATAGAAAGGCATATTGTATAGGACTTAATTTTTTTTTTTTTATATATATATAATGTAAGTGTTAAGTATGCTTGTTCCTCAGGGGCAACTGGTAGCAGAGGTGCGTTGGGAGCTCTAATGACGTGTCTGCGTGCTGCACGGTCTCAGGGTGTTCTCAAGTCTGTTGAGGAGGAATTGTGGGGTGGCCTGGTGCCCCTCCCACTAATGCGACAGGCTCTGGTGCACAAACATGATCAGGTAAACCTGAACCAAGTTATATTTTGCTGAACCGTTAATAAATGTGTGTAATTTAGGTGGCACTAGAACACTAAAGGGAAATGATGGCTGTTTTTGTGAATTCAGGTGCGAATGGATGCTCTGGGTTTGCTATGTGAGAGCCATCGCAGCACAGAAAAACTGTCTAGACAGGAATTGGAGTTGATCCGCCACTTCCTGCCTTTTAGTCTGAACAGTCAGTCACCAGGAGTCAGACAGCAGACTGTCAGTCTATTAAAGAAGGTAGAAACTGATTTTAGTTCAAGCTTTGATTGGTCAGAGCACCTTTAGTAAGTTTGTTCTGATTGGCTCGTGTCTTTTTTTTGTTGTGTTGTCAGCTCTTGTGTAGGGTGAAGGACAGTGCTCAGCTTCTGCAAAAGAGACAGGACCAGCATGAGAACGACAAAGATCAGGAAGTCCTCAACATGTACCAGGTAAAACTGTGATACAATCTGAGCTGAAAGATAAACTCCACAGACAGTACTTTCATTCTGCAAATGATTTTACTTAATAGGCATTTTTGCATTTGAAACTGATTAGATGGTGCATAACTTAACCAAAAACTAGCTTGGAAAATATAGCTAAAGAAGTGAATTTAGAAATGCTTATCTAAACAGCAGGAATTACCAAGAAACATTTGAAAAACAAAGAGATAAGAGTCCTCTGATTACATGACCATTGAGTGATGTGTTGAATACAGGAGACGCACATGAAGCAATAAACATTAAGATAACAGAAGAAAAAATGTGCTGTTCCCATTAGCAGGAGTTGTGCTAGTTGAGATGAGTCATATTTGAGAGAAACGTACCTTATTAATAATTGGAGTCAGTGTTTATTATTATCATTGCGAGACAAGGAAGGATTATGGAGCTAGTCCAGTCTACTACTTAAAGTAGTTCACTTTAAAATGAAAATTACCCCATGATTTACTCATCCTCAAGCCATCCTAGGTGTATATGACTTTCTTCTTTATATTAATATTTTGTTATATTAATAAATATCCTTACGCTTCCAAGCTTTATAATGGCAGTGATGGGGTCCATTTAAGTTTGAAGCTCAAAGTGCATCCATCCCTCATAAACATACTCCACACGGCTCCGGGGGGTTAATAAAGGTCTCCTGAAGCAAATACATGGGGTTTTGCAAGAAAAATATCCATATTTAAAACTTTTTGAAGTAAAATATTTAGCTTCCGCAAGACCGCCTTCAGCATTCAACTTACGAAGAAAGTGTAACACCTCCTGGAGTTCAAAATGCTTGCATGATACAGGATGCCAGTCACGCTTTTTTTGAAGTTGAATGTACAGGGAGTGCAGAATTATTAGGCAAGTTGTATTTTTGAGGATTAATTTTATTATTGAACAACAACCATGTTCTCAATGAACACAAAAAACTCATTAATATCAAAGCTGAATATTTTTGTATCAATATTTTAAGTAGTTTTTAGTTTTAGCTATTTTAGGGGGATATCTGTGTGTGCAGGTGACTATTACTGTGCATAATTATTAGGCAACTTAACAAAAAACAAATTTATACCCATTTCAATTATTTATTTTTACCAGTGAAACCAATATAACATCTCAACATTCACAAATATACATTTCTGACATTCAAAAACCAAACAAAAACAAATCAGTGACCAATATAGCCACCTTTCTTTGCAAGGACACTCAAAAGCCTGCCATCCATGGATTCTGTCAGTGTTTTGATCTGTTCACCATCAACATTGCGTGCAGCAGCAACCACAGCCTCCCAGACACTGTTCAGAGAGGTGTACTGTTTTCCCTCCTTGTAAATCGCACATTTGATGATGGACCACAGGTTCTCAATGGGGTTCAGATCAGGTGAACAAGGAGGCCATATCATTAGATTTTCTTCTTTTATACCCTTTCTTGCCAGCCACGCTGTGGAGTACTTGGACGCGTGTGATGGAGCATTGTCCTGCATGAAAATCATGTTTTTCTTGAAGGATGCAGACTTCTTCCTGTACCACTGCCTGAAGAAGGTGTCTTCCAGAAACTGGCAGTAGGACTGGGAGTTGAGCTTGACTCCATCCTCAACCCGAAAAGGCCCCACAAGCTCATCTTTGATGATACCAGCCCAAACCAGTACTCCACCTCCACCTTGCTGGCGTCTGAGTCGGACTGGAGCTCTCTGCCCTTTACCAATCCAGCCACGGGCCCATCCATCTGGCCCATCAAGACTCACTCTCATTTCATCAGTCCATAAAACCTTAGAAAAATCAGTCTTGAGATATTTCTTGGCCCAGTCTTGACGTTTCAGCTTGTGTGTCTTGTTCAGTGGTGGTCGACTTTCTGCCTTTCTTACCTTGGCCATGTCTCTGAGTATTGCACACCTTGTGCTTTTGGGCACTCCAGTGATGTTGCAGCTCTGAAATATGGCCAAACTGGTGGCAAGTGGCATCTTGGCAGCTGCACGCTTGACTTTTCTCAGTTCACGGGCAGTTATTTTGCGCCTTGGTTTTTCCACACGCTTCTTGCGACCCTGTTGACTATTTTGAATGAAACGCTCGATTGTTCGATGATCACGCTTCAGAAGCTTGGCTATTTTAAGACTGCTGCATCCCTCTGCAATATATCTCACTATTTTTGACTTTTCTGAGCCTGTCAAGTCCTTCTTTTGACCCATTTTGCCAAAGGAAAGGAAGTTGCCTAATAATTATGCACACCTGATATAGGGTGTTGATGTCATTAGACCACACCCCTTCTCATTACAGAGATGCACATCACCTAATATGCTTAATTGGTAGTAGGCTTTCCAGCCTATACAGCTTGGAGTAAGACAACATGCATAACGAGGATGATGTGGTCAAAATACTCATTTGCCTAATAATTCTGCACTCCCTGTAGAAGGCAGTCTGGCGGAATCTAGATTTTTAAAAAATATAGATTAAAAGAGTTGTCGGAAGCTTAATGGGGGCTATGTTGAAGATGTGCGACTGTGGTGTAGTTCATTTCCAGAACCTTTTCATTCACCATTACTTGCTGGTGGAATGATCTTCCCACCTCCATCTGCGGAATGCAGAATCACTGAAAACATTCAAAAGACAGCTGAAAACTCATCTCTTCCATGAGCACTTAAACAAAACATAAGATAATAATATTCTATTTTCCTCTATTTCCTCCCTATTCTAGCTTGTGCTGCTCTGGTTAATGCCCAAAACTTAGTATTTCAGGCACTTTTTGTGAATTTTCGCCTCTTCATGATGGATTGCTTCCTGTATTCCTCGGTTGTAAGTCGCTTTGGATAAAAGCGTCTGCTAAATGAATAAATGTAAATTGTTCATTAATGGCTTCACTTTTTACTTCTGGCCAATGGATTTCATTCACTAATAATTGTGTGTATTATTTTGTATTTTTTCCACACAGGAGTACTTCTTACCAAAAATCTCCACCTAATTCACAACCAGTGCTTATGCACATGAATTTGTTCTTAATCTCGTTCTAATTTAAGGGAATTTGGAGTCATTTGCATAAAACACAAACCATCTCCATATAAGCGCTTTCCGCACAGCCTTTCGTCACTGTCATCAAACATATGCCGCTTTCTCCAGACGTGCTCTCGCCAGATCCTCAAGCAATGCTAAGTGTGTCATTCTCAAAACCAGTTTAAACACAATAAACACCTTTTATAGGTGACCCAGATTACAGACCTTTCATTAGCCAGCTGTACATATTTGTAAATCTGCATTATTCAGAGAAACCTTGCAGCTGAAGCTATAATGCAGCTACTCTCACAGTATATGATGAAATGTATAAAAAAATCTTGTCGAAATCGAAATTAAATCATATTATTTATTAATTGTATTGTATAATTTTATCTAAAAATAATATAATATAATAGTTGTAAGATAAAAACGATTATAATGCCGCACAGAGAAAGTGCTTTTTGTGTACGTGTGGTTTCAGTTGTTCCTATATTTTTATGTAAATAAAAAAAAAACTTTCGTACTGAAATTTATTGGTGAATCATGATTTCTTCGTGAAATGTTTGTATGCAGATTTGACGAACAAATTTGTTTGTACACTTGCTCAGTGAATGAGAACCATTGTTTTTAGACTTCAAAATAGAAAAGTAAGAATCATAAACTTTTGTTGGCCATAGAAATGATTTTCTGCAGTAATCCAAAAGCCATTTGAAAATCCAATTGGCTTTTTGTCGAATCAAAATTAATTAATTTAATATATCAACACTGTAGTGTTTCTGTTAATAGAAGTGGAAAACAATCAGCTTTGTCATAATTACAGCGGAAATACTGGAAATATCTATATGGGAGAGCAAACCTTTGAATATTGTGTTGGACAACAGGGGCTTTAAGTCAAAAAGGTTGAAAACCACTGTTCTAGGGTGTAGCATCACATTGGAGAGTTTTGTATAGCCAAGCACAACTTTTTCAAAACTGAAAATCTATTTTGTTATTTTTGTTTTGTTTGTGTTTTTATCAGGAGTTCCTGCGCTGGTTTTGTGAGACTCTATTCCAGGTGCTTCATCCAGGAGCCTCGTTTTCTAGGTGTCTGATGGCTCTGCACCTGCTGCTGCTGATCGCTGAACATTTCACCTTTAACACAGGTATTACCCAGTCTTACCTCCTAAAACCTGCTAAACACTAGCCTGAAGATGCATTTTCATATATTTTTTTTCCTTGCACAACTCAGAAGGATGTCACCGCTGATAAAAACTGATAACAAGGGCTGATCCGGGTAACTGAAGTCAGCGCTATACGCTTGCTAGGAACGTTTTTTTCTTCGTGGAAGTTTTGCATTTGGTTAGCTAATAAAATATTAACTCAAATCAATATTGTGTGTACAATTAGGTAATTATGTCATCCGGGCAGTGCAGACTCACTCTCTCGTTTCATACAAACACAGCTGCTGCCATTTTGCAACAATGTTTTGTACACTGTAATGGATTATAAGATAACAAACCGGTAAGATTTTCTTTTCGTCACAAATCAAGATCTATTATCCCCATAATTATTTATGTGGCTAAATGCTGTGTAATAAGTGGTATGACTGTAATAGTGCAGTTCATGGATTCTCATCCGTGAAATATGCCACTTCCGGTATTTTGCCTATCAAACGATACGGGGAAATTGCAATCGCAGATGTAAAAAAAAAAAATAGAGTACTCCAATTTATTTCGGAATTCTAACAGTCCTAATAATTGGTTTACAGAATCAAGAAATTCCTATCTGAATTATAAAAGTTTTTATTTAAAGCTGCAGTCTGCAGTTTTTCCTCTTTGTCGCCATCTCGGTTCGAAATCTGCAATTGCAGTTATTCGCGGAATGATCAACTTTACGTGAATTTTCACCGGAAAATGTAATCTGAACAAGTAGCTAACATCCACTTTTGTTCTGACCAACTAAGGGGAAAAAAGCATTGCAATAAATCGCGACGATTAAATCTAACGATCACTTATCATATCACGTCAAACTGTTCATGTTAACAACATCCGCATTGTGTGACTACATTTAATGTGTATTAGGGCTACCTGTAGTTCAGTTTCCATTTCTGTGCAGTCTAATTTCTAATTGTCATATACCAACAAATTAATGTGGAGTAGAGGTGAATTGCTCCCTCTCATAGCTAGCACAAAATAATTGATATTTACCATGATGCACATAGCAAAACGAGAAAGGCACAACAAAGAAAACTCTGTAACTGTATGAATTAAGCGAACAAGTGTGCTACTGTTACCTAATTTAACAATTGAAATGTCTGACCTGTCCAGCAGGAAAAAAAACGTCTCTGTGTCCGTTTTGAACCCCTTCAAAACACTGAGTTCACGCCACCTTTCAAAAGCCAATTTTATCCTTGTTTTCGCATGGGCCTGGTGCAGTCTCTTTTTTTCTGTAGCCACTCCGAAATTCCGTCTTTTGCATTTTACGGATGAATCTCCAGTTGTCACTGGTGATTGTCGTTTGAACCTTTCTGGATCCGCCATCAAATTGCTAAGTTTAATTATATCAAGTGCTGTGAGAAAAGGCTATAAATCTCCACCTCCAACATCCTCACATGCAATATAGCCTACTAGCCGGGACACCTTATTTATGTTTACAGATGTGACGTAATGACGCAAAGATATACTTGAATTTCCTGTGGCAATCCACCAGTACCACTGGAATTAAAAACATTATTACAAGTTTACCGTTGTAAATTGAGCTAAGGTAAGCAGATAGTTTTGGACACTGGCTGGTGTATGTACTTGCTCAAATTTATTTTGGATCATTTTTAACCCAAAAAAGTTATGGACTGCAGCTTTAACAGATTTTAATGTCAATTTTTTTTTTTCTAATTTATTTTTTCTAATTTATTTTAGAATGTATTTAAATATTATGTAAAATATAATTTTAATAGCTGAACTTGTGCATGTGTACCTTTTAAATGAAATGATATTATATCATATAGACCTATATTGGCTTTATATCAGCCATCGGGCACCCTGCTCTTTAAGATATTGGTATTGGCCATCAAAAAAATCTACATTGATACACTAGTCACCTTTATACTCAATTCATCTGTTCACCGTTTTCTTTCAGGCTCTGTTGGTTTTGCTCTTGGAGAGTCAGTAAGTGAAGCCCATGCCCAAGCTGTGCTGTACTGCCTTGCAAGCAACTTCCTTGAAGTCAAACAGCTGGCGTCCAACCTCTTACAAAAACTGCCCCCTGCAGCAGTGCGACTTCAGGTCAGTGTAAAAATTAAAGAGTCTTAGACTAGTATTAAGTAATGTTCAAATGAATATGAATGCTTTTCCTCGTCTGCGTAGGAGCCGGAGAGGCTGCAGTCTTTGCTGCAAGTCGCTCTAGACCTCAGCACCAGCACCAAACCTTTCGACAGTGTCACTGCTGCTCATCTTCTCAATCTGCTGCTGCACCAGCCGGGTCTGCAGGACGCATTACACGGCTGTATCCAAAAGGAGTATGTCCCTCTCCGACCACCAACACTGAACCAGTCGCAGGCATCTGAGGCTTTCACTCTGGAGCAGAACACCTTGGCAGGTATCTTGAAAATTGCGAATTGGTGAAATTTCAATCACAATTAACACAAGAATTAAAAATGGGCTAATTTCACATAGAATGGAGTGAGACCATAGACATCTCTCTTGCTGCCGCAATCTTTTGTGGTGTGACAGATCGCTGTACCGCCTCAGTGAACCCATCGTTTCTTCCGCTTAACTAGTTACTGCATGAAATGAAATAAACATGAATGAACGTCAGAAGGTATGATGAAAGATACAGTACAACTTCCCAAAACCCGTATCATGTAATCACTCAACATGTAACCGCTCAATCAGTGTTTCAACCGTGGAAAGGCGTCAATAAAACAGCTTATATAATTTCACGTTTACCTCAGAGTGGCCATTCAATGTTCAAAAACTCAGTTAGAAACATCTACTTGGAAAAGGAGCTTTTTGCTAAATTAATGGCCTATATTGCATATTTATTCTATTTTTACCTGTTCTTCAATTAATGTATGTTTAAATAAATCCATTTTATGACTGCCACCACTTCAATGTGTATGTTAAAAAAAGTTGAAACATAATTATGTCATTAACAATTTATTATAACGTTATTATAAAAACTTCCTTATAACTTCGTTGTAATCTAAATGTAAGTAGCCCACAAATCAATTTTAACCTTAAATATTATAATGATGTACCAACTGGGGTTT
This sequence comes from Rhinogobio ventralis, assembly GCA_039654625.1. Taxonomy (NCBI): domain Eukaryota; kingdom Metazoa; phylum Chordata; class Actinopteri; order Cypriniformes; family Gobionidae; genus Rhinogobio; species Rhinogobio ventralis. The sequence goes on along the minus strand of CM077204.1, from coordinate 12,253,653 downwards.
TCTGTATAGTTTACAGCATTAGTTGAGAGATATTTTTATCTTTGAGGAAGTTAGCCATGTACTGTACCTGATAGGCTCCAAAGTAATCAATATTGAATTGAAGTTAATCGAATTGCAAGCTTGTGAATCGAAATTCAATCCAATTGTGAAATGTGTCAATGCCAAGCCCTAGTGTCAATAAATGTTTATTTTTTTTACTTGAAGCAAATATTGTCTTTTCCCTTTTATTTTCTTGTCAGAGTGCACCAGAATGCTTTGTTTACATGTTAAAATCACAAACATATTCCCCCAGATCCCTCAACAACAATATATTTCGTAAACGTGCCACCTTTTCACCTCTTCTGAGTTTGCAGGTCTGCAGGCCTGCAAGGCTCGTGCCCAGGGCACTAGAAATCTGAGCGCAACACAGTTTATCAGTGAAAATGACCAATGAGACTTTTCTGTTTGTGATGTTTCAGTGGTGCAGTGGCTGATGATTTGTCTGAAAGAAGAGATTTTGAAGGCTGAGTCGTCTCTTCTGCAGGCTGCTGCTTCCTGTCCTTTATATGGCAGAGTTCACTGCATCACTGCAGTACTCCAACAGCTCAACACTGGGTACTTCCACACAAACTTAACATTTAATCATCTGCTTACAGAGGTCTTGGCATTCATTTTGACTGGTGTATGTGGGGTTGATATATTTCTGTGCGTTTAGATCACTTGTACTGCTGTCTCAATGGAGGGCTGTTGTGTCAGAGGTTATAGGCCTGTGCTACAGGATGTCTGATGTTGTGTCACCTGTGGTTCAGAGCTCGTCCCCTGAGGGCCTCATTCCCATGGATACAGAGTCTGGTAAATGCATCTAACACTGTCCTAACTAAGTGAGTCCTAACCAGCCGCTACCATGTCAAGTAATGCACAAGTAGTGCCCTTGATTTGTACAAGGTAGCCGCTCATCTGCAGAATGTGTCAAGTCAAGGCGAGGAAGTACAGTACTGTGCAAAAGTCTTGGGCACGTTGGTATTTTCACACGAAAAATGTTTTTAAGCCAGTTATTTATATATATTTACTGTAGTGTGTCAGTAGGAAATATCAGTTTACATTTCCAAACATTCATTTTGCAATTAATTGTAATAATCCAGTGACTTTTGCACAGTACTGTATATCTTAATTTGGTGTTGTTGGCCACAATGCAGAATTTAGTGTACAGTTGTCCAGCAACATTGCAACTTATTATTAATTTTATGAATATTTTATAAAATTAGCCTTTTTGCATTATGTTGATTTTGTTAATCAAGTTCTAAACACAACAAAATAGACAAATTAGTTGTTGTTTTTAAAATGTTTTAATCAATTTTTAAATGAAAAGTACCTTTAATTTGTAGAGAACTTTTTATTTTGTCAGCCGAAACCCCTCAAACAGTATGTAAAATATTTATTTGAAGTACCCTCTGAGAATATTAAGTTAATATTTCAATCATTTAACACCACATTTATAACGATTAACAACACAATAATAATAATAAATGTAATTGTAAACTCTAATTATTAAAAAGAAGACTGAATTATTGTACATCACAGTTGTACTGTAAAATAAAAATGAATATTTGATATTTGACACTACAAGATACAATACTATTTATGTCTTAAAGTGTCCCTATTATACTATTTTAAAGGTTCCTATTTTTGTTTTGGATACCTCCTACAGTAGTTTTACATGCTGCATTCAAGGTAAAAAAACACAAATTTTCCCATAATATACATTGCAGCATCATTTCGTTTCTCACAGTGTCTGAAATGGTTCAATAAAGGATTTACTCTCTATAAAATCTATAAATTCAATCCCTTTTGTTCGCGGGCTGCCAATGAAGATCAATTTGTTAGAAACCTACATAGGTCCATGCAGGAAGTAAGACTGGAATTGCTGATGACTCGTTTCAGGCAGTTCAGAATCGGTTCTTTCTTTGGGGAGACCTATAATGACATTTATCGTGCCTTTTGATCTTTGAAACTTTACAGACATTTTACATTCACAAACAGCTATATTACACACTACATGCAATGTAATTATGCTTTTTCGTATATCATCCTCACTCTGCAGCTCAACATGCTATATAGTTAATTTCATTGCAGCCTTTCATTTGATAATTGTACTAAGCTATATTGCTTTATTGCGATTAACTGACCTTATGACTGACAGCCCAAATAGCCAATCAAATCACTGTGCTGAGAAGCATTGTTGTTATCCACCATTTTCTCCATCAAGCTTTAAAGCTCACTGAACTGACACATATAAATAATTTTTTCCCCCTTTAACTACGGTTAAAAAATGTTGTTATGGCATATGTAATTTGAATACTAGGTATCCATCCAGAGTGGAGTTAATGAAGTTTTGTTTATTCCGTTCCTGAAATCAGCCAGTAATTTTGAAAAATGCAAATGTTGGATTATACTTGTTTTTCTTTATGACAATGACCTTCATTCATTTTACACTTTCGTGATTCTGTAATGCATATTTTGTTGCTCCAGGTCTTATTATTATTATTATTATTATTATTATTATTATTACATAGCATATTTTTCTCTCTCCACAGAGACCTCTGCTGACCTACAGAAAATCCTGCAGGAGATTCAACCTCGTGACACAAATTACTTTTTCACCAGTGCCAGAGAACTGGACCCCAGTGAGACTAGTCATAACAGCGAGCAGAAAGAGCCAGAGAACACCGTTCATAAACAACAAATCTGTAACACTGGTACAAACACATTTGCCCATCACTAGATAAAGTTCCTCCACCTTATTGCCTTTTACCATAGTATCTGTATCAAAAAGCTAATTTTGAACTCAAATTTCATACATTGAGGCATGGCATAAATCCATTCGTTTGATTCCTATAGTAACTGTACTGATATTTTAAACATCATACTTTAACGCCATTATTCATTTCAAATGAGGGGGTGGTGTTGCTGTAATACATGTCCTGTCCATGAGAGGCCGACATTTGATTAGTGTTTTCTGAGTGCTTATTTGTTTGTAATGTATGTTTATTTGTTGTCTAGGTGGCAGTGATGGAGAGGCCTATCGAGTCACTGCTCAGATGGTGCTGGTGTGTTGCTGGAGGACCATGAAAGAGGTGTCCATGTTACTGGGTCATCTGTGTCAGAGCATGACCCTGTACTGTCCTCTCACACACCCTGACAGCAAAGGAGTCATCACGGAGGACCAGGTCAGACACAGACACTCGTCTAGTATTCACTGTCTGACATGTATACACACTCATCACTCAGACTGTTATAATATAAGCTGCCGGGCTCTCCCTGAAGCCAAGATCTTGGTTACATAAGCGTGTGAGATATAATGGAGAACTGTACCTCATACAGTAGTTTGGAGATTTTTACCAGTAAGTTGAGCTTTTTGAGCTCAGGGCAGAGAGATGAGACATCATGTTAATAGCTAATACAGACTTAAATATGGTCTAGCGAACAGCCCCTGAATAGGTGTCAGGAAATGTGATCACGGTGAATACAACTTCATTTGCCATAAAGCTGAGCCTGGTGCCCATTAAAAAGAAAATGTCAAACGTATTTCCAGTTTAGACTCAAAGACTCTGTTCTAATCCCTAGTTGCCTCAATGTCTACTCTCTTCATAGTAGACTTCCGTCTATGGTGGAATCCTCTCTCATATGGAAAGTCTTTGCTTGAATGTGAGGAAATATTAATTTATTTATATATTTATTTACAGGGAAAAAATACATATTTAAATATGTGCAGTGCACTTCCCTCTCAATAACAAAATAAGCGAAAACAAAAACGTCCCAAGTCCTTTACTTAAAAATCAATCTACATGCTTTCATAAACCTAGGAAATCGGGTAAGGTCTCATTTTTTTTTTAAAGTATGGTTACAAGCTGTTCACACAGTATTTTACTGTCCTGTTAGATTAGACTGTATATAGTAAGGGAATGTATTAACCAATTAACAGGTTTTTACCATGGCATTTTTACACTCCTTTACCATTAAAATTATAATTTTGTATGGTTTATACATACACTTTTTAAAAAAATGTATATTTTTCGTAATATAGTTATCAAAGTTATTTTTAAACTACATTGTAGTCTCGTCTTTATTTATTATTTTATTCTCGTCTACAGAGCAGGTTGCATGCAAGGATCGCTTTATTGTAAAACAAAATTGTAGTAAAACGAAAGGCACCTTTGTTAGCCGCTTCGCTATTTGTGTACAAAATGGGCTGGGAAGAGGGCAGACTCTGTATGTCCTTATGTTGAAACAGGTCACCGAATGACACATTTTCAAACTCAGACCAGTTTATAACAAACTGGCTGCATGTTTTCTTTTCAGCTTTTCTGAGCAGGCAGAAACCTAACTAAATACAAAAAAAGCTACAAAAGTGAGTTTCATTCTGTGGCACCTTTAATGTAATCTCAAAAAGATTACAATTGACATTCCACGCAACTACATCTTTGATGCTTCAAAAAATGTGTAAAGATATTGTAAAACTAATCCATATGAATTGAGTGGTTTAGTCGAAATTTTATGAAGACATGGGCGTAGAATAAATAGGGGCACTTTTAATAAAACGTAAATTCGTCCCCCCGTAAATTTTCTGGACAAGTGTATTCACGTAGTGGTTTTCATGGGACAATGTGAATAAATCTAGATTTAAATTCAAAGAGGCCAGATATTCTATGCATGACCTGACGCCTGAGGCAATGTGAGCATTATGGAGCACTAAGCACTCTAATGTCTGTTTTATTCATACTGGAAGCCAGAGGGCGCCTTCGCGCAAAAAGTCTGCAAGACTCATACAAGTCATTGCACTTTCTGGAAATCCTTATATGGACAAAGGCATCCAGCTATCGCTGTAGCTGAATAAAAACATTTTTGACTGATAAAACATGAAGACAATAAACACACGATAGTGACAATATATGGTTTATGTGTGTGTTTTTTTTTTTAAGCCATCTCAGGGTATTTTTATAACAATAAAGTATATGAATAATTCAGTGCTAACTGACATCGGCTTTATTACAGTATAGAAAGTATAAAATATATTTTCTGCCTTATATAAATTTAAACAATTTTTACATTGTATAAAATCCATGATGACCTGATGTTTGTACTGTAGCTCATAAACCAATTATCAAATTGTCACAAGGAAAATATAGGGGAAAAAATTATTTGTAGAATACAAATTATTGTTTCTTATTCAGCAGTGTATTTAATCTCTTAGCCAATTAAATACAAGATATAAGAAAAAATAAAACCTATCAATTTTTAAAATGGTATTACACTTTACATTTCTGTCCCCCTCACTTCTGAGATGGCTATGCTCCGGTCTGAAGAGACACAATCACTTTATATGATGAACAGATTTCATTTAGGCTTTTATTCAGATATAACCCTTTAATAGTTTTCTCCTTTAAGTGTATAGAGCTGTTTCATATCGGATAATATGTTTCATTTGTTTCACAGTGCATTCTGGGATTGCCTTATTTGTGAAGGAAACATGCAGTGCTACTTTCGTATTTGGCTAAAATGAGGTATGCTAGAAGGAAGCATAATTTTGCTCCCTATGGTTCAAGACAGAAGTTTGCTTATGTTTTGAAATGGGGGCTAGGTATGAAGCTCACTAGGGTTTGGAGCAGTGCTGTACTCTAATTTAACATGAACCGTGCCAGCTGCCTGTGTTTAGCAGGGCAGTTATTTTCCGTCGGCAGTAGTTTAAACCATGTGAATGTATATGTTATCTCCTGCTGTCCCCGGCTTCAATTAGCATGTGCCCTCTTAGCATAGTGCTTTCATTTCAGACCAGCCTGCTGTTTAATGAGCCGACTACCTTTCCTATCCTGCATTCTTTTCAAATAGCTTCCTTTTTCCCTGAAGAGCTAAACCACTTCACACAGAACTCATTCACCAGGTTTTTACACCTGAGACTCTTGCAGCGGTTGTTCTGGCAGCATCTCGGTGCTATGTGCCAATACGATAAATAAACCTGAACGTTTCCTTCATCCTGGCATATGTTCAAAACCTCCCTGACTTAAAGCCGTGAGCACTTTGAGTACAATATGAACATGTGTTTGTAACAGTGTCTGCGTACATTCACTCTACACTCACCTAAAGGATTATTAGGAACACCATACTAATACTGTGTTTGACCCCCTTTCGCCTTCAGAACTGCCTTAATTCTACGTGGCATTGATGTTTTCAAAGCTCCCGTTCCACCACATCCCAAAGATGCTCTATTGGGTTGAGATCTGGTGACTGTGGGGGCCATTTTAGTACAGTGAACTCATTGTCATGTTCAAGAAACCAATTTGAAATGATTCGAGCTTTGTGACATGGTGCATTATCCTGCTGGAAGTAGCCATCAGAGGATGGGTACATGGTGGTCATAAAGGAATGGACATGGTCAGAAACAATGCTCCGGTAGGCCGTGGCATTTAAACGATGCCCAATTGGCACTAAGGGGCCTAAAGTGTGCCAAGAAAACATCCCCCACACCATTACACCACCACCACCAGCCTGCACAGTGGTAACAAGGCATGATGGATCCATGTTCTCATTCTGTTTACGCCAAATTCTGACTCTACCATCTCAACAGAAATCGAGACTCCTCAGACCAGGCAACATTTTTCCAGTCTTCAACTATCCAATTTTGGTGAGCTCGTGCAAATTGTAGCCTCTTTTTCCTATTTGTAGTGGAGATGAGTGGTACCCGGTGGGGTCTTCTGCTGTTGTAGCCCATCCGCCTCAAGGTTGTGCGTGTTGTGGCTTCACAAATGCTTTGCTGCATACCTCGGTTGTAACGAGTGGTTATTTCAGTCAAAGTTGCTCTTCTATCAGCTTGAATCAGTCGGCCCATTCTCCTCTGACCTCTAGCATCAACAAGGCATTTTCGCCCACAGGACTGCCGCATACTGGATGTTTTTCCTTTTTCACACCATTCTTTGTAAACTCTAGAAGTGGTTGTGCGTGAAAATCCCAGTAACTGAGCAGATTGTGAAATACTCAGACCGGCCCGTCTGGCACCAACAACCATGCCACGCTCAAAATTGCTTAAATCACCTTTCTTTCCCATTCTGACATTCAGTTTGGAGTTCAGGAGATTGTCTTGACCAGGACCACACCCCTAAATGCATTGAAGCAACTGCCATGTGATTGGTTGATTAGATAATTGCATTAATGAGAAATTGAACAGGTGTTCCTAATAATCCTTTAGGTGAGTGTATATTGAACCAAGCAAAAAATAGCTTGAGGCGTAAAGTGAAAATTCCCTTTCTCAAATGGGCCATGTCATAAAACCTACTGACCTTAAGCGAATAGATTGCCCAATAACTCATAATTTACTAAACCTCATGTTCATCCAAACCTATATGGCTTGTGTTTTCTGTGTAAAACAAGAGATATTAGTTAGATCTTTTCCATACAATGAATTTGAATGGATGTTGTTGAACTTCAAAAAACAAAACAAAACACTATAACGAAAGGTTTATATAGTTTTTAATATTTTTTTGTATTTTCTCTCTATAATTGTTTTTGTAGTTTTATTTAATTTGTTTAATCGCCTATTTTAGCTTTTTTCAGTTTATTTACTGTAGGATTTTAGAGTTTATTCATTAACTGATATAATTTAAATGTGTTAAATTTTTCATCACAGTCTAGTGTTTTTGCTATCTAGTGGCATTTTCATGTTTATTGCATGTTTATCAAAAATTTAAAGGAATTTGTGAACTTTATTTGTTTTATTTGTCCAGTACAAACGTTACTTCCGCTCATCAATGGCAGCTGTCACAGTTGTTAGGTGACAAGATCAATCCTCCGTAGGCTAGACAGTCCAATTTATCAACGTTTGTTCCGAACTTCGTGTCTTTCGAAGGATGCAGCCTTTGAATTGGGACGCAGCTGCAGTTTGTCTGTCCACATCAGACGTGACCCTACCACGAGACGTGACAAAATCAATCATAGTCAATCAGAAGGGTTTGTGGGCATTGTGTCTGGCACAGTGTTAGTCCTTATTTGCATTCCATCTCTTTTCCTTGTGTTTATTCAAATTTATACAACGGGGCTGTTGAGTGCTTGAATCTGATCATGAATGCTTGAATCTGAGCATTCTATGGTGTGCAATTATTTTCAGGGAAACTCACAGCTAAAGTAGTTCCAGGCAGGTCTTGACTGCATTACATGTCCATCACTTCGCCAAATGATTTCAGTTATTTCAAAGGTCCTTGCAGCTTACAACAGCAAAATAACCAAAAACCTACAATGACACTGACAAAGCAAATAAATATGGTCAACAATAGGATAAAAACAACAAATTGTTTCCATGTCTTTTGCCACAAAATTACGTTTTTATTATGTACGGTAAGCACATACTCTTTCTCCCGCTCGCTCTCCCACTCAAACGCAGTTTTACAGATGCTAGAAACGTGGCTTTCAAATGAAAGATTGGTATCAAAGAGCACACCCAGGTTCCTAACTGACGACGAGGACTTGACAGAGCAGCCATCAAGTGTTAGACAGTATTCTAGGTTACTACGTGGAGAGGTTTTATGTCCAATAATAAGAAATTCATTTTTTATAGAATTAAGTTGTAGGAAATTACTAGTCATCCAACTTTTTATATCAGCTATGCATTCCGTCAATCTTGTGAATTGGTAAGTTTCGTCAGGGCGCAAAGAAATATAGAGCTGAGTATCGTCAGCATAACAATGAAAATTAACACCATGTTTCCTAGTGATATCTCCCAAGGGTAGCATGTACAGAGTGAAAAGCAACGGTCCTAGCACTGAGCCTTGCGGTACTCCATACTGAACTTGTGATCTGTAGGACATCTCTTCATTTACTGCTACAAACTGATAGCAGTCAGATAAGTATTATTTAAACCATGCCACTGTAATTCCACTAATGCCAACATAATTTTTGAGTCTATTCAGAAGAATGTTGTGGTCGATAGTATCGAATGCAGTGCTAAGATCGAGGAACACTAATCGTGAGATACAACCACGATCAGATGATAAGAGCAAATCATTTGTAACTCTAATGAGAGCAGTCTCAGTAGTATGATACGGTCTAAATACTGACTAGAAATCCTTACAGATACCATTTCTTTCTAAAAAAGGTGCGTAGTTCTGAAGACACTGCCTTTTCTAGTATTTTTGACAGAAAGGGTAGATTTGAGATTGGCCTGTAATTGACTAATTCTATAGGATCAAGTTGCGTTTTTTTTAATAAGTGGTTTAATAATAGCCAACTTAAAAATTTTCGGTACATAACCTAATGACAAAGATGAATTAATAATATTAAGAAGAGGATCTATGACCTCTGGAAGCATCTCTTTTAGTAGCTTAGTCGGTATAGGGTTGAGCATACATGTTATTGATTTAGATGATTTAAAGAGTTTAGCCAATTCTTCTTCTCCTATAGCAGTGAATGAGTGGAATTTTTCCTCAGTGACACTACAATGCACTGTCTGATGCAATACTGTAGTAGATGGTTGCATAGTTATAATTTTCTTCCTAATATTATCAATCTTGCACATAAAGAAGTTCATAAAGTCATTACTGCTGTGCTGTTTGCAAACGTCAAAGTTGAAGCTTTATTTCTTGTTAATTTAGCCACTGTATCAAATAAATACCTAGGGTTGTGTTTGTTTTCTTCTAAGAGAGTCGAAAAATAAGCAGATCTAGCAATTTCTTACTTTCTGTATGCAATCATGCTCTCTTTCCACGAAATGCGAAAAACCTCTAGTTTTGTTTTCTTCCAGCTGCGCTCCATTTTTATGGCTGCTGTTTTAAGGGCCCGAGTGTGCTCGTTGTACCACGGTGTTGGACATTTTGTTGCATTTTCTTTAAGCGCAGAGGAGCAACTGTGTCTAAAGTGCTGGAAAAGAGAGAGTCAATAGTTTCTGTTGCAACATAGAGTTCCTCTAGGCTATCTGGGATGCTGAGGAGATGGAACGGATGAGGAAGATTATTTTCAAAGCAGTCTTTAGTGGCAGTGGTGATAGTCCTGCCATATTTGAAATGAGGGGATGGCTTTGCAGCCTTTGCTAAATTAAGTATACATGATACTAGGTAATGATCTGAGATGTCATCGCTCTGCTGCAGAATTTCAGCGGTATCAACGTTTATTCCATGTGACAAAATTAAGTCTAAAGTATGATTACGACGATCAGTTGGTCCTGACACGTGTTGCCTAACTCCAATAGAGTTTAGAATGTCTCTAAATACTGTCTTTTTCATTGTCTACATGGATATTAAAATCACCAACAATTAGGGCTTTGTCTGTAGCCAGTACTAACTGTGATAGAAAATCAGCAAATTCTTTGGTAAAGTCTTTATGGTGCCCTGGTGGCATGTATACAGTAGCCAGCACAAATGTCAAACAGGATTTATCAATTACACTACATGACGTTAGGTAAAGCAACAAAACTTCAGAAGAATTATATTTGAAACTAGACTGCTGAGTTACACTGAAGATATTATTATAAATTACAGCAACACCTCCCCCTTTGCCTTTCAGACGCGGCTCGTGTTTATAACAATAATCTTGAGGGGTGGACTCATTTAAAGTAATGTAATCGTCAGTTTTAGCCAGGTTTCTGTCAAACACAGTATTTCTAGGTTATGGTCTGTAATCATATCATTAACAATAAGCGCTTTTAAAGGAAAGGGATCGAATATTCAGCAGCCCGAGCTTTATCATTTGTTCATCTGTATTATATCTGTTTTTTATTTGTTGAACATCAATTACATATTTACCCTTAAATGGGTTCGAGAGTTTTTTTGTATTTACTAATTCGGGGAACAGACACAGTCTCTATGTGATTTAATATCTAGGTGAGAGAGTCTCTGTGTTAGGATTTATCTGACTTCTGTGACATGAGACCGCTAGCAGACGATGGGTTAAGCCAGTCCGTCTGCTTCCTGACCTGGGCCCCAGTTAGTCAAGGTTCAGCTACTTGTTTATATATATGAGTTGCACCGGTTTAATTTCAGAGATTTAGCGTATCTTCTAACTGATGAAGTAAAAAAGCAGAATTGCATGAGATTTAGAAGTATAGTAGAGGCTAAGATTTCAGAAGAAAATATTGGACACATTGTATTGATACTCTTATGGTGCTTTTTGCCATTTTCGGAGCTCTACAGTGTTTGACTCAATACGATTTTAAGATTCTTTTGTAGCACATTCTGTGGCGAGCAGGATTTTGCATTGCAGTTAAGGGGCAGAAGGTTTAAACTCCTTAAATTAGTTTTTGATGTCTTAAGCTGAGAGTATAACTTCGGCCAAGGCCAGACAGCTTGATCAAATGTTCCCACTTTGTTTTCTTGATAGGTCGCTGTAGTTTCCAAATCCAGAAATTAGCAAGGGAGTGAACAGACTTTGCAACATCTTTTTCACTTACAAAAAATGAAGTAATATATCATTAGAGCTGTTACTTGATATCTGTGTGAAGGTTTCAGAGTGGGAATTCGTGTTTATCAGCCAGCGGCCTCAGTGAACGCGTTTATGTGTCAGTATGATTGTTATTTTCACTGCTCTGTCCTGCTAAAATGACTTCAGTGCTTTAACAGATGGAGTGGAGTTATTCAGTGATGTCACTGGTGTGGTTACCATGGCATATTCGCCTGTTATGTAAAGGATGATCTAACGATGCTGCCGGGGTCCACATGGCTTGTGTTTGCGGTTTGTGTTTATGCCTCATACAACATCTTTTTCCAGACCGCATTTCTTCAGAGGGTTCGGACCGAGCAAGTGTTTATGATAGTGAAGGTTCTGTTTCCCAAAGTGTGTGTCCTGCATCCTGTTATTGCCTCCGTCGCTGTGGAAACACAGCACATGTTTTCAGACTGTGGAGGCACCATGGCAACTGCAAGCAGTTAGTCACATCTTGATGGTGTATAATTCCTTAAGGTTAGGAGTAAACTGCTTCTCAGTAGGGGATCCTTTTCTCCATCATTGTGGTACCCAAAGAAGTCATTCTCCGGTCATTTGACCATCAAATGCTCTTTACAGTCAAATCTGCCAGTTTCTATTGCGTTGAACGCCTTTTGAGAAAGTTGCTGTGAAATTAAGGTTCTACATGTCTCAAGATCTTCTTGCATGTTTAGTTTGGATAGACGGACTAATATGAAACCAGGAAGTTCAATCTGTCTGGCTTGCCCATGGCTTTGGTTAATATGAGGCCTCTCTATCCTCTTTGGACTGGAGAGAGTTGACTAATTTGGATAATACAGTGGCGTTCATAAGTTTAAGTACTGTACTCTGTTTACTAATTGGCTGCATTAGCTTGAACTGTTTTGAGAGCTGATAGTGACTGTAAATTTTTACATTACTGTTGTTTTGGCAAAACTGAAATCCAGGCAATTCAATAGGTATCCATGCTATCTGGAATTTCTCCTCTGGGTGAAAGATTTCCCCATACAGATTTCACAGCGATTTTACCACATTGACTAACAAAAAGCTGCTTGGTTTGTAACAATACGAAGCAGGTTGAAAATCAAAGTTTCAGTGTCTGTGATAACCTTGTTCTCTGTGCTACCTGATTTGAGAAATTCACATTTATTTGTCAGCAAAAGACTTTTGACTGCTCCAGGTCTTTCGTGAAAACTACAGATTATGCTTCCGCATTTTTGTATCCCCGCCCATGGACTGTCGGATCAACAGAGGGTTATTAACAGAACCATTATGTAAGGGTAGGGTTATCACTGAAATTGTATCGCATTTTGTCTACTGTAAACAGCATTATGGTAAAAATGGAACACTATGCCAACAGCTTTTTTACCTGTACACAACACTGTTTTACTTTGGAGGTTGGGCTAAACTGACAGAATGCTAGTTTCTTTCTCCACCCAAAGGTTGGCATAAAACACTGTGTTCGTGGTTATCCAGTTTGTTTGACTACAAACATGGAGGCGTTTCAGATATTCCATTGCGCCATTCTCTCCATATTTACGATTCTTTGCAGCCTTTAGCCACTGCCTACAATGCACTGGATCCTAAAATCGAAAGTAACTCACTCCCACTAATCGTTTACTTATTGAATTCTTGCACGTGGGAACAATATAAGTTGACCCCATTATAACTAAAAGTTTGCTAAGGAGTATTTGCTGCTAAAAAATTGTCGAAGAAACTACATATTTCACCTTTAAAGAAAACTTAGAACATTTTGAAATGTTACTTTAGCAACTAACTGAAATAAAATAATTACTGAAACTAAAACTGCAATAAAATAAAGCTAAATAAAATAAATATATAAAAAGCTAATAAAAAAACAATGCACAAAAAAAGAAAACAAAATGAAAATGAAATATAAAAATAAATGCTCATTCAAAATATTAATAAATACTTTATTAGTATATCAGTAATACTAAAATGACACTGGTTTGAACACTATGTGAACTTTGCTTTATAGAGTACATTGGCACACAACTGACATTAGACAATGGACCTTTTTTTTGCCAGCAAAATTTTGCTAATGCAACCACAGCATTATCCTTCATATAATATGTATTTAAATACTATTTTTCTCAACTGCATGTGTTTTTCCAAAGCGTCTCTTGACTGTTAGGTGCAATCTCAATTGGTTTTGTGTTGGCCGTTGAGTGGTGACCCAGAACAGTACCAAAATTATGTACACACAAATGTTTTTTAAAATGAAACATTGACATTTATTAATGAGCTGCAAATGCTCAGCAATGTGCAAAATTAGGAATATATACAGTGTTGGGGAGGCTAGTCTGAAACCTGTTGTTTGACAAGCTACAAGGTACTCACAAGTTGAAGTAGTTACGATAAAGTCAAGCTACCCTTCTGAAAGAGTAGTTAGCTACACTACAAGTTACTATCAAAAAAGAATTGTAAGAACTGGCTACATTGTAAGTACTTTTATTTATTTTGTACAATGATTTTGTATATTACAAATAACTGAATAATTGTTCATGAAAGATGTTTTAAGTAAAACATTTGGGGTTTAAAACAATGTAATGCAATACAATTGTGATTTCAAAGAGTAGCCTATTATTTTATTTTGCAAACTATCCAAAGATAGCCTACACACAATACTCACATATGTATCTCAAACTGACTGTTTGTCAAAGTGCAAACAATGTAACATCACCGCAAGAACAAAATGTATGCAACTTAAATTGGATATACAAGAGTAGTCAATGTGATGGAGTTTACAGCATTTACTGTAACAAGTCTGCTCTGAGACACAAATCATTTGCTACTTGTGTGAACACTGTGCTTTGCTCTGAATCCCGCTGCAACAAACTAAACTCATTTTTGTGACTGATTAGACTGAACCAGTCGGTCACAATAGTTTTCAACCTGCTAATTTGTAGCACTTTGCATCCAGTCTGTGATTGCTTGCTGATCACACCATCTGTGGTATTTTATTGCATTTCTTTTCTTTCTCAATAGCTATTTAACCAGAATTTGAGTTAATGGAATCAAAACCACCAGCAAACAACAGCATTAGACTTGCATTAACCCCTCTTAGTGCTAGACATGCAGGAAAAGCTGCTATTTAGGTCACTGACCCTGACAGTAATTAGCTGGTCGTGTTGGGAAATTTCTCGGTGTACGTGGAGCGTAAGCAAAGTTTGGTGGTGGTGGGGGGTGCGGGTGAAATTGCAAACAGGAAGTCTCTGGTTAAATAAAGTCCTACTGAAGCTAAAGCATTTGGAGTACAATGTAAACAGCTGCTCCTTAACCACTGCCCGCCTTTGGGAGGAGCTGTTTTGTTGATTTGGGAGCAGAGGCTGACATGTACAGTACAGTAGCTGTTTTACTAAGCTTGTTTGTTAGCAGGAATGTGTGCCGTTCAGAATTAAATTGAGGGGGCTATTTAAATTCAGATTTCATTTCTGAAATTGGATTGTGGTAAAAAAAAATTTTAAAAAAAAAACTTGCATTCACGGTGTGTTTGTAATCGTTATCATTGTGGAAAATACACATTTGATCTCCAAACAGATCTTCCATTCTTGGCTATATTGTGTTCAGCAGGATTTCCAAGTATTGGTCCATTTTCAAACTTTATAGATCCTTCCAACACCATTAAAGGAGTAGATCACTTTAAAATGAAAATTACCACCCTCAAGCCATCCTAGGTGTATATGACCTTCTTCTTTCTTATTTTTGATTAACATAATCAGAGTTATATTAATAAATATCCTGACACTTCCACGCTTTATAATGGCAGTGACGGGGTCCATTGAGTTTGAAGCTCAAAAAAGTGCATCCATCCCTCATAAACTTGCTCAACACGGCTCTGGGGGGTTAATAAAGGGCTTCTGAAGTGAATCGATGGATATTTTGTAAGAGAAATATCCATATTTAAAACATTATAAAGTAAAATATCTAGCTTCTTCCAGACCGCCTTCCGTATTTAACTTGCGCAGATAGTGTAACGCCTCTCGCAGTTCAAAGCGCTTACTCTACGTCTGACGTCATACGTCGTGCCACGGTCTAGTGGAAGCTAGATATTTTACTTAATGGATATTTTTCTTACAAAACCCCATCGATTCACTTCAGAAGGCCTTTATTAACCCGGAGCCGTGTGGAGAACGTTTATGATGGACGGATGCACTTTTTTTGAGCTTTAAACTCAACGAACCCCGTCACTGCCATTTATAAAGCTTAGAAGGATCAGGATATTTATTAATATAACTCTGATTGTGTTCATCAGAACAAAGAAAGTCATATACACCTAGGATGGCTTGAGGGTGAGTAAAGCATGGGGTAATTTTTAATTTTAAAGTGAACTACTTCTTTAAGTTGGTCTCTTAGGAACATACCTGACACTATCCAATGCTAGGTTGTTCAATTTTGACTTGTTGGACTGAAGAACACTGCTCCAATCTTCCACACTCCAGTCCTTATGTTCTTTGGCAAATGCAAGGTGTTTTTTGCAGATAAAACTAATAAATGGTTTCTTTACTGGTACACAACCTCTCAATCCAGCCACTTGTAGCTGTTGGCTTGCAGTTCAAAAGGAAATAGGAGGTTACACACAATCTCATTCAGGTCTTTAAAAGCTGTTTTGAGGTGGTCCCACTTTCAGGTGATTTTCAGCTTCCTGTTAAAATGCTCACTAGTCTTCCCTGACCAGCCACAGCTCTTTACATTCTGCATGGTAGTGGTCTTACTGTGCTTTGTGGACATTGTGACGATTCACATCCTGCACATGAGCAATACCCAAAAACAATTGACCAGATTTAGCCATTTCAACAATATTCTTGTTGGTTGTAGAGGGAAGCTCCTTCCATCTGGCCATTTTCACTAAAACCCACAAAATAACATCTAATAATATAGCTAATACCGGCCACTTATTGATTTATAGGTTGGGAATAATGATTGCAAGCTTGGTATGAATACAATTTGGTATGTGTCATTGCATCATTGGAACGTGTAACACGGAAATTAGTTTTACACTCCAAAATTTGTTTTTTTCCTAGGTCAGACATCACTTTTGGCCACTACTATATCTATATCTTTGTGTGTGTGTGTGTGTGTGTGTATGTATGTGGACACCTGACCATTACCTCAACACTGTAATGACGTTGCATTCTAAATACAAAGACATTAATATGGAGTTGGTCCCCCTGCCTAAGTGAAGTTTTTTTGTTTTAACCCATTAGAATATATTTTGGACCACACATAAAGCATTTTTTTCCATCTAGATTTATTTTTGATATCTACAATATTTGTAAAGTATGTACATAATGCAAACTTTTTATTTTAAGTGTCAATCTCTCCCTGTCTGTTTTTCTCTCAGGTGGAAGGTGTGGGGAAATATTTTCGGGAGCAGCTGCTGCAGTCTCGTCACAGGGGGGCGTTTGAACTGGCCTATGTGGGATTTGTTCGGCTGACTGAGATGCTCTGCAGGTGAGAGATCAAACTCAATCAGATTGCTCGACCTAAACCAACAATTATATAATAATGATGAAAACACTCATACTGACTTGTCAACTCTCAAGATGTTTTCAACCCAACAAGTTTGCATGGGGAGGAAGTCATGAGGACACCAGAGCCCCAAATGTTGTGCTTGGCAACCATGTTTCATACCTGAATGAGTCCAGCCCCCCCCCTCCTCATCCCTGCTCCCTCTCAGCTGCTGGGCTGGAAACCAGTGCTACTCCTGAAGGACAAGCTTTAAATAATCAGGAAGTTTGAAAACTGTTAACATCTGGAAATGTGAGATTTAATGAGCTTTGGAATGTGGCCTCTATGCAGAAGTTAAGGAAATTGACTCGCTCACTTTCACGACAGTGACATGAATAGGACATCAGATCGGTTCTGCTGCTGTGGAGTTGCTGAGGGAGCCTCTTGTAATTTTAATTTGCCTCTGCAGTTCTCTTTAATTGTTTCCATAAAGTAAAAAAGGGTCATGTTATCGTTAACTAAAACAAAAACTACTTATAATTAATTTTTGTTAATTGAAATAACGCAAACATAAATTGGAAATATTACATTAAAATATTAAACTAATTTCAGTTAGTTGCCAAGGCAATATTTCTATTTTTGGTTTAGTTTAAGTTGCAGTACTAAAATTACTAACTGAAATAAAACAAACTAAAACCGATATTCAAAAATGAAAACTGTTCAGAAATATTTTAAAAAACTTAATTTAAAAAAAAATAACAAAAGCTCATAACAAAATTATAAAGAATTGACCAAATTAAAAATATAAAAACAAAAGCTAATTCAAAATATTATTACAAACTAGTAACATACATACACATATACACATATACATACACTCACCTAAAGGATTATTAGGAACACCTGTTCAATTTCTTATTAATGCAATTATCTAATCAACCAATCACATGGCAGTTGCTTCAATGCATTTAGGGGTGTGGTCCTGGTCAAGACAATCTCCTGAACTCCAAACTGAATGTCAGAATGGGAAAGAAAGGTGATTTAAGCAATTTTGAGCGTGGCATGGTTGTTGGTGCCAGACGGGCCGGTCTGAGTATTTCACAATCTGCTCAGTTACTGGGATTTTCACGCACAACCATTTCTAGAGTTTACAAAGAATGGTGTGAAAAGGGAAAAACATCCAGTATGCGGCAGTCCTGTGGGCGAAAATGCCTTGTTGATGCTAGAGGTCAGAGGAGAATGGGCCGACTGATTCAAGCTGATAGAAGAGCAACTTTGACTGAAATAACCACTCGTTACAACCGAGGTATGCAGCAAAGCATTTGTGAAGCCACAACACACACAACCTTGAGGCGGATGGGCTACAACAGCAGAAGACCCCACCGGGTACCACTCATCTCCACTACAAATAGGAAAAAGAGGCTACAATTTGCACGAGCTCACCAAAATTGGACAGTTGAAGACTGGAAAAATGTTGCCTGGTCTGATGAGTCTCGATTTCTGTTGAGACATTCAGATGGTAGAGACAGAATTTGGCGTAAACAGAATGAGAACATGGATCCATCATGCCTTGTTACCACTGTGCAGGCTGGTGGTGGTGGTGTAATGGTGTGGGGGATGTTTTCTTGGCACACTTTAGGCCCCTTAGTGCCAATTGGGCATCGTTTAAATGCCACGGCCTACCTGAGCATTGTTTCTGACCATGTCCATCCCTTTATGACCACCATGTACCCATCCTCTGATGGCTACTTCCAGCAGGATAATGCACCATGTCACAAAGCTCGAATCATTTCAAATTGGTTTCTTGAACATGACAATGAGTTCACTGTACTAAAATGGCCCCCACAGTCACCAGATCTCAACCCAATAGAGCATCTTTGGGATGTGGTGGAATGGGAGCTTCGTGCCCTGGATGTGCATCCCACAAATCTCCATCAACTGCAAGATGCTATCCTATCAATATGGGCCAACATTTCTAAAGAATGCTTTCAGCACCTTGTTGAATCAATGCCACGTAGAATTAAGGCAGTTCTGAAGGCGAAAGGGGGTCAAACACAGTATTAGTATGGTGTTCCTAATAATCCTTTAGGTGAGTGTATGTATATATATATATATATATATAGATAGCTAATAGCGTATACACCGATCAGGCATAACATTATGACCACCTTCCTAATATTGTGTTGGTCCCCCTTTTGCTGCCAAAACAGCCCTGACCTCTCGATGCATGTACTCCACTAGACCCCTGAAGGTGTGCTGTGGTATCTGGCACCAAGATGTTAGCAGCAGATCCTTTAAGTCCTGTAAGTTGTGAGGTGGGGCCTCCATGGATCGGACTTGTTTGTTCAGCACGTCCCACAGATGCTCGATTGGATTGAGATCTGGGGAATTTGGAGGCCAAGTCAACACCTCAAACTCGTTGTTGTGCTCCTCAAACCATACCTGAAACATTTTTGCTTTGTGGAAGGGCGCATTATCCTGCTGAAAGAGGCCAAAGGCACCAGGGAATACCGTTTCCATGAAAGGGTGCACATGGTCTGCAACAATGCTTAGGTAGGTGGTACGTGTCAAAGTAACATCCACATGGATGGCAGGACCCAAGGTTTCCTGACCCTGTCGCCGGTTCACCACTGTTCCTTCCTTTGACCACTTTTGATAAATACTGACCACTGCAGACCAGGAACACCCCACAAGAGCTGCAGTTTTGGAGATGCTCTGCAGTCGTCACAATTTGGCCCTTGTCAAACTTGCTCAAATCCTTACACTTGCCCGTTTTTCCTTCTTCTAACACATCAACTTTGAGAATTTTTTTTCACTTGCTGGCTAATATAGCCCACCCACTAACAGGTGCCGTGATTTGACGAGATAATCGGTGTTATTCACTTCACCTGTGAATATGGTCATAATGTTATGCCTGATCGGTGTATAATGCCAAAGCCAGCTCGTTCTTAACGGTCACATAAAGAGAATAATGCAAACAAATTGTTTTTTTTTGTTTTTTTTGCAGAAAATGCTGGAAAAATGTCTAGGGATTTAAACAATAAAGAGAACATAATCCAATGGGGGGATGAATGTTGATAAATAATAAACTAACTAAAAGAAAACAAGTTGGAGCAAAAGACTTCTCTGGAGAACTACATTCCACCAGAGGAATTATTGGTGAGCAGATTGCTACAAACATTTATACTCCCCACCCATAAATTAGTTAATTAATGGTGACGTCTCTAGCCAATCACATTCCGATGTCATACTGCCCCCAACAGGTAAAAAGTGGAACACGGCTGTAACAAATGCGGTAAACATTAAAAAAACCTCATAGCTGTCGTCTGGATAAAGTTCAGTTTGGTTATAAAAGAGAGTGTTCTCTGTTTACAATAACATAAGTGACTCCCTTACATTATAAAGGAGTACAACCTAAATTTGAAAGCTCAGTTTATGTGTGTATATAAATATCAACAACTAGTTTTTGACATACCATTTATGTTCCTACGACGTGAGGCAGGCACTTAACGAGTAAGTCTTTGCTGTTAATTGCTGTTAAACTTCCCATGTTAAAAGTGAGAAATGGTGGAAAGTAGGTGTATTGTGAGCTTTTAAGTGGGCAGAGGAGAAAGTCAAAAACTAAACTGGAGAGTTTTTGAGCTGCTTATCCAAGAATGAAAGAAGCACAAGCTAGAATAGAAGTTGAATCCATGTTGTTCACAATTCATTTTATTTCTTATTGTGACTTATTTCTAAGTGAAATAGGATATGCAGTGAGTAAAAATGGATGGAACGTATTCATCAGGAATTGATTGATTAGAAAGTGGGCATTGCATACCATAATTAAGCCGGACCTGTTTAGTAAATATGGTTGTCATTGTGTAATAGTGACTCAAGTGGCTGATTTGGGTTTCTGGCTTCTCTTTTCCCTATTATTTCCTGTGATTTTTCTGGCATCCCTATCAATAAGGTGCAAAACACCCAAAAATGTGCGTGCAAACATATAATTAGTCCTAAGATGGCAACTTTTCTTGAAATCCCTGAGGAAGTAGTAGTGTGTGTGTGTGTGTTTGTGGTGGATCGGCCTGTAATGTATTAACAGTTGTGTCTGTATTGAGTCTCAGAGGTGCTTCTGGAGAAAAAGCATTGCTATGTGATTACATGGCTCCACCGGCAACCGCTAAGCCCGTTACGAGGTGTTGATTGTGGGGCGTTTGTCAGTTGCCTTTTGAAGGTTTCACCTTGTGTTTGGGGTAGTGTAATACCGAGTGAGGTGTGTGTGTGTGCGTGGGTGCTTGCTGTGTGGTTTGGATTGTTTGATCTGGCCTGCTCGGTCCAGCGCGTCTGGTATAACGGTACTTTTCATAACGAGAGCCTCACATTTTTCTCCGCTCTCAAAGTGGGCGTCCTGCACACGCTTGGGCAGCTTCTGCTATGTGTTTGTGTGTGTGTATTCATCCGAGGTTTGCAGTGTAATTACAGTGCTTGCTTAGGCAAGCATCTCTATTATTATTGCTCATACTTTGGAATAGGGTTTTGAATAAACTCTTAACCTGAAGTATTAAACTTTTGTTGTGTATCGTCCCATACCGTTTGTGCTACGGACATGAATAATTCCCTAAATCATGCAGCTTTTTGAGATTTATTTTCTTAATCACAGCCTTGTGAATAAGAAATCCTTTTCCTCGAGCACTTGCGCTTACACTACCGTTCGTAAATTTGAAGTTCGTATGATATTTAAAAAAAAAAAAAATGTATGTCACATGATTCTTCACAAATCATTGTAATATGCTAATTTGGTGTTTAGGAAACATTTATTTTTTTCAGGATTCTTTGAATAGAGTTTTCATAAGAACAGCATTTATTTGAAATAGAAATCTTTTGTAACAAAAGTGTCTTATGGTTCTACACTGGATCTTGACAACAACAGAGTCCACAAAGACTGTTTATATAATTTTCTGCTGTAATGTAACTTGGCTCTAGCCTGATGTTTTCCTCGAATGAGTGTTTAAATTTAATTATTTTATAGTCTCTGCTTTGAGATCACATTTGGATGTGATTTTGATTTTCAGATTGCTTTGAAAACTGTGGATAATATCGCATCTGAGAATACGTAAACAAAAATGTCTGAGAGAAACTGGAAACCACATAAACTTGGATGCCCACAGTCATGGGAGCCAATGTCTTGTTCATAATTCCACAACAAGGTATTATGTGGGTTTGTCTGTAATCTGTATGTGTGTGTTTGTGTGTGTCAGGAGTGGGAGTGCTATGCTCCAGCAGCTGCCAGCACACTGGCTGAAGGAGGTTCTTGAGGACGTGAAATCCAGTGACCCCTCCTCTAAACTGTGTGCGACCCGCCGCAGTGCAGGAATACCCTTCTATATACAGGTTAGTACTCTATGTACTGCAATGACCCCCCCCCCCCCCCCCCCCCCCCCAAATTAACACCTTACATCCCCAATAAATAGTTTTTAAAAAAAATATATTTTTCTTACTCTACATTACTTAAAGTCAGGATGAAATGGACATTTATCCTAGTTATTTACTAAATGGATGTTATTGATCTGATTGTGAACAATTTATCCATGCATGCACTCAAAAAAAAAAACATTATTTATGCAACCCTTTTACATAATTTTTTTTTAGTTATGTTAACATCGAATGAAATTATTTTCAACCAACAAACTATTGAGTTAGAGGAACTTTAAAAACTTGTATGTCCAACTAAAGTTGTAGCCCTGGAACCAATTAATCTCATCTATTTCAGTTAAAATCCACAGTTATCATAACATGCTAAATGTAACTTATTTGTTAATGAACAAGTAAAATATTACAGTACTTGTCATTGGCATTACCACATTTATTGTTTATAGAGTCAATGTAGTGTTTATCTTCATATATCTACTCTTCAGCACAATGGTAACCAATTTCAACATTTACTCTACTTTTCCAGTCCTATGCAAAGCATGCTGGTAAATAATTGGGTAATGGATTTTCTAATTTTCAGAATATCCACTACCCAATTTACAAAGTTATCAAGAACATTACATTTAATTTAATAACTTGATGAAATGATCAACATTGTCAACTAAGCAAAAAAAAAAAAAATGTTATGTTTAATTAAATCACTAAATTAGAATTTTTACCTTGCAACCATGCATTTAAGTTGTGATAACAGGTCCCCTAAATACATTTTTTATAGTGTATGTTTCACCGGCCACTTGTTAACGCAATTATCTAATCAGCCAATTACATGGCAGCAACTCATTGCATTTAGGCACATAGACATGGTCAAGAAGATCTGCTGAAGTTAAAAATGAGCATGATAATGGGGAAGAAAGGTGATCTAAGTGGCTTTGAACGTGGCATGGTTGTTGGTGCCAGACGGGCTGGTCTGAGTATTTGAGAAACTGCTGATCTACTGGGATTTTCACACACAACCATCTCTAGATTTTACAGAGAATGGTCAGGAAAAAAAGAAAATATCCAGTGAACGGCAGTTCTGTGGTTGAAAATGCCATTTAAGCCATAGGTCAGAAGAGAATGTCCAGGTTCAAGCTGATCGAAAGGCAACAGTAACTCAAATAACCATTCGTTACAACCAAGGTCTCTGAACTGACAACATGTTGAAGAGCAGAAGATGCACATTGGGTGCCACTTCTGTCAGCTAAGAACAGGAAATTGAGGCTACCAAGATTGACAATAGAAGATTGGACAAGTATTGCTTGGTCCAAAGTTTCAATTTCTGCTGCAACATTCAGATGGTAGGCTTTTGGCATAAACAACATGAAAGCATGGATTCATCCTGCCTTCTATCAATGGTTCAGGCTGCTGCTAGTGGTGTAATGGTGTGGAGGATATTTTCTTGGCAAACTTTGGGCCCCTTAGTACCAAATGAGCATTGTTTAAATGCCACAGCCTACCTGAGTATTGTTGCTGACCATGATCACAGTGTACCCATCTTCTGATGGCTACTTCCAGCTAGATAATGCACCATGTCACAAAGCTCAAATCATCTCAAACTGGTTTCTTGAACATGACAATCAGTGTGTTTGCATGCACCCTCATAATGCGATTTATAATTGAATTTTGGCAATATTGTGATTTTTAAACTTTACCTCATGTAAATGCAATACTTCGATCAAACTAATGCGATTAAGCTCATAATCGTAGTAACCATAATCGCATTAAACTATGTGGTGTACGCTGATTTAATTGCAATAAACAGGCATGTAAACACCTTAATCGCATTATTATCACTCTGACCAAAGTGTGCATGTGTGCGGACGTACACTAATGCAGTGTGTTGTTCACACAACTTCATGAATGAACTCTGTGACATTTTATTCTGAAGTTTTCTCTTCTCCAAATTTCTAAACACTGTCAACACAACTCGCTGCGCAGTCTCTGCTCTGTATCTTTATCAAGATGGATGTATCTGATTGAAAAGATCAGATTCCATGTAGTGCACACTGTTATAAACAAAACATCAGAGTCAGAAAAATATTTGATTTGGGCCAATTTTGCCTGCAGTCTGAGCGTAGCTTAACATTTATCACCAATGTGTATGACGTTCTGATGTATAGCACCTTCAAAATATTTGTTGTTTCACAAATATGCAATAATCTGACATTCTCTAAAGATTTCCACCACCAGGAATTAGTTTCATTAGTATTATCTGAACATCTGTGGATCTGTAATTGATTCCTTATAGTTTTTATGGAAATCTTCCCCTGTGGACAGTCCTCTGAAAGGTCAGAATAGCTAAATACTGAAGTCAAGGAAAAATGGGTTTTGGATCTGAAACAAGACAATGAGAGGGTTTTAGGGAAGAATCAGACGGAGAGATGGATAAACTCAACACCTTGGCATGAGCACACATTCCTGCGGTATGTCGCGGAAAAGGTGGTCTTGCACGATGAGTTCACACCCTTTGGCACAGGGACAAAAGAACTCCAGAGACTGTATTCGGTTACATACTGTGAGTCATTTTTCCACGGTCATGCTGTCATTCACTGTCCTGTCTCACAGTAATCTACTCTCTTAAATATAGCTTAAAGGACAGTTTATCCAAAAATGTCATCGTTGACTCGCCCTCATGTCATTCCAAACCATGTCAAAATTGTGGCTGTTAATCTTCCATTGTAAGTGATGAATGTAATAAAACTGTCTCTGTGTAGGCCCTGCTGTCTTCTGAGCCTAAATCATCCAGCTGTGGACTCCTGAAGATGACCATGAGATCGCTGACGGCATTGGCCATGCCGTCTAATGATGGAGTTGCTGAAAGCAGCACTGTGCCACAGGTGGACACAGACACACACACAAACGCACTTCATCTCTGAGAGAAACTGAATAGGATTAGGTATGTTTAATGGCTCTTTTTTTATTGAATTGATTGTTTTTATGCACATACAGGTCCATGCTCTGAACATCCTGAGGGCTTTGTATCGAGATACGCGTCTGGGAGAGAACATTGTGCCATTTGTGTCAGAGGGCATGCAAGCTGCTATCCTAGGTTTCACTTCTCCTGTGTGGGCTGTGAGTGTAAAATTAAAATCCCTTTTCTGATTTTTATACTACTTTTTTGGCAGTGAAGTACCATGTTTTTTGGACTGTTAATACAATGCTTTTTGAAGTGTTATGTAAATAATGTGGTTTGCGCATATGGTAATAATTCAGTACCACATATGTATGTTATAACCTTATCTATTTCTTCAGTGATAACTAGCCAAAATGTAGCATACTCCCTCTGAACCAGTTGGTAAAACCGTAAAAAGGCCTGAGTTGTCATCTGTTTGCAGATGCCAGTTGGTTTAATATTTTGTATCTAATGTAATGACATTCAAACATTTCTAAGTTTGACTTTAAGCATCCAGATGTACATATATATACACATGCATTGCACACACTAAATATATTTAACTTTTTTATTTTATGAGAATGGCGGCTTAAAGGTGCACTGTGTACATTTTAGCGGCATCTAGTAGTGAGGTTGCGAATTGCAACCGCCCACTGCCCACCGCCCACCGCTCACCTTTCACCCCTCCCTTTTAGAAGCACATAGAGAAGCTACGGTGGCCGACACAGGACAAAGATGTCATCGTCTGAGACAGCAGAGAGTAGCTAGCGCTCTGTAGAGCAGTTTATCCATTTAGGGCTACTGTAGAAACATGGCGGCGCAAAATGGCAGCTTCACTGTAAGGGGACCCGCGGTGTATGTAAATTGAAATGGCTCATTCTAAGTTCATAAAAACATAACGGTTCCTTATGTAAGGTCTTTATACACCACTGAAAACATGGTTATGTATATTATATTGCATTTCTGTCAATAGATCTTCATAAATATTACACACTGCACCTTTTAAGGTATATCATTCTCTTTCCATTGTCTCTTGTCTCTTCTGCCTTTCTCACACTCATTTGTTCACTGTTCCTCACGTACACCACCCTGTCAGACCATAGCTGTTGCTGAGACACTGACAGGTTAATAATTAAAGTGAATAAGAACACAGGGGACGGGCAGTACGTGCGGTCACACACACACACACACACACACACACACACACAGCTGTGCGGTGGTCCTGGCTGTTTGCCCTGGATTGCTTGCTTTGATCACCTCCACATGGGCAACACGGCTCCTACAGGTCATGATGGCGACAACTCCAGGTCACATTCCTGTGCTCTCCTCCCTCATACCTGTCTGTCTGCCTTTATGGCTCTTTCATACATCTCTCCTCACTTCATTTTCTTATCAGTTCATTCCTTTCGAGACCTTTTTTCCCCTCCCACTTTTTCCAGATACTCTCAGGATGTCAAAAGATCTGCTACTGTTGCCGTTTTCTCTCTTAATGGCAGTGCTCAAGCCAGCAGGCTTTACTGTGTAGAGTACAGTAAGCCTAATCCTTCCCACAATGCAGCAGTCAGACACCGAGAACACACACAGTTTTCTTGTAGTCTGTGAGGAATGTTTCTTAAGCTGACATAAAAATGTGATCAAAGTTATGAGCTGGTAACACTTCGAACTTGAAGTTTGGTGTGTCTAGCATTACTTTGGCCACATAAGATCGTGATTTGAAAGCCTTTTAGTGTTCTTGGAACTCAAGATGTCAGACCCTGCAAATCTGGCTTCTTATGTTAAGTTGCTTGCTCCTATGACTGCGTGACATGGGCTTTGTTTCTCTTGTACACCCTTGAGCTGCAAGACCAATTTTTGCAATGTAATCGTCTCGAGGGCCATCATCATGTGCTCTGACTCACTGCTCTCTCATGTCAAAGAGGTCATATCATATTTTTTTTTTATAATTTTTTCCCCCCTAAGGTCCATTTAAATGAATAGTTAACTCAAAAATGAAAATTCTGTTATAATTTGCTCACCCTCATGTTGTTCCAAAACTGTGTGCATTTCTCTCCTCTGTGGAACACCAGAAGATAATTGAAGAACTTTGGAAACCAAACAACATTTGAGCTCATTGACTTCCAATGTTGTTTGGTTTCCATTGTATGATCACAAAACAACATGGAAACATTTTAAAAAATAATTTCTTTTGTGTGCCACAGAAAAAAAAAAAAAAAAAGTCTTACAACATAAGGGTGTGTAAATTGTCATCATTTCATATTTTTGGGTGACCTAACCATTTATTTTAAAAGTGTTTTTGCATCAGAAACTGATAAAAAAAAAAAAACTTATGGAAAAAGTGGTAAATACTACATTTTGACAAACAAAAACATGTGACCACACCTTAAAAATGATAATTCACTGTAAATGATGAGAGAGTTTTCATTTTTGGTATCGCTTTAAGCCTCTTTTGTAAAAACCTTCTTCACAAATAAAATATGAAACGATAAGAAATAAAGGCAGTTTTTGCTGAAAAAAGGCCCCCATTTAAAGATGAAAGACATTAGACTTTATAATTGTGGCAGATGAATAAATCATTGCATAGACCTTAGAAAAACTGGCTGTAGATGTCAATGAGCACCACATTTTTAAGATTTCAACCCCCAAATTGTTAGTCAAAGGTCAAATGATAAATATACATGGAAGGAAGATTTGCTTTGACATCAGTTTCTCCATCCTGTCCTTTTTCTAGGTGAGGAACTCCTCAACTCTCTTGTTTAGCACTCTGATTACACGGATATTCGGCGTGAAGAAAGGAAAAGATGAGCACTCCAAAAAGAACAGGTGTGACTTCAGTTGTTTTATGTATTACTCACTACACTGTAAAAAATCAGAAGTTGAGAAAATTCTAAACTTTTAAGCAACCAGTTTCAGTTTTTTTTTTGTTTACTCAAGTTGTGGAAAATGAGCATCAATGTAATTTAATGTAACATAATTCATGCTTGTGGATCCAAGTTCAATAAGCTGTCATTTTCCATTTAAAATTATTATTATTCAAAATGATTTTAATATTTTTGTATTTATTTATATATTAATGTAAAACGTTCTTATTTTTGGTAGACCTTTCCACTGACAACTTGTGTATCACAAATTCAGAAGGTCATAGTTACCTCTGAAGTGTGTAGAACTTCACCAATAGGGAACACTATTCATCCTAATGGTGACTTGAAACAAAACACATTTTTAACATAATACATATTTGCATGTGCTCACAAGTCCCCATGCTTTAACCAAAAACACACATTATTGAAGTTCAAGGGATTATGGGTGATCAGTTATCAAACTAAACATGCTTGACTTTGTCAGTCAGTTGTCAATTATCCAGGTCTTGCTGTTTGATATTTTATGTTGCTCATACCAAATGGCCTAAAAGTTGATCTAAAAGTTAAGGGTTGATTTAATATTTTTTTTGTCAACTTTTTTGCCACGTTATATAGTAGTCAACCTTTAAAATAGAGTTTGTCTGCCAAAAATTTAAGATGGATTTTTTTTTTTTACAGTGTGCCTGTCCTGTCATCCATGACTCAGTACCTTCACTGTCCCTACAAAAAAGCTTCAGTTTATGCTTTGTAACCCATTGTACTAATGCGATTTGACCCATTTCTGAATGAGAAACAATGTAAAAACAGGACCTTGTATTTTATCCCTACAAAGTGGCTGTAACGTTGCAGGATGTAGCCAGATAGTTATAGAGGAAAGGTTGAGAAGAGAGATTTGTGACATCAACTAAAAAGGAAAGGCTTTGAGAGGAAAAAGCCAGTTATTACATTGTAATAAAATATTAAGACTTGATGCAAGGGGTCCATTGGAATACATTGTTTCGATTTAAGGCTTCACACAGCGTTCAGTTTCTGTGAATAGATCTTGTTGGTGAGCAACAGTTCTGTGTGACCCTGCTCTGTCAGGGGTTGTTCACTAGGGGTCACTGAAGTTCTATGCTTTTTCACCTTCGAATCTTCCATTCCAGTCATTAATCTTTGTCATATGTTGGCCTACAGTGCATGGACACCTTCCAGCCCCTTAAATGTTCTGGATGTTCCTCCTAACTCCCTGTTGGCCTTTGTTTGTTTGTGTTCTGCCTCTAGCCTCATCCCACGTTCATCCACCCTCGCAAAGACTTACTCTTTTGCTCAGTTTCAACTCTTCCCTTTTGCTGATAACCTCAAACTCTTGACAGGCATTGGAGTTGACGCACAGGGGTTAACGCACTTCAACGTGTGTTTATCTTTTCCGCAGTAGAGGGAATGCTAACAACATCTTGCCTCGACACGCACAAACGTTGACACACTTCTGGCACACATTCACACTCTCTAGATTGCTGCCGGGTTGACCGTGACCTCTGATCCCTGGCCACCACAGGACGGGGCGGGTGGGCCGTGATGGGACCTCCTGCTGCGGAGACTGCTCTGCGTCAGTTCCCTAATCTCATCCAAACCAGTGGAGCGTGAGCAGTTGCAAGAATGTCCTGATGCATTCTGGGATTGAATGCAGAGAGGTCACGGATGGAGTGAGGAATGACTAAACAGGAGTGGCACTGACCTCGCTGAAGAACAATAATGGCTCACTCATGAGATCATGGTTTGTTATGATTAATCGGTGTGCTGATTGGACTTAATTGGAAAATCGAGCAGGCCATAATGACACAACTCGGTGCGTTGGAATACCTCACACTTCAAAGAGCCCATGTGGTCCCAGGTCAGCTGACCGTGGCATTTCACTCCATGATTATCAAAGGATTTTCTAAAGAGACGCTGAATCTTAAGAGGTCACTGAAACCCAGCCGAGCTTTGTCATAATCATATTGAAATAACGCTGACTCTTCCATCTGGCTCCGGCGCTCTAAACACCCATAGTCATTTACTTTCAAGATAATAGCTCAATGTGTTAGTCTTTAGATTTATGTGTTTTTATGGCAGACATCTTGATCTTGCGGGTCACTCAACTGTTGCTTAATGTTATTTTGTTTAATTTCTCTTCCTGTGTGCAAGTGTTTTTTGTGAGTCTAGGGATTTGTGCACTGACAAATACTTAAACATTTTGACAGGCTGTTCACTGTTATGACTTTTCGGGGGACTTTTTACTTATATTCTGTGTGTGTACTTTATAGGCTGTGTTCGCAATAGCATACTATCATACTAATAATATTTCTGTAGTGTGGAGTATGTGTACTGTGCACTGTATGCAAGTTATCTGTGTTACACCAGAAGACTGCCTGTGTCCCATCTCACATACTTCTGAACTATTCTGCACTATTTTGTAGTATTAGTAGTGCTTTGAAAATGAGCTGCTTAAAAATAAACAAAAAGGCCAGTGCTTAAAACTGCAAGTGTTCTAAAAGGAACTACTTTTCTAAATGTCATATACTAGATGGCAGAGGGCATCGTTAAAGGGATAGATCAACCAAAAATGAAATTTTTTTTCGTCTGAAAGAAGGATGTCATATACACCTAGGATGGCTTGAGGGTGAGTAAATCATGGGGTAATTTTCATTTTTGGGTGAAATATCCCTGAAAAAATCCCTTTAAGTGCAAGTATGCAGTGCGCTCTTACACTACCATTCAAAAGTTTGGGCAAAATAACCTTATACATCAGAGACAATGTGTGCAATACTGCACCTCATAATGCAATGCCTTCGACTTGACTTTCCATGTAATATCAGACGTAATTTTTAACATCTGTATTGGCTCACCTTTTGGCATTTTGATCAAATAATAACATTAAGCAAACTGGACAAAATTGGCCATAACTGGTCGGCACTTACTGAAATCTGCATGATGTTTTTTACATAACATATTAAACAATACAACATGAAGTCATGCTACATTATTTTCACTGCTGTTTGAGATTATTAGCATTGCATAAACTGTTCAGGTTCACATGCATTTAAAAAAAAAAATGGTAGGCACTGTACTGCACAGAAAGCAAAAACTCATTTCATTTTGAAAATAGGCATAGGGAGGTAAAAAAAGATGACTGTGACCTTTTAAACTTAATCGTGTACAAATAAAATTATACGTGAAATTAGACTCCTAAATGGCCAAATCATAAAGAGTTGAGCAGTCTTTAATTTGTTTATCAAATTTAAACTTTTAGTAGCACGCATTAATATAAGTTGTGTTTGTGTATTTTTCTTGGATTTATTTGCTTTTCAAGCATATGTTTGACATTAGCTTTTATGTTTTGTGTAAATATAAAAAAAATACTTGAATTGTTCTGGTTCTTGCCATTATAACAATGGTTTTAGTCAAAACAAAGCACACAGAGTAATGTTTCTGTTGGTCTATTTGGACTAGATCAAAAGGGGTCAAATCACAGTTGAATGATAAAAAAATGAATGATACACATCTTAGTTAAACATTGAAATGAAACAAAACGATGAAACAAATGGTCTTCAAACCATTATATAAAAAAACTATTTTGATAAGTAATGACTTCAGTGGCATGCAAGTTTATAAACTAGACCAACAAAAGTTGGTACGTAATTTCGTTTAGATTCTTTAAACATTTACATCTGTCGTAGTAACTTGTTCCAGTACTGTCACTAAACAAAAAAAAACAACAACATTTATATTGTGTTTGTTTGTATTTGCTCTGTCTCATCAGATTATGATCAGAGATGTTTCTTGTTCCTTAGACCTTCATTGGCTGACCTTTTTCAGCTAGTACATAATAGAGAAAAAAAAGGTTTGTTTCCTTTTTTCATGATGTTCTGAATGTACTTTACATTACATAAACAAATTAGCTGAAGAAATACTGTATTGTAGTGGTGTGTGTGTGTGTGTGTGTGTGGGGTCGGCGTTTGTGGTTATTATGGACCTATGGGCATTACACATAATCTGCTAATTTATATCAGTTTACATACATTTGTGAATTTAAGTAATGACAAATGAAGAGCGGTTAAAGATGGTTTAAGGTTTACAGACTGCATTTATGGATCTTGGAAGTGTTTTGTCATACTAATCCATACTGAAAAAAATGCAGGGTTGTGTTGAGCTTAACTGTAACCATATTTGCCCACATCAGAGCTCATTAGTGTGTGTGTCGCTAGCATGCAGCATGTGGCCGTGTGACAGACGTAGATGACCCACCTTGTTACCATGACAGCGCCCTGGCCTAAGTTCAGACCAGACTATGTGCATTAGTGGTTGAAATAGGATGTGGTGTGTTTGTGTGTGTGGATTTTACATAGCCGAAGTTACAACATGTGTGTTTGAAAAATTGGCTCTTGAGCTAAAGTTAGCCCTGTATGGGCTGTTTCAGTTAAACATGAATAAGAAGAAGAAAAAAAACGTTTTATTGGAAGGCCTATCCTAAACACAGAGGCTTAGCTAAATAAAGATACGTTTATGTGTGTCACACATGCATACACTTTCGCTGTCTGTCTTGCCCTCTTTTAACACATACGCATTTGTCTCAAGTGAGATTCCCAGGGTTTATTCCAGCCACACTGCTTTCTAAGGAATAAACAAACAGGGACTGTGAGCCGTGTGTCCCTGCAGCGCTCCACCAGAGGCTGAGCTAATGAGAGCTTTATAGAGCTGTAAAGAGCTCAGACTTTAGGAAGTGGTTTACAAACCAGAGCTTTAAAGGTTGCAGCCTCCTTCTCCTCTCCATGTCACTTAGACTCTGTTCCAAAAATCCATATTGCTGCCTACGTGGGCAGCACACTCCTTACACCAAGGGTATTCCAAAAGGAAATACCCACCTTTGACAGAATTGCATTTATCCATAACAGAAGAAAGGATCCCCATAATACACTATGACGATGTTATGATTTTCTTCTGTACACCCTATAACATGCATATGTAAATGGAGGCATTTTCTTAAAGGGTTAGTTTACCCAAAAATTTTAAATTTGTCATTAATTCCTCACCCTCATGGTGTTCCAAACCCGTAAGACCTTCGTTCATCTTCGGAGCACAAATTAAGATATTTTTGATGAAATCCGAGAGCTTTCTGACCCCATATAGACAGCAAAACAACGACCACTTTCAAGGCCCAGAAAGGTAGTAAAGACATTATTAAAATAGTCCATGTGACTACAGTGGTTCAACCTTAAATGTTAGCCTTAAAAAGCGTCAAGAATACTTTTGTGCGCAAAAAACAAACAAAAATAAAGACTTTATTCAACAATCTCTTTTTTTCCGTTACACTACATGCTCTTCTCCTATGCGATTTCACGTAAGCATCACAACGCCTGCATGTGGTGCTCAGCCAATAGTGGGCCGACGTTCTGCTGTAGAACTCAGAAGCTGTGCACTGTGAATAGCCCAACAACGTGAATAGCGTAAGAGAGTGACAGGGAAGAGAAGACATTGTTGAATAAAGCCGTTATTTTTGTTTGTTTTTTGCACACGAAAAGTATTCTTGTCGCTTTATAACATTTTAAGGTTGAACCACTGTAGTCACTATTTTAACAATGTCTTTACTACCTTTCTGGGCCTTGAAATTGGTCGTTGTGTTGCTGTCAGGAAGCTCTCGGATGTGGGGTCAGGAAGCTCTCGGATTTCATCAAAAATATCTTAATTTGTGTTCTGAAGATGAACGAAGGTCTTACGGGTTTGGAACAACATGAGGGGGAGTAATTAATGACAGAAATTTCATTTTTGGGTGAACTTACCCTTTAACTTCTCATGTTTGTCTGTCAATCACAAGAGTGATACTAATGTCAAGTAAGACTGTCCAACGTTCTGACCCTGTATGTAGACAAACTGCACGTCTCACAACTGCAAACACTTCCAAAAGATCCAAATATTAGAAATGCATGGCTGAAGTTTATTTTTAATGATGTGCCTGAGCGATTAAACAAGAATGTTTTGATTTATTCGTCTCATGACACAACACACTCTATTCTTAATTATTCTCAACGTACCATTTTTTCAAAATATCTTGTATTGAAAGCTACTGCAGTACATCAAGTATTTTGTCCTCAGAAGCAGTTGTTGTGGTTGCATTGGTTCATTTTAATCTGACTCAAACATATACGACTGTATTACAGCATTAAAAAATCACACATGCTGTGGGCCTTTACTTGCATTTCTGAAAGAGGTAACGGCCTTTTTTAATTAAGTGTTTATTTTTTTACAAATATTTGAACTTTTTTGATGCAAAAACTTAACTAACTTTGTAAGCTAACTCCCAGTAACACCATATAAAGATCTGAAAAGACATTTCATGATCCCTTTAAACATTTAGTTCAGTCAAATAATTATAATATTTTTTTTTTACCCAATATATGGGTTTGTAGGGTATGATTATTAGTCTATGTGGGCACTAAACAACAATCAGGGCTCGAATTTCGGCTCAGGATTACGAGTATTGTGCATAATTGTCCTCATTCCTGCAGGCTTTGCTCTTATAGGGCGGTATATTTACACAAACATTTATTCACATAGCTTGTTGGTTAAATGAGCAATCCACACAGATAATCAGATCAAATCAATAATTTGAAAACTTTATGTGAGACATATTTTCACAAAAAGCGAGAGTGATTCAACACTATCGCGTCTTTTCTCGCTCTTTCAAAATGTGCACATGGCTTCACATCACCACATCGTCTGTACAAGCAAGCTGCACGCGGCGATAAAAGACTTTTGCTCCCATTTCGGGACAGAATTTTCACTTGCCCAATGGGCAGTGTTGCATATTTATTAAAGTCTTGCCAATTTAAACATTCAACAAATTTGAAAGTTTGCCTTTGCTAATATTCACATAAACCCAATCGGTGAGGTCTTTAGCAAACTTAAACAGTTGAGAAAGAAAACGCATGTGTATCAGCATATTGGATACGTGCAATGCATTAGCTCTTAAAGTGACAGCAGCCTAATATGCAACCTGCTGTCTGTCATTAATGTTGATCAAAGAACAAAAGACAGTGAGAGAAATTCATCTGTAGTTAATTTATACAATGAAACATTCAATTTATTCAATTTTTTGTAACACCCCTGTACCTGAATACTGTTAGACCTACCTGAAAACCTTAAAACGCACTGTTTCATTTGTATTTTAATTTTATTGTATTTATTTGTGCTTGAAATTGACGTCCTTCTGCTGTGTAAACTCATGTGCAACAAAAATTACCCCATTGTAAAAACACAAATACATAGTGAGCATACATTTAATCAGATAAATGTAATTTTAACCAACCCCCCCATAGAATCACCTAGGGGGGAAATCCCCCATTTTTCCAAATGAAATTCAGGCCCTGAGCAAGGTTTTGGAACAGAGGCCTAAAGCGTCTGTGTTCCGCGACTGTCCGCGTGATGTAAATTTCGTCATCTTGAGGGTCTGTGGACTGTGTGTGTGGACCCTTGCGATGACAAATTAATCACATCCCAATATTTGTGACCTTATGGATGGCGTGTACACAACCGCGCATGCGGAAGGTGAATGTTGAGACGAGTCCACTAGGTTGCAATACTTACAGTTCTGATGTACTGTGCAGAAGTCAAAGAAGAGTGTAAAGAGCAATAAAAAAACGTAAACAAAGCAGCATAACCTTCATCATTTTGGTTTTGGTTCTTGTTTTAAATTTTGCATGCAATGGTGGATCATGTCACTCACTGTTGCAAACTAATTTTCTGGAGAAGTTGCTAGAGGCAGGTCGATTTGATGCTAAATGATGTTGTGATGAACTTGTTACATAATGATGTAAAACCACATCATTATGAAAAATACACAATCAATGCGTTCAAAATCAAATACTTCCCAACTATATAGTATGCGAAAAACAGTAGACGAAAAGTACACGGATGACCTACTACTTCTGGACACTTTACTATCCCATTAGGCCACGGGAGAAGAGTTGTGAATAGTTGTGAAGTGATGCAACTGGCGTTGTAGGTCACATGACAATAACAACATGGTGGATGTAGTATGTCTAAATTTCATTCATACTACACATTCATACTATATAGAACTTTACTTTTCAAACTAAATGTAGTACCTACTATACAGTACCAACATGATTGCTGCTGCTGCCGCTGTGCCTTGAAGTCACTTTCAAATCTACGCAACCAACTTGAATCCATTGGGAAATCTGCGTGGGGAAATCTTTTGCCCTCATGCAAAATTCCCAATTTCATGGATTCCTGTGGAAAACACTGGATTTTGCCTGTGAAAATTCAAAGAACATCAGTAAATGTGACCAAGGGGGTCTGATGCTATTTCATGCATTCTGACTTATTTACACTGTTAAAGAGTTAGATACTCATGCTAAACATGGCCAAAATAAATAAAAAAAACTAGTTGGATGTATGATGGAGTATTTCTGTGCTAAATACACTGCATTTGTGTTTTGTTGGCAATCGGCGTGTAAGTGCATGTAATGTAAACAACACGAACGTATAATGAATCAAAGTTATTCAGGGATAATGCCATGATGCATTTCGTGTGTATGCTCGTGTCTCTTTTGCTCCGCCCACTGCAGAGGGCCTTACCCAGGCTTTGCATGAACTCAGCTGTTTTTGGAAAAAATCGGTACAGCGTATCTGTCTTTTATAAATATGATAAAACTAAAGACTCTTCGGAGATATGAAGAATGCAATACTACTGTATAGGTACTCAAGATTAACATGAGACTGGCAGAAACTGTGTGTGTTATGTACCCTTTAAATATTCAATGTATTGTTTAAAATGCATATTTGTTGAGTGCCGATAGCATGTTAAAAAGTATTTTAGCATTTGCTTTTATATGATTAGACAGAACTTTTAAACGGACAGACTGTTAAAGGGGGCTCTGGTGCATTAGTGCTGTCAAATTAAAAGTCTTGCTTACGACACTTATCAGCCAAACAGAAAAACCTCTTACCAGTTGTAGTCCGATTAATGTCATTCAATTGTCTTCTGGTTCTGTAATCCTACATATACTGTCACTTTAATATCTCTCTCTTCTCTTAACAGGATGACCGGCCGAGAGTTTTTCACTCGTTTTCCTGCCCTCTATCCTTTCCTTCTTAGTCAGCTACAGGAAGCTGCAGCCTCTGTAAACAGGTGAGAATGTCCCAACAAAAGGCCCCCTATATCATCACAGGACCCTGCAATGCGTGTCATTTGTGTCGGATGTTGTTAAAGAGTTGAATGATCCCAGCATTCGCTAAATGGACGCAGTTTTTCTCACCCTTCTTTAATTTCTCTGAGGCCCTTATTTAAGATTGTTTAAGTGCCTCATCAAGCCTCTTTAGACCTATTAAGCATTCTTGACCACACTGACGGACAGATTCCTAGCTGAGATGTTTCAGATAAGTAAACCGCATGTGGGAGGATCAGCCATGTTGGATCCAGCACACACTCTGCACTGTGAGAACATGTTAGTCTCTTATCTCCCTCATTTAATTTCTCCACAGACTGATGAGCTACTCTTCCAAATAGCACTCACATTGTGCAAGAGGCCCTTGAGTCAATATTATCTTAATATGTATCAAATTATTTTAATGCGTTTTCAGTCTGGCGTTCTATCCTTTTAGCTAAGAGTGGTCTGACTCTTTCCCACGGCCTAGTCTTTGCGTTCCGCTTGCCAAGCCAGTCAGACTCCGCAACGTTCGTATTTTATACCGCCAATAAATCATTTTGCATATAAATACGGAGAGAAGTGCAAAGAGGTTTAAAAATCATCATCGTCCTTGCGCCACCCACCTTTACCAAATATGAAAGGGATCATCATGGGATATCTAGGGGGGAGTATGCCATTTAATGTGATTTGAGAAGTTTTTCCTATTGAAGTTCAATCCAGAACGTTTCTTTTATCTGGAAAGCAGGCTGTGGGATTGCTGGAATACGGTTCATCGACCTCCTTGCCATTTGTAATCCGGTTTGTGATATGAAGATTTCATGAGTCCATGGACGAAATCATGATGAATGATTTGTCTCAGCTTGAGGGGTTTATAACAATTTTAAACGTTTAACATGGGAAATGAGTGCCGAGAGGGTTCGATTGGACATGCACCAGATATGAAATGAGATGAAAAGACCCGGGCAAGTGGAGCCAAGACTGAACTCCAACTAACTCGCTTTGCTAATCTCACATTTTCTTCCAGTCTTATCACCTCTTCACCCTGGCTGCACTTTTTTGCTCATTTTAGTGTCTTTTTCCATTCCTCTGATTTATTGTATTTCATTGGTTCTTTCTCGCACTCCCCTTTCAGCTTTTTTCATGAATGTGGATGAAGTTTAACACTTCAATCTCCCTGGGCTTAGTGATTATCTCAAGTTCTT
This sequence comes from Rhinogobio ventralis, assembly GCA_039654625.1. NCBI lineage: Eukaryota > Metazoa > Chordata > Actinopteri > Cypriniformes > Gobionidae > Rhinogobio > Rhinogobio ventralis. The sequence goes on along the minus strand of CM077204.1, from coordinate 12,215,174 downwards.
GGCTGTCCCACATTGTACTTGACTGAAATCAGACTCTAAACTCATTACCCAGGCCTTGATTAGCATTTCCTGCACTCTGGCCCAGGGTCTACAGGCTCCTGGGACCCCTTGGTTGTGAGCTTAGCCATGTTTGATGTAATAATGACAAGCGTATCCACAGCTGGCAGCTGTGCTGTGGAAAGCTCACGGCCTATAGAGAACAGAACAGATTTTGGCCCTTTCAGAGTAATAGAAAGATATGAGTAATTTATATTTGCGTGTTTTTCTGTCTTTTTTTGTGTTTGCTCTGGCATAAGTCTTGAGTTTCCACTGGGCTGTCAGAGAAGCACATTGCATGTGCAGAAATGTAGTAAAAGAGAAAGGAAATTAAGGGTTTGTAATGGTGGCCATGTGTACATGTGTTCATCTTGTCATTGAAAATGTGTTAGTGGCTGTATGTGTGTGGTGGCTGGTTACTATTGAGAAATTGAGAAATACAATTGTCCATGATCTTTTGACACATCAGCGCTCATTGTACTATAAAAATATCCTTAAGTTTCAGAACTCAAGACTTCCTTTTATTGAAAACCGCTTTTATTGAAACCAAGCTCAGAAAACTACTCTCTTCAGATTTTGTCACATTATTATGTCATAGTGTGACGAAAGGCCGCCTCTGCAGAAGATCAATGCCTACTTCTTCATCAGGAATTCCCCACTTTATGACGTCATACAGGCAGTGATGGAGGAAGTACTGAATCTCAGTACTTAAGTACAAATAACCAGAGACATATTTACTTTAGTAAAAGTAGAAGTACCACAATGACAACCCTACTAAAGTAAAAATTACCTGATTTTAAAAGTACTTGCATAACAATTTTTTCTCTTAATGTCTATGTATAATAATAATAATAATAATAATAATAATAATAATAATATAAATAAATAAATAAATAAATAAATAAATAAATAAATAAATAAATAATAAAAAAAAAAACAGTATGGGCTGTGGCATTTTAATTAAGTTAGTTTTGGGTTAATGTAATTGTGCTTACCATCTGTGGCCCAGTTTACAGTCTGACTTACAATTCTGGTTATCAATCAGGGTGATCTGCAGAGTTAAGTTATTATTCTGAAGCAATTATCATTATTCTGAAGCAATATTCTCACCAGTGTTCAATTAGCTATTTAAATCTGCATATTTATGATATTTTTATCTTTTATAAAGGGCATTTTTCCCCCTAATCTTATTAAATATAGGCTATGCTTCAGCTTTAATTTTATATACTTAAATTTGATCAATAAATTAAATTAGAATAAGACACTATAGGGCTGTTACCAATCAAATTAAATAATTTATGCTGAAAAATTACAACTGCATTAAATAATGTTATGAGATTGTTTTATTATTATATATAGCTACGCAGAGGACTTGTACCCGGCAGTCAAAGCGCCATTATGTCGTGAAAGTGCGGACTCAGAGGAAGACTGCGAGGGTTTAGGGCAGGGCTTTTCAAACAGGGGTCCCCAGAAAATTTCAGAGAATAAAAAACACAAAGCAAAAATGGTTAAAGTCTACCGAACATTCTGTTTCATTTCTAAATGTGTCTTGCTGTATACATACTTTCCAGAATTGTATATGTTTGCTTTGTATTTTTCTAGTGAGATCTTTCTCACTATAGTCCCCTTTATCTTGCTCACAGGGGTTGTAAAGTAAAATATCTAGCTTCTGCCAGACCGCCTTCCACATTCAACTTATGAAAAAAATGTGCAACTGCGAGAGCCGCTACACTTTCTTCTTAAGTTGAATACAGAAGGCGCTCCACGGGAAGCTAGATATTTTACTAGCTTTACTAGCCTCATAAAAAATTCATCATATTTGGGGTCCTTGGCATCATACACTTTGAAAAACCCTGGTTTAGGGTGCCATTTGAGACAGGGCCGCAGTCGTTTATGAACAGGTCATTGAATCTTTGATTCAACCGATTCATTCAGTGCTGTGAGATGCGTTATGTTCTGATGTGATCTTGGAAATATTTTTGCTGCTGAAATAGAACAAAAACAGTCAATATTGCATCTAAAATGTAAGTGACTTAATGTTAATTAATTGTTTATGGAACTGTCATGAAATCAGTCACATTTTCAGTCGTGATTTGTATTCAGGAAAACAGCACTCTTGGTCGTGTGATGTTTTTTTAAACTGTATTATGTTATAAATATATAAACTTGACATTTTGAATTTTTACTGCAGTATATGACTGAGTTTCTCTGTGTGAGCGGTGCTCATTTGTTTCGAGAGAGGCTGCGCGAGCCTCAACAGAGCTACCTTGTTACCGTCAGTTCATTACATTCATGGCCGTAGCCAGCTATGAGGTCACCGAGGTCCGGACCTCTTTAATTTCCTGAGGTGTGTATAATAAATGTTGTAAAATAAATACCTAATATAGAATTAACACCTGCGAGGATATAGCACAGCACCAAGAGATTCTCATCTGAGCTCCCTCAGCGGTCTGTCACCGTTCGTCAATTATTATATTTGAGATGACCAATCAAATTAAAGTAGGTGGGCTTTATGTTCACAGAAGATGCTTAGCGCGAATTCCAGCTCAACGCTTCTGTAAACAGACATAAAGTGCGAGTGTAAGTAGCTAAACTTAACATTTCATATTTAAACAGCTGTTTTAAGAAAGAAATGTTTAACAACCGACAAAAATAATAAGGTCAACTGATAAAAATGTCTAATTTCGCCACTTTGAATTAAAAATAGGCTTCTAATTCACCTGATTCATGTAGCTAATGTAATAATTAGTAACCGTCAATGTGAGGGGAAAAGAAACATTAATGAACCCGATTGCACTTTTTGACTTTCTCAATTTGTGTAAATCCACTTGGGGTTCAGAGTATTTATTTTCCCACACATTAATTTCACTAGTTCAATTAGCCTATGTGGTTTTGTTTCATTAATAGCCTACAGTGTATACTTTTTTTTCTTGATTTACCCTGAAAGAATGGAAGTGAAATGTGACAACATGCCCTATAGATGTAGCACATTGTAACATGAGCATATGACAGCTTAAAATGTTATCTGATATAATAGACTAAAAATAAACAAACTTGAGTTTGGCAAAAAACCTATCGTAAAATACAGCTATACAACATAATTTAAAACATAATTAATAATTTCTGAACATTGACTCAGTGTTTATTCACCTTTTTCTTATGGTTTCTCAATTCATAAAAGTATAGAATATAATAGTGTAGTTCTAATAGGGGCTCATTGTAACAGCGTGACAACATGCCCCACCTGCGCAACTGGGATTTAAACCCGGCTCGTGTCATCTGCTGGTTAGATCAACATTAAAGAACTCTCTCAACTGTTAAATAACAGATATAAGATTAAAATATCAGATTTGTCTAGTTTTACATAAACACAAAAAACAGAGATGATAAATTAACTTAAGAAATTTACTTTTGCTATGGTTCAATAAATGTTCAGTGATATCTTCCAAAGATTTTTACATTTTGGTGCATTTTTTTCTCTAAATAATGTTGATATGGCAACTAGTAAATACACTAAGTTTCGTCATCCTGGCATGTGGGGAAAGTGTTAAACCATGTGTGTTACAACTAACGCGGTTGTGCCACACTCACCCCTACATTTTGTGAATGAATTTAACTTGTCTTTAAGAAAACTTTCTGAAACTTATTTGAATTTGTTAGTATCTTAAGTTAATTTAGTAAGTCACTTTAGTTGGTTACATTAGTAAAGTTGGAAGTTAACTTATTTAAGGAAGTCAGACACGTTTACATTGACATGTTAGTTACGCATGACTTTAGACTGGTTAAGTAAGTTAAGTAACACAAGTATGTTACACAAGTCAAGTGTTTTAGGTAAGTACGTAAAGTAATTGAGTCTAATGCATTTCTCTGTCTTTTTTTCAGTGATTCAGGGCAGGTGAAACTGCACCCCAGTCTTTTCTTGTTGTTGTTGGTTTTGGGTCGTCTCTACCCATCTCCTATGGATGGTTCATCATCTCCTCTGGGTTTAGCTCCGTTTATGCCGTTAATCGTCAGGTAAGTGTAGACATTTAGATTACTTTTAAATGCAATGCTGTATAAGAGATGAGCTGAACTGAATGTTTTAGCCCAAAAATAAAATATTGGTTTGATTTAACTGACTATTTCTGAACCCTCTGGTGTCACAGGCTGTTTCCTTTGCATTTTTCCCCCATCCTTCAAATATGTGCATCCATTCCTGTAATAGATTTTTTTTCCTCTGACATTTTTTATTCTCTTACCATTTGTAATGCTTTAGACGTACAACTGCTATTGCTGTGTCCGTTCACACATTTTTTTCATTGTTTAGACAGTCAGAAAAATATTATTGGAACATATTCTGCATGTACCTGTAGTGGCATCCAAACATGTGCGTGCACACGCACGCACACACACACGCACACACACACACACACACACACAGAGAGACAGAGTGAGGGCTTAGTCGTGATCCTACAGCCAGGAGTAATCATTTCCACTCCCATTTGTGTGTCAAAGAACATTGTGTTCCTCCAGCTGGGAAGCAATAGATCTATTCGGATGAAAGAAACAATAGCAGGATGGTGTTTGTTTTGGCTCAAAATAAGGATGAAGTCTTGCTCCCACTGCTGCTTCTGATAACACAGCTCCTGACTCTGCATGCTGCACGCATGACCCGACACCATTTAAAATCTCATTTAGAACTCTGTTTGTTCATTTTGCAGTTTCCTCTGAGTCTTCAGGCAAAACGAAACAATTACACATAGACTCTGATTCCAACCCCAGTGAGCTGCCTTCATACTCAAGTTGTTCCAAGTTGTTCCAAACTTGTATGAATTTATTTCTTCTGCTTAACACAAAAATATATTTTGAGGAATGTCAGTAACCAAACGGTTGATGGGCCCCATTGACTTCCATAGTATTTTTTTCCCCATACTATGGAAGTCAATGGTGCCCATCAACTGTTTGCTTACCCATATTCTTCAAGAAATAATGAAGAAAGAAATTCATACAGGTTTGGAACAACTTGAGTGTGAGTAAATCATGGCAGAATTTGTATTTTTTAGGTGAACTATCCCTTTAAGATTTGACTACTGTTACAATTAAATATTACAGTGACGCAGTACTTGAAGTGTGCTTATTATTTACTGTACCGTACTAGCCGGTATTTTAGATTATTACACATTAAGAGTTGTGATTTATGCCATAAAATACAAATGAGAGAAAAGGTGGATTACACTGAAACATTATGGGTGATAGCCTAGTTTTCATGGATTAATTAATGGATTAATTAATTTTGCCAATTTTGTGACAGAATTATTTAGTATGCCTCAAATAAATATTACATTTAATAATTTGCTTTTCCATCAGTGTGAATAAATTTGCATTTGTAGAATTCTAGTAGGGCAAACAGACGTTCTGGAATAAAACTGTATGGGGTTCAATATGTGGAACGAGTTTTTGTTCATGCAGGGTGACTAAGAACATGAGTGGGCAGTTTGTACCATTTCATTTAGCTTTAAAAGAATTTAAAAAGTAGCCGCCCTCGTAAAACGGAGCAAATCATCTGACCAAAGACAGCATCTGGCATGTCTCTACTATGACAAGTAAATTATCTAATTCCTTCATTATTCACATGTTTTACAGTGTTGGGGAAGCTTCTCTGAAACTGTAATTTGACAAGCTACTAAGTAGTTAAGATGTTGTCAAGCTACCCTTCTGAAAAAGTAGTTAGCTACACTAAAAGTCAAAAAGAAACTACTACAATTATTTTGTTCCATCCATCCATGAACAAAATACATGCATATCAAACTGACATCAATGTAACACCCCTGGTAAATATGATCAAGATGGCTGTAAAAATAAATCTGCGTTGTTTATAGTTTTGATCTTTAATTTTTTTTTTTTTATCGCAAACATCAAAATAGCTAAAGCATTGAAAAGCATTTCCACCATCAGGACAATGATTAAGAAGTTCCAATCAACTAAAGATGTTCCAAATCTGCCTGGAAGAGGATGTGCGTCTATATCGTCAAAATGCACGGTGTGAAGGAGAGTTTGAGTGGACAAAGACTCTCCAAGGATCACAGCTGGAGAATTGCAGAGATTAGTTGAGTCTTGGGGTCAGAAAACCAAAAAAACGTTCACGTTGATTGAAAGGGTTTCAAGAAAAATCCTCCTTGCTCATCCAAAAACAAACTCCAGCACGACTGGAACTTCAAAAGGGACCTAGTTCTATGGTGCAAACAGGGATAAAAAGTCCTGGGCATCTTGTTCAGATACATGGCATCATGGATTCTAGCAAATATCAACAGACAAAAAAATCATAACCTGGCAGCCTCTGCTTGAAATCTTATAATGTGCCATGGTTGGATTTTCCATCAGGACAACGATCCAAAACAAAGATCAAAATCAACACAAAAATGTGTCACTGAACACAAAATGAAGCTTCTGCCATGACCATCCCAGTCCCCTGACCTGAACCCTATAAAATTATGAATGGGCTGAACTGAAGAGAAGAAGCACCAACATGGAGCTGGGTATAAGGGTGTCAATAATTATGGCCAACATGTTTTGGAGAAAAGCATTTCATAATGTGATTTACCCTCATTTTCAATTCTTTCAATGAAAGGTTAGATGTTTGCATTTTTTTTATTTATATGAAAGATCAAAAGAATAAACAATTCAGATGTATTTTTACAGCCATCTTAGATCATATTTACCAGGGGTGTGAATAATTCTGACCACAACTGTATATGCAACTTAAATTGGATACAATACAATTTGCTTGCGTTTTAACTCAAATAAAATAAAACGTTTTTTGTTTTTTTATTCATGGACAAATATATAGACTAGAGATGCACCGATGTATCGGCCAATAATCAGTATCGGCCGATAAAAGCTATTGTTTTCACTATCGGCCATCGGCTGATGCACTGTGCTTTTGTTACTTTTAAAAAGAAACAAAGTGTAATCTTTCATATTCTGTCCATTTTATCACGAAATTCAAGCAATAAATGCTGTTTTGACCAGCAAAGATACAGTACAACTTACTAAAATCCAAATCATGACGTCAAAAAAACAGCTTGTATTTAGCCTACATCAGGAAAGTCATTCGATGTTCACAGTTTGTTAGTTAGCAATAAGGAAACACTTACTGTCAATTATATATGTATGCTTGAATAAATTTGTCATTAAAGAAAAATACCTTATATGTGCAAGAGTTGTATACAAACGTTTCAGTTTTTCATTTGGGTGTAATTAGCCTATTATACCTGAAAATAAATAGCAGTTTAATATAATACCTTTTTTTTAATTGCAACCAATATTATTGTGTACCAAATGAGAGGGTTCTCTGTATAGTTTGCAGCATTATTTGGGAGCAAATTATTAAATGTAAATTTCAAACATTTGTGAAAAATAAAAAGGCTACCATGCTCCCATGCAAAGAAAACCACCTTTCTTTATTTTATAGCAAGTATCATATAACAGTATTCAATTATATAAATAATACTGCAGACCTGTAAATGTGTAGCCTACAGTTTTATGTAGCATAGTCTCTCAGTCTTGAGTCATTTGAAATTGGTCCTGATAGTATTAGTGACCCACTTCAGACCAAAACAGTGAGCTCAGCACATTAGATAATAGTCACATTAGCATATTCTGTACAGGTGTGTGAATGTGCACAACTGTTGCTGGCTGCTTTTTGTTTTGTGACCAAAAGCCTTGGACTCTCACCAGTTTCCCCTCTGTGACATTATTCTCACCAGTGTTTATGCCAGGAATGTTCTGTCCCTCACTCTCATATACTCCGAGGAAGGTGTTTGGGGTTCTGCCTTCTTTTTCTGTTAGCAAAGAGTTTTATCTGTATTTGTAGTCCTCTGTGCTTTTGTGGGTATTTTAGTGAGAAAGTATGTGTTTTAGTTGAAACTTGCTCTTGGTTTTTGTGGCTTACGTGTGAATTGAGCTGTTGTGGCATTTGACGTATTTTTTTATCTACTTGGGAAATATAGCTGTTATTAAATGTTGAGTTTAATGAATATTAATATTAAATTAATCTTGATTATATATAGTCAAGGCAAGTTTATTTATATAGCACATTTGCTGGTGTGTGTGTATATATATATATATGTGTATATACACTCACCTAAAGGATTATTAGGAACACCATACTAATACTGTGTTTGACCCCCTTTCGCCTTCAGAACTGCCTTAATTCTACGTGGCATTGATTCAACAAGGTGCTGAAAGCATTCTTTAGAAATGTTGGCCCATATTGATAGGATAGCATCTTGCAGTTGATGGAGATTTGTGGGATGCACATCCAGGGCACGAAGCTCCCGTTCCACCACATCCCAAAGATGCTCTATTGGGTTGAGATCTGGTGACTGTGGGGGCCATTTTAGTACAGTGAACTCATTGTCATGTTCAAGAAACCAATTGGAAATGATTCGAGGTTTGTGACATAGTGCATTATCCTGCTGGAAGTAGCCATCAGAGGATGGGTACATGGTGGTCATAAAGGGATGGACATGGTCAGAAACAATGCTCAGGTAGGCCGTGGCATTTAAACGATGCCCAATTGGCACTAAGGGGCCTAAAGTGTGCCAAGAAAACATCCCCCACACCATTACACCACCACCACCAGCCTGCACAGTGGTAACAAGGCATGATGGATCCATGTTCTCATTCTGTTTACGCCAAATTCTGACTCTACCATCTGAATGTCTCAACAGAAATCGAGACTCATCAGACCAGGCAACATTTTTCCAGTCTTCAACTGTCCAATTTTGGTGAGCTCGTGCAAATTGTAGCCTCTTTTTCCTATTTGTAGTGGAGATGAGTGGTACCCGGTGGGGTCTTCTGCTGTTGTAGCCCATCCGCCTCAAGGTTGTGCGTGTTGTGGCTTCACGCACAACATGTACATTATACTTAAATTAGTTGTCTTTCGCTGCTAATTGCGCTTCAACGGTTTAAAATCACTTGTTTGTAAACCGCAGTGCTTAAAAACGCATGCAAATGATAAGCTTTCGAGACCATGCAGCACAGCAACGTCACATTATCCAAACGTCCAAAATCTCTACCGGTTGACAAATTTCTACCGTTTAATTGTCTACCGGCATATCGCCCACCCCTGTTGTTGATTTATAGCAATATATTTAGGTTGTGTCGTGAAAGGTTGCAGTGAAGAGCATTCTACCCAATCACAGTTTAAATAACAGTTTATTTTCATCCTACTAAGAGAAACCATGTGAAGTTGACCGTTTAGTCACTGGTTTGATTTTACTGACACATAAACAGCCATAAACAATTTTGAGACAAAGAACAACTGACGGTACATGAATCATTGCATAACAGAAATCACTGGTCACAGATCAGGCATTAGAATGGACACATTAACTTGCATGTTGTGGCATTACTGTCCATAAGTCCATATTGTAAAAGCCTGTTTGCAGAGCCTGTGCTGAAATTGCAACTGATTCATTAAACGTTATCATATCTAGAAATTATGGATGGATTTTCCTAAATGACAGGAGGTTCAGTCCTCCAGGATGGATGAACACATTGACAGAAGGATCCAAGTCCACAGTGAAATGTACCAAATACAAATAAATAATGCTCAACTAAAGCCATGTTTCCACCGCAGGAACTTTCCCCAGGAACTAGGGACTTTGGGGTGGTACTTGGCGTGTTTTGAAATCCAGCGGGAACTAGACAATCGCGTGCAGTCCTACGTCACTGGACTAATCTTCACGGTACTTTAGACCGTGATGGAAACGCAGGCCACAACAGGTCTGTGGGAAAAAAAGTTCCTGGGAAAAGGTTCCTGGCACAAATTGTTCCGGGTAATTTCGGTGGAAACGGGGCTTATGACATTAACAATGTTGAAACTAAATAACCACATTCCTAGCATTAGGATCCTTTGGAAAGTCATGTTATTTTTAGTCCAGTGATCCTGTATTGCCCTTCTCTCCTCATCATCTCACTAACACACCAGTGGGCGGGGCCAAAGTTGCATTAATGAAGTATGAGTTGATCATCATCTTCAGAGGCGGTCTTTCTCCTAGACAGGTGAACATGATGTCATAAATAGGCACATTCCACAACAAGTCGTTTTCTGAAAAACTTTGTTTTTGGTCTAACAAGGAAAATTTCAGCTCTGTTTTCTGAAGCAAAATTAGTTTTCTCAATTTATGTCCCCTTTAACAACTGCTTCACTATGTTTTTGATAATGACAAAAGATTTGGCTAAACTGCTTAATATCCTTTTAATGAGACTTTATGATATCAGGACACTTTGCAACACTCTGATATATGACTATTGCTTTAACAGTGTTAAACATTTATTTAATTGCATTTTGGAAGCTCTAGAATTGTTTGGGTGTATGTGCCTGTATAGTATCATAAGTGTGTTATGAGCCCTTGTGTGTGTGCCACATACATCTGGAGCAGAGCAGAGGTGTGGAGGGGCTGGAGAAAGGATTAGTTCAAGGCCTTGGGGCTGGAACATAGATAACACAGAACAGAGAGAAGCAGCTCAAGCTCACGACTCTCATGCACTCTGAATGATCAATGCCACAGCTAGTGCCCTGCCACCACAAACATTAGACTCAAACCACATGGCTAGATAACAGCAAACATCTCAGCCTTACTGAAACAAACGCAAAACCATCTTCATCTTCCTCGCTCTTTCATTAAACCTTGTCATATCTAGAAATGATTGATTGATTTTCCTAATAGTCAAGGAATGGATGAACAGATTGATAGAAGGATCCAAGTCAACAGTTCAGCCTTTCTCTGTGCAGGGATGCAAGGGTTAAGAGACTAGAGGACTGGGGTCTGCCTGGTTCTTGTCAGTGGAAGTATGCAGGCGCATTCACTCAAATGAAGCCCACATGTAGAAGATGTTAAATATAGCTGGGTTCTGGCTGCCACAGCCCCCTCCTCTCCCCTAGGCGCGTATTTGTGTGTCTGGGTGTCCGATGTTGATCAGGCCTCTCTTTACAATAACACAAGGGTTCTCAGCAAAACACTTGAGGAATCTGTGCTGTTAATTATTGTGCTGGTTGACATACGAGGCAACCCATTATTAGTTACCTGAGTAGACTGTGATTGTGTTCCACACTCAGTGCTGAATTCTTCTTTCAGGGTTGTTTTCATTAGACCCACAGTGTTGTCAGCATAGTTATAAATCATAGAGGTCTGATATATTTGCTGGTCGCACTGTGAATTTGTATTGTGTGCCTATGTCTTGAAAACCTTGTCTTTGTGTTGGGGTAGATATGTTAAGCTCCAGTCTTTTACAGCAACAAGCTATTTTTTATGAAAGCTCTTTTCCACCACAGAATACTTTTTATTTTTTTAAGTAATTGCGACTTTTTATCTCACAATTGTGAGTTTAGAATTGCGAGATATAAAGTCAGAATTGTGTGAACTAAACTGAATTGCGAAAAACTCGCAATTGCGACTTTGTCACGCAATTCTGAGAAAAAATGTCAGAATTGCGAGATAAAAAGTCACAATTACCTTTTTTATTTTTTAATCTGTGGTGGAAACAAGCTTCCCTAATTTTCTGTTGTTCAAAAATGTAAAAAAAAAAAAAAAAAACATGGGTGCATTTTAATTCTGCTGAATCTTGAACTCATGAAAATCCGGAGCTGTAAACATGGGGGACGTGGGGACTGAGTCCTGGGAGTGAATTTTGATGATGATAAATCAGTTTAGAAAAAAAAGAAAAGTGTGTATAGCTTGCATGGCTGTAAAGGACAAAGCATGCTGTAGCATGTCTGGTCTTGAGGAAATGCCAAACAAGGGTTGAGGGCTTGCTTAAGTGTGTCAAATAACCTTGACCGAAAGTCTGTCAGCCACAGGCATGTCCAGAACATATGTAAGTGGTTGGCTGGAAATTGCTTGCATCTATAGTAGATTGTGCCTGGCACATATGGATGAGCAGTGCACCAGATCCAGAATGTCACACCACTGGTCATCCAAGATGGAAAATCTTAAATTGTGTTCCATTTTGGTGGGTCTGCATTTAAGGATCTAATTAGGTTATAAATAACTAAAATAAGTTTTTTATGATGTACATGTGACTGTTGGGTAGCCTTAATTGGGCTGAAAAAGATGAGAAACCCATCCTAGTATATATTAAGACCATTCATTTTGGTGGGGCTTTTGACTGACCAAATTCAGGATCAAAACTGGATGGAGAAACAGGTAATTGTTAAGAGTGGGTGATTGAAAATCTCTTTATGAATCCAGAATGGTCACGCCATTGGTTGATTCAATGTCAAACTGAATGTGATGCTCAAACTAAGCAATGTTTTGATAGTGTCACAGAGCCACAATGTTTACAGTTTATGTTGGAGTCAACCTACAAATAACACAATAGTTGTCTTGCATGTGTTTACAGGAAGAATGAGGGATGACCTGAATCCCTGTTTGTAAAGCCAACACTTTCCACACTAGAATAATGTACTAGTGATTGTGTTGGTAATGATGAAGCTGGCAATGGCCGTCAGCCTCTCCTCGGTTTTCGGTTTGTTACTGTGAGGCCAGTTGCATAAAATCAGAATTGTAAGATGGCTTTAGTTGAGTGGCTGAAACAAGCTTCGATAGTTACAATTTATTGCCAAAAGTTTTGGGACGCCTGCCTTTACATGCACATTAACTTTGACATCCCATTCTTAATCCGTAGGGTTTAATATGGAGTTGGCCCACCCTTTGCAGCTATAACAGCTTCAAATCTTCTGGGAAGGCTTTCCACAAGGTTTAGGAGTGTGTTTATGGAATTTTTGGCCATTCTTCTAGAAGCGCATTTGTGAGGTCAGGCACTGGATGAGAAGGCCTGGCTCGCAGTCACCGCTCTAATTCATCCCAAAGGTGTTCTGTCAGGTTGAGGTCAGGACAGTCAAGTTCCTCCACACCAAACTCGCTCATCCATGTCTTTATGGACCTTGCTTTGTGCACTGGTGCGCAGTCATGTTGAAACAGGAAGGGGCCATCCCCAAACTGTTCCCACAATGTTGGGAGCATGACATTTTCCAAAATGTCTTGGTATGCTGAAGCATTAAGAGTTTCTTTCACTGGAACTAAGATGCCAAGCCCAACCCCTGAAAACAACCCAACACCATAATCCACCCTCCACCAAACTTTACACTTGGCACAATGCAGTCAGGGAAGTACCGGTCTCCTGGCAACCACCAAACCCAGACTTGTCCATCGGCTTACCAGACAGAGAAGCGTGATTCGTCACCCCAGAGAACACGTATCCACTGCTCTAGAGTCCAGTGGCGGCGTGCTTTACACCACTGCATCCGACGCTTTGCACTGTATTGCACTTGATGATGTAAGGCTTGGATGCAGCTTGGATGCAGCTGCTCTGACATTGAAACCCATGCCATAAAGCTAATCTGAAGGCAACACAAAGTTTGGAGACCTGTAGCTCTGCAGAAAGTTGGTAACTTCTGTGCAATGTGCGCCTCAGCAAGCGCTGACCCCACTTTGATTTTTCTTTTTTTTTTTTCTTTTTTTTAACGTGGCCTACCACTTCATGGCTGAGTGGCTGTTGTTCCTAAATGCTTCCACTTTGTTAAATATAGAATATTTAGTAGTGAGGAAATATCACGAATGGACTTATTGCACAGGTGGCAACCTATCACGGTACCACGCTTGAATTCACTGAGCTCCTGAGAGCGACCCAATCTTTCACAAATGTTTGTAGAAGCAGTCTGCATGCATAGGTGCTTGATTTTATACACCTGTGGCCATGGAAGTGATTGGAACATCTGAATTCAATGATTTGGAGGGGTGTCCCAATACTTTTGGCAAAAAGACAAAAAAAAATTAGATGACTGACTTGCAAGGCTTTATTTAACAGGCCACTGTTGGTCAGTCTCAGGCAGAGAAGACTTGGCTTCTTACAGGGGGATCTCAAAAGGGTTGAAAGAATAAGACTGATGGACTGGGCCCCACTCTACCTTAACTCCAGCAGACCGATAATTCAGATGTTATTGCGCCAGGTATAAGACACAAGGTCAGTGAATTTAGCTAACAGCTTAGCATTTATGTCAGTCAAAGAAGCACAGTGTGTTTCTATTGCAAGCATGCGTTCATCTAGTACATTGGCATTGGATTCCTAGATGCATTCTTTTGGATGTGATCTATATTTATCTCTAACATGTAACTTATCTTTGTTTGAAGGCTACTATGTTGATGTCTCTGCTAGTGTCATTTCCACTGTTTGCTTTGTACTCTGCTGCTTCTTTTAGTGTTTTGTTTAGATGATGTTCGAAAAGGCAATTTGTCCACTTTGGTACAAAAATAAAAACATGTTATAGTGCTTTAAAAGTTTTAATAATAAAAAGTGTCTGTTATGTGTCTATTAAATAAATAAATTTTTCATGCTTGCTTTTTCAAATTAATATTTATATTAATATGTAATTTAGTATTGTTATTATTATTGTAATTGTCATTTATTTTATTACATTTACCTTTTAACTGCCTTAAATGACTAAACATTTGGCAAGATTTAAAATATTTAAAGATTTTAAATTTAAGGCTGTACAGTTACAGTAGCCTAAAGACAATGTCTAAATTACTATTTGGCTGTTGGTTGACATTATTTTTTGCCACTTATGTGGCCTAAATGACGGCATCTGAAAAGCGGTGTTATTTTAGTATTGTTTAGTATTGTTTTTTTATAGTTTCAGTTTCATTTTAATTTTAGTTTTAGTAAAATGTGCTTTAAAAAATGGTCATTTTTGTTGGCTTTTGTTGTTGTTTTTATTATATTATATATTATATTTTATTTTATTTCAGTTTTGATCACTGAAAACGATTTTTAATTGCTATAGCTTCTCCGAACATTTAGTCGTTAAGTTCTGCCCTTTTCTTACAATCAAACTCAAGCTGACATTTCAGATCTGCCTTAATCCAATCAACAACACAGATAAAACCAAGTCCCCTCCCTACATTTTTCTCTTTCGATAATCCGTGTAATTAAATGCGTCAAAAGAAGGAAGACCTTTCACTACTTCCGTTACATCGCAACTTTAAAGAAAAGATTTCATGTGGGCTTTAAACTTGTTTTAGTTGGGGCAACATGCAGCTCAGAAAAAAAAAATCAAGTGTGTTTATACACTGATGTGCTTTCTGGAGCATGTGATGGAACTGTATGTGCTCTTTCTCATTTCATTTCTCCAGTGCACCTCAAGAGCCAGACGAACTCGAATAAACAAGTTGTGTTATGGCGCTCGCGCCAGGTGCTGTCCAACGCAGTCTCTGCCTGTTGTTTTTGAGCCAGACTAAGATTAGGTTTGTTTGGTGCTTACAGACTGCCGAGTCATACTCGGGGAAACTGTACCACCGTGCCTAATAAGAGCCAGATGGCCTTTGAGCCGTAATGGCGGGTCGAGACTGAGAAAGCCCCCTGGAGATGACTCGCCTCAGACTCCTATGTTTCTAAAATTATACCCTTCCAAACTGTCATTTCCTCTCCAAAGACTTTTAATGGGACAAATTAGCACTGATAGTTAACATATGAGGCCAGAAAGGGGGAACAGTACAGACTTTGGCGGTCGTTAGATCGAAATATGTCTGAGATGGTTATGCTGTATGTATTTTAGTATGTTTTTTGTTGTTGTTGTTGTTGTTTAAATTAAAAGGATAGTTCACCTAACCTGTAGTACCATGTTAATTATGCACTGGCCACAGGGTCCCCGCAGATCCTTAAAAAGTCTTAAAGGGGACATACCATGAAAATCTGACTTTTTCCGTGTTTAAGTGCTATAATCGGGTCCCCGGTGCATCTACCAACCCAGAAAACGTGAAAAAGGACAATCTAGTAACTTGGTTTTGGTAAGCCTTTCTCTGCAAGCATGTGGAAAAAATGAGCCGCTCAGATTTCTCTCCCCTTCTGACGTAGGAAGGGGATCTTATTATAATATTACCGCCCCTTAATCTGCACGTTTCCACCCACGACGCTGCTATTTTGTTTTTGCAAGCGACAGTGGTGAACAAGACCTTTGTGTGTATTTGACTGTTTAAACAACAAAAAATGTGAAAGATAAGTTACTCACGAGACTTGACATCTGACAGCCAGCTGTCTGTGTGCGTGTGCTTCAGATAAGTTTGCTCAGAAAACGATCAAGAAGTTTAAACTAATTTAGTTTTAAAATGCGTGGAAATAATAAACTTTGATGATGAAAGAAGAGTTATGTTATCCGTGAGAAATTCTCAGTCAATCCAGAATCGTTAGAGAGAGAATCGCGATGCATCGTTTTTTTTCTCCTCCCACCCCTAGTTGTAACAGTGCATATTTTTATCTGGCTTATCTGAATGAGTTGCTGGAAGTAGTAAAGCAAAGGCTCAACATAAGAGTCCTGGTGTACTTGTTCATAATTAAAAGTCCCTCATTATGCATACAATATTTTATTTCTGGATATTACTGGTATTTTGGAAATGGTAACACAATAAAATAAACCGTAGCTGGCAGTTAAACTTTCTCTCTGGGCTGCCCATCATGGAATGGAAAACTAAGAACATTATTTAAAGGCACAATATGTAAGATTTTTGGAATAAAATAAATATTATAAATGTATGTTATATATTTTGTTGACTTGTGTACTTGCATTATCCCAAATGTTTCCAAGAATGTTTAAATCTAGAGAAATAAGCAATTTTAACCAGGACACGGACCATGCATTGCCTGTCAATGACATCATACCCGCGTTACCCTCGATTTCCGATTTCAAAGACGCATTAATATGTTTTGTGTTTCATTAGACAAGGGAACAACTGTTTGGAGACATTTATAGACTAGAAACTAATTATTGTACAGTAATACAGCATTTCTCCATCATACAGTGTGTTTTAAAATGAATTGCATGCCATTTAGTAACACAAGCCATCCAGCATTTATTAATATGATATTCTAATATCGATCTAACTTGCTGCAGTGTGCAACAAGTGTCTCATAGCAGCCGCTGAGCGAACGCACAGAGTAACGTTATAACATAATTTTAACACACTCAAATGTATTTAATATGATAAAACAGCGCTGCATTACCCCACATATGCTTGACCGGAAGAAGCGGAAGTGGTTATTTAGGTTTGAAATGACATCAGGTTAGTTAGTGATTTTTTTTTTTTGGGTGAACTATTACTTTTAATGCGTAAAAGAAAAGGTGAACACAACAGGTTAGCCTGTTTTTGTTTTGTTTTGTGTGTCGTTTATTTGCAGCCATAAATGGGTCTCTGTGCTTGAGTCATGTGACGAGCCATGTCTGTGGACTGTTGTCATGCTGTGACTGCTGAAGGCAACATGTATGTCATGGGGGTTAATGTGGATGTTTGTATGTTGGTGCCATTTAAACCCAGCAGGTGAAGGTTCACATGTCTGGCTGTCTGTTGCTGGTGTCTCCTGCCTTCTTTTTGTCCCGTTTACGCCTGTTTCACACATACTCTGTCTGCAGTCCGTATGCAATGCAGGAGCATCACGCGCTGTTTTGCTTTCACATATGTCGCGTTTGCAGTGCACATGATCTGCGGTTGTATACCACATATTTATTTCAAATCCAAAAGTTGTTACTGAACATGGCTTGTCAGCATTGCAATTCTCTTTGTATACACTTTCATAGATGCATTTAAACAACGTTTAAATTCATTATATTTATAGTACTTTAGATTTATATATTATGTTGCTCATGCAAGTGGCAAAACATTTAAACATTGGCTATATGTTAAAATCACAACATTTTTTTAATTAAAACCTACAATAAACAAAAACAGCCGACTCTCATCTTTTTTACGTTTTTAATTATTTCTTACAAGAAATCCTGCAGGTCAAAATAGCTTTGTTTTTTTTTACACCTCCAAGAAAGGACGAGTGCTATCCATTATGTCTCTTTGTTTACCTAAAATCCAGGTGTCATTTTCCTTGCTTTACCCGAGGCAAAAAGCTGTGTTGACTTCGAAACAGAGTAGACTTTAAATGATATGCATCTGTGGTGAAATTACTAGATTTTCACGTCAATAAATGTTTCTTTTAATAATACGCATCGCAAACGGAGTATGTGTGAAACCGGCGTTGGAGAGTGTAGTGTACAGCACATGTACGAGTGGTCAATAGAGCTGATCATCAGACAGTTACTTATGTCATGCCCCATCATCTCTTCTTACATTACCATGTAGCATGTGAATGTAACCTGTTAAGTGCACTGGTTGGCTTCATGATACAAGACATCTCCATGGGTTATGCCCATTTGTTTATGCAAGGTCACGGCCTAAATTTAACGTGATGAATGACCTAAACCCACCTACACCAACATGTTAGCAAGAGTTCCAAGACTTAACCATATCGCCAGAAGTTTTGGGACGCCTGCCTTTACATGCACATGAACTTTTAATGACATCCCATTCTTAATCCATAGGGTTTAATATGGAGTTGGCCCACTCTTTGCAGCTATAACAGCTTCAGCTCTTCTGGGAGGGCTTTCCACAAGGTTTAGGAGTGTGTTTATGGGAATTTTTGACCATTCTTCTAGAAGTGCATTTGTGAGGTCAGGCACTGATGTTGGACAAGAAGGCCTGGCTCGCAGTCTCTGCTCTAATTCATCCCAAAGGTGTTCTATCAGATTGAGGTCAGGACTCAGGACAGGCCAGTCGAGTTTCTCCACACCAAACTCACTCATCCATGTCTTTATGGATCTTTCTTTGTGCACTGGTGCGCAGTCATGTTGAAAAAGGAAGGGGCCATCCCCAAACTGTTCCCACAAAGTTGGGAGCATGAAATTGTCCAAAATGTCTTGGTATGCTGAAGCATTAAGAGTTCCTATCACTGGAACTAAGGGGCCAAGCCCAACCCCTGAAAAACAACCCCAAACCATAATCCCCCCTCCACCAAACTTTACACTTGGCACAATGAAGTCAGACAAGTACCATTCTCCTGACAACTGCCAAACCCAGACTCGTCTATCAGATTGCCTGACAGAGACGCGTGATTCGTCACTCCAGAGAACACGTCTCCACTGCTCTAGAGTCCAGTGGCGGCGTGCTTTACACCACTGCATCCGACGCTTTGCTTTGCACTTGGTGATATAAGGCTTGGATGCAGCTGCTCGGCCATGGAAACCCATGCCATGAAGCTCTCTACGCATTGTTCTTGAGCTAATCTGAAGGCCACACGAAGTTTGGTGGTCTGTAGCTGTTGACTCTGCAGAAAGTTGGCGACTTCTGCGCACTGTGTACCTCAGCATGCACTGACCCCCGCGTTTTGATTTTAGTTGCTGTCCCAATTGCTTCCACTTTGTTATAATACCACTAATAGTTGACCATGGAATATTTAGTAGTGAGGAAACTTCACGAATGGACAGGTGGCAACCTATCATGGTACCAAGCTTTCATTCACTAAGCTCCTGAGAGCGACCCATTCTTTCATAAATATTTGTAGAAGCAGTCTGCATGCCTAGGTGCTTGATTTTATACACCTGTGGCCATGGAAGTGATTGGAACACCTGAATCCAATGATTTGGAGGGGTGTCCCAATACTTTTGGCAATATAGTGTACTTCTATGGAACATAAAAAGATATTTTGATAAAATATCTGTATTTAAATTTTTTTGACAGAAAAAAAAAGAAATTATACTGTTAAATTTGAAACTAAAACCACCAGGTTATGGCATCAAATCATTGCCTTAACGAGTGAGTCATTGAATCACTCAAATGATTTGTTCAGAACAGCTGATTCATAGGGACATAGCATCTTTATGAGTGAGTCGTTGAGTCATTCATTCAATGTGGATTCATTCAGTTCAGTGGATTCAACAAAAAATCACTATGTTGCTCAGAGATGCACAATGGCTATACTGTGGAACTATTTGTTTGGAACTATTTTCATTGGTGAAATAGAGCAAAAACAGACAATGTTTGGATTCTAAAATATAAGTCACCTGATATTAACTTTAACTCTTTCCCTGCCAGCGTTTAAAAAAAAATGTTAGCTGTTCCCCGCCAGCGTTTTTGATCATTTTCACAAAAATGTAATGTGTATGTAAAAGTGTA
This sequence comes from Rhinogobio ventralis, assembly GCA_039654625.1. Taxonomy (NCBI): domain Eukaryota; kingdom Metazoa; phylum Chordata; class Actinopteri; order Cypriniformes; family Gobionidae; genus Rhinogobio; species Rhinogobio ventralis. Next base: position 12,195,102 of record CM077204.1, on the reverse strand, counting down.
TTTTGTTATATGAATATCTGAGCGTGCATATTAAAAAAAATAACAGACCCTCTGCTTTTAAACAAAAAAACTTTTTATTCTAGCTCCATGCATTCCTTTTTCATCAACAATTGAATATGGGTAAGTTTCATAAAAAAAAGCAACCTTTTGAGCAAAAAGCTGAGAAAATCACATTTTTGTCAAAGACTACATCCAGATCGGATTCAGAACGATGATCAAACACAGATGGAGTAGATCGAGTCCATCAACTTGCACAGTCCTATAGCTCGTCCTGGGTCGACATTTCATTCAGTAACATAATGCATATACATATGCATATGCATCTGCTTACATACGATCGCTTCTTTTTTGCGTCGTCTTCACCTGTGTTTTGATCAGGAGATTCTGTACTCATTCAGAAGATGTGTAATAGTGCCCCCTAACGTATAACAGTGAAAACACAGAAACCCGGAAAATTCCGTGTTTGGCGAGGAAAAGTTTTCTCACAAATAACAGAAAATTACATGTTTGGTGGGGTAAGAGTTAAAATCAGTATCACATTTGTAATCTTGCTGGTATTTGAGAAAACGGCACTCTTGCTCTGGTTGTGTGGTATTGCTTAACTATATCCTGTTATAAATATTAAAAATAAGAGCACATACAGGGATATTTTTTGCCCCATATCTTGAATTTTGGGGGCATTTTTATTCACTGTGGTAGCATTTTTGCCCCTAGCCCCTGTTAATTTCTGACTTTGGTGTGTCGAGCGCAAGCTGGCCCTTCTGTTGTGAAGCCCGTTTCAAATGAAACGGATGAAACATAGCAAAGGCTGCTACTGCCCAAATCTGAAAAATGTCAAAGCTCAGTACTTTAACTCAGACAAAATGTAATACTGCTTCAGAGCGGTATTTGAGGCTAACCGTATCCCATCATTCATCATGTTCTGGAACTCACATACCCTGAAATTAGCTATTACATATAATTTAGTAGTAAAATATTTTCACATTTGATTGCTACAAAGATGAGTATGAGTATTTTGTAAAATGTTTGCTACTCCTTTTTGTCACTCAAGTATAAGCATCACAATTACTAAATTGTGTTGTCTGTTACATAGAAACTAATAGAAGTTTGTGCAAAGTATTGAAAATCAAAATGTGTAAATAAAGCTCTGTAAAACATTACTTGCATTTTTACAACACTTTGTAAGTGTCCCATCAGGTAATCAAAAGTTCTACACACATATGTGGTCTTCATGAATTTAAAGCATATAAGCACTGACACCACAAGGCACCTTATCAGCGTTGTACAGCGCATTTTGTGAATCAGAGGCTGTTCTTTGAAGTCCTGCAAACCTAACGTCCTCCATTACCTAGCGTATGCTGAGTTCGGTCGTAAAATAATTTGAACAGAAGGCTAAATATTTATTTTTTGTAACATTTTGGACGGATTCCTCAACCAATCGCATGTGAAAACTCGATGGTTCTGCACGAATCGCCTAGGCTGTGTGACTATTTTAGCTTCAAAACTAAGAAATTCACAGAAAGACGACAACTTTGGGGCACTATTAATTTTGTACCTACAATATTCTAAGATTGGAGTAACATTTATAGTTCCCTAAAGTGTAATCATATGCTTCAAAGGGTTAATTATCAAATCTAAAAATTAAATTTTTTCTCTTTTGGTAGCTGCTTTTAAATCCAATTGGCTCACAAATCTAAGTGGATACGTGGCACCTCGGTTTGAATGGGTATTAAACACTGGGAAATACAGGACATACGTCATGCAACTAGACAAGTGGTCAAATGCAAAGACAGCAAGAGTGGGTATTGGGACGGGCCCATTGTCACTATGGTTACAGATGCTCTTCACGGTTATTCCAGCTCTGACAATATGGATAAGCAGGTTACATAAGTGTACAATATCCCATAGTCAAGTGTTTTACCTTGTCTTTTTTCCTGGGAACAGTAGTTATATGTAACTTAATTTTTCATTTGTTATGACATTGGTTTTCATTAGCCTCCCCAGAAGTTGTTATTGTACAGATTAACGTGTCCCTTTCAGAATCCATATGTCATTTATGGTTTGAGGTCAGTAATGTCAGTGAGCTCTGTTCTCAAACTGCGGTTAGGTCTGGGAGAGAATGCAAATGTTAACACAAACTCATACCTCCATGCTCGCTTCCATCTGCTGTCAGTAGATCCCAATCACAGCTCTCCAAGTCTAGCTATAGTTTATTTGTTGTTTCTATCTGTTCATCTGTTGAACATCCATTCATCTACAGACATGATCGCTACATCATTTTTCTTTTCTTTTTTTCTTTTTTTTTTTTCCCTGCCCCCCTCTTTTTGATGGATGGATATTTTCTATTCTGTGTCTCTGGAGCTTCTAGGGGGAGTTTCCAGAACTTTGGAGAGCCTTTTTAGATTTAATGCTTGTAAAACAGTCATCTCAGTCATCAGGGGGCTGCTCTGAAAATGAATTCACCAAGCCCCCGACCCCCCACTCTACTACCAGTCCAAAAGAGTTCAGTACAACTTCCAAGAATCTATAAAATGGCTTTTTTTTTTTTTACATACAGATATAGTACCATTTAAAGTTCGTACACACTTGAATGAATTTGTGTTTCTCATGACTCCTCCTGATGTAAAGGCTTATGTTGAAATGCTTAATGTTAGTTTAGTAGGCAGCTATACATTTTGCCTATGTATCAGTTTTTTTGTAAAAAAAAAGAAGAAAAAAAAAGAAGCTGCTTTCGGAAGCATAATTATAAATTATAAAATCATAATAATTATTATTAGTCATAATATATAAGCACAAAATGTTTATTTATTTATTTATTTATTTATATATATATGTATGTATGTATGTATGTATGCATGTATGTATACATGTATATGTATATGTATATGTGTGTGTATGTGTGTGTATATATATATATATATATATGTATATATGTATATGGTGTATTTGAGTTCTTCAAGCCTTCTTGGGTATTTTCATAATAATAAAGTATGTGTTAATCGACATAGACTTCCTCACTGTATAGAATACTATAAAATAATTCATCGTCTACCTCATTCTGTGATAAGAAGCCACATCAGCTCACAAAAAGGAAATATCAAACACTCGACTGACGATATGAAGTGAGTTAAAACATGTTATTAAACATTGTCTTTTTTGTTTTTTCAAACGCAAGTTATAAGCGACTCAAACTCGCAGTGCTTTAAGGCGGAGCAGCGTTTACTACTGATCACAGAGTTCTTCACTAACACGCTGGGCATATATTTATTTACTTAAAATACCAAAATAAAGTTTGTGTTTACATATGTGTGTACTGTGTATAATTATTATATATATTTTTATATATATATATATATATATATATATATATATATAATATATATATATATATATATATATATAAATACACACTCATTCATGTATACATTTAAGAAATATTTGCATGTATATACTGTGTGTGTGTGTATATGTGTATAATATGTATATAATATACACATATACAGGTGCTGGTCATATAATTACAATATCATCAAAAAGTTGATTTATTTCACTAATTCTATTCAAAAAGTAAAACTTGTATATTATATTCATTCATTACACACAGACTGATATATTTCAAATATATTTCTTTTAATTTTGATGATTATAACTGACAACTAAGGAAAATCCCAAATTCAGTAATATAAATAATAAATAAAATTAGAATATTGTGAAAAGGTTCAATATTGAAGACACCTGGTGCCACACTCTAATCAGCTAATTAACTCAAAACACCTGCAAAGGCCTTTAAATGGTCTCTCAGTCTAGTTCTGTAGGCTACACAATTATGGGGAAGACTGCTGACGTGACAGTTGTCCAAAAGACGACCATTGACGCCTTGCACAAGGAGGGCAAGACACAAAAGGTCATTGCAAATGAGGCTGGCTGTTCACAGAGCTCTGTGTCCAAGCACATTAATAGAGAGGCGAAGGGAAGGAAAAGATGTGGTAGAAAAAAAGTGTACAAGCAATAGGGATAACCGCACCCTGGAGAGGATTGTGAAACAAAACCCATTCAAAAATGTGGGGGAGATTCACAAAGAGTGGACTGCAGCTGGAGTCCGTGCTTCAAGAACCAATACGCACAGATGTATGCAAGACATGGGTTTCAGCTGTCGCATTCCTTGTGTCAAGCCACTCTTGAACAACAGACAGCGTCAGAAGCGTCTCGCCTGGGCTAAAGACAAAAAGGACTGGACTGCTGCTGAGTGGTCCAAAGTTATGTTCTCTGATGAAAGTAAATTTTGCATTTCCTTTGGAAATCAGGGTCCCAGAGTCTGGAGGAAGAGAGGAGAGGCACACAATTCACGTTGCTTGAGGTCCAGTGTAAAGTTTCCACAGTCAGTGATGGTTTGGGGTGCCATGTCATCTGCTGGTGTTGGTCCACTGTGTTTTCTGAGGTCCAAGGTCAACGCAGCCGTATACCAGGAAGTTTTAGAGCACTTCATGCTTCCTGCTGCTGACCAACTTTATGGAGATGCAGATTTCATTTTCCAACAGGACTTGGCACCTGCACACAGTGCCAAAGCAACCAGTACCTGGTTTAAGGACCATGGTATCTCTGTTCTTAATTGGCCAGCAAACTCGCCTGACCTTAACCCCATAGAAAATCTATGGGGTATTGTGAAGAGGAAGATGCGATATGCCAGACCCAACAATGCAGAAAAGCTGAAGGCCACTATCAGAGCAACCTGGGCTCTCATAACACCTGAGCAGTGCCACAGACTGATCGACTCCATGCCACGCTGCATTGCTGCAGTAATTCAGGCAAAAGGAGCCCCAACTAAGTATTGAGTGCTGTACATGCTCATACATTTCATGTTCATACTTTTCAGTTGGCCAAGATTTCTAAAAATCCTTTTTTTGTATTGGTCTTAAGTAATATTCTGATTTTCTGAGATACTGAATTTGGGATTTTCCTTAGTTGTCAGTTATAATCATCAAAATGAAAAGAAATAAACATTTGAAATATATCAGTCTGTGTGTAATGAATGAATATAATATACAAGTTTCACTTTTTGAATGGAATTAGTGAAATAAATCAATTTTTTGATGCTATTCTAATTATATGACCAGCACCTGTGTGTGTGTATATGTGTGTATATGTGTGTATATACATATACATATATATATATATACACACACACACACACACACACACACACACACACACACACACACACACACACACACACACACACACACACAGACACACACACAGACACACACACACACACACACACACACAATAATTATACACAGTCCACACACATATATTATGTAAACAAACTTATTTTGGATACGATTAATCGATTTGACAGCACTACAGAATAGAATAGAATATAGATGGATCGTGTGACACTGAAGTAATGATGCTGAATTATTAGCTTTACGTTATAAAATATTAAAATAGAAAAGAGTTTTTAAATTGTAATATTTCACAACATTACTGATTTTACAGTATACAGTTTTTACTGTTTACAATACATGTGAACTTTTACAATGCTTTTTAAAGAATGAGTGTGCAGAGTTATAATCTAGGATGGCGACTCTCAAGAAGATGCAATATGAGAGTTTAATTCCTAAAACACTTTGTTGAAAAGTTCATGAAGCAGCTGAAATATAATTGTGAACCTGCTGGCCTTTGTACTGTGGTTTTCTTCTAGGTGTGGTCGCTCAGCAGTGTACCGCACACGTGAAATGGCAGCGAGAGCCCTGGTTCCTTTTGTTCTGGTGACCCAAGTTCCCACTACTATCCAAACTCTACTGGAGGAGCTGCCTGAAGAACCTGGACCAGGAATCCAACAAAACCACATCCATGGAGCATTGCTTCAGGTGTGTGAATCCTCCCTAATCACATACTCTGTACAGCAATCCAGTAAGTTGTGCTACAATACATACGCAGCATTTTCAAAAGTATAAAGTATTTGGGGGGGAACATTTTTTTTTTTTTAAATCCATTGTAAATGATTTATGAATATTTTTTAAATGATCCAATATGCCATTTTCTAAAAGATGCTGATACCTGAATTATTTCCCTTTGAAACAATTAAAAACATTGCATTGCAGTATAACATTGCAAGTTGCAAGTTTTTTTTTTTTATTGTACATTTTTATTTTTTTTGCATAATAGAAACATTTTATTGTTGGTACACCCAGCAATAGATTGGGGCAAGCAATTGAAACAGCATTAAGGAATGTTGCATGCTCGACTCAAACTTGCTTAACCCACATGAGTGCAACAGCAGTAAGCATTTTCGCTAACCTCTATGCCCCGTCTTTGACACAATAGATATTATTTGATAGAATTGATAGACATGGATAATCGAACCCCAAAAGGATTCAATGTATAGAACAGCATCAACATAAAACCTAGAAGTTTAAGAGATAATTGTAGATTGAGAATGTGAGATGTAGTTTTGACATTAAAGCTGGTTTCTGGGTATGAAACTGGAATTGTCTGCGAGCATATGTGTGTGGAGAGTGAGACGGACATATCTGTAGATAAATGCTGGGATGAAGATGTGCTCGGGTAAGGGAAGAACTGGATGTGGTGTTCTCTCCTGTCATGGCAGTCATATATATGCCCAAATCTCCTGCAGATGTGGAGGGAATTAGACTATGGTGAGGAATCATTGAGGTCCGAAGGAGGGATTTCGTGTGGGTGTAATACTATATCATATGTTTTAAATATTTAAAGACCCCCTGTGGAGAAAAACAAGTTTTTAATGTTGTTAAAACACTATGCAGTGTTTTTAATATGCTTTAAGACAAACCATGAGCAAGTTCATAAGTCAGAGTATTTTCTCCTTAAAACTGCAGTGAACCAAAGACGGTCTCAAAAACGCAGTTTGAAATTGCAGTTGTCCTCTACGTCACAAATGTCGTCATAACCAACCCTGTAGAGCTGCATGATTAATCATTAAAAGAACGCAATATCAATTCAAACACCCACATTATATCATTCCTAGTTGACAAAGATGAAACAGCTTCACAGTCTTTTCAACCACACAGCCTTTCATTATTTCAGTGTTACAAATATTCAAATTATCACAGAAGTACTATATTTCAGATATAAACACTGATGTCTATGGTACCGATCAAAACAGAGTAAATCACCATTTGAAAGTAACTTCACCAAAGAGATCAAACAAACAACCAAGAAAACTATCATATAAATAACCCTTTCATTTTTAAAATGTAGGACATAAATCTAAATTATAAGCAAATGAATAAATAAATATACTGCAAACTAAAACACTTACAATAGAAATATCACAGCAAACATTATCAGGCCGACGGACAAGTAGCCTTAACTTCAAATGAAAACTCAGTTTTTCAGAGGTTAGAACACAAGCAAAGTAAATATACATTATGTAAAAACAAATAAATAAAATGTATAGCAGCAAACGGACAACAATATGGACTTTTTTTTCCAGAGTTAATTTTCTTCTCATATTATGAGAAAGGAACACGATCTTATCCATGTTTTCAGGGAGAAGTAAGCTCTGTGTCTTGCTCACAATAAAAGATGCACTCGATGGCATGGACTTGGAAGTTGTTAAACATGTCGTGCAGTAAGCGCGGTACTAATTTAGCTTCCACACTCCGCACGAATACTTTGATATACACTCACCTAAAGGATTATTAGGAACACCTGTTCAATTTCTCATTAATGCAATTATCTAATTAACCAATCACATGGCAGTTGCTTCAATGCATTTAGGGGTGTGGTCCTGGTCAAGACAATCTCCTGAACTCCAAACTGAATGTCAGAATGGGAAAGATGGTGATTTTAAGCAATTTTGAGCGTGGCATGGTTGTTGGTGCCAGATGGGCCGGTCTGAGTATTTCACAATCTGCTCAGTTACTGGGATTTTCACGCACAACCATTTCTAGAGTTTACAAAGAATGGTGTGAAAAGGGAAAAACATCCAGTATGCAGCAGTCCTGTGGGCGAAAATGCCTTGTTGATGCTAGAGGTCAGAGGAGAATGGGCCGACTGATTCAAGCTGATAGAAGAGCAACTTTGACTGAAATAACCACTCGTTACAACCGAGGTATGCAGCAAAGCATTTGTGAAGCCACAACACGCACAACCTTGAGGCGGATGGGCTACAACAGCAGAAGACCCCACCGGGTACCACTCATCTCCACTACAAATAGGAAAAAGAGGCTACAATTTGCACAAGCTCACCAAAATTGGACAGTTGAAGACTGGAAAAATGTTGCCTGGTCTGATGAGTCTCGATTTCTGTTGAGACATTCAGATGGTAGAGTCAGAATTTGGCGTAAACAGAATGAGAACATGGATCCATCATGCCTTGTTACCACTGTGCAGGCTGGTGGTGGTGGTGTAATGGTGTGGGGGATGTTTTCTTGTCACACTTTAGGCCCCTTAGTGCCAATTGGACATCGTTTAAATGCCACGGCCTACCTGAGCATTGTTTCTGACCATGTCTATCCCTTTATGACCACCATGTACCCATCCTCTGATGGCTACTTCCAGCAGGATAATGCACCATGTCACAAAGCTCAAATCATTTCAAATTGGTTTCTTGAACATGACAATGAGTTCACTGTACTAAAATGGCCCCCACAGTCACCAGATCTCAACCCAATAGAGCATCTTTGGGATGTGGTGGAACGGGAGCTTCATGCCCTGGATGTGCATCCCACAAATCTCCATCAACTGCAAGATGCTGTCCTATCAATATGGGCCAACATTTCTAAAGAATGCTTTCAGCACCTTGTTGAATCAATGCCACGTAGAATTAAGGCAGTTCTGAAGGCGAAAGGGGGTCAAACACAGTATTAGTATGGTGTTCCTAATAATCCTTTTTGTGAGTGTACAGCTAATATTGTTGCACATTTATGCAGGTTAAAATTAATTATAGAGTGAGTGGCCATGTAAAGTGGCTAACATTAGACTGCTACTTGAATGTTTTAAAAGATAAGCCATCTTTGAGGTCACACGTCACCCTTTTCTGGTCATTCTTTACCCTATCAAAATGTTTCCACATTTTGGATTTTCTGCCTGACGTATAACTGCATGGACCAGCTGAGTTAGTAATCGGTCACTGTGTGTAATAATCAGAATCAGAATCAGAATGAGCTAACACACAAGGAATTTGTTGTGGTTTTTCAGGAGCTCTGGGTACATAAATACATGCATACATATATGACACTAATAGAAAGAACATTTAATAAATGCTTTTTTAAAATAATAATAATAATAATAATAATAAAGTGGTATACATCTGGAACAGAAGACGTGTACAGATTTGTGCATTATGTACTGTATATACAGCTGTATAAATAAAAATGTTTATGTATTTACATAATATCTAATTAATGTCTCTAGGGCTGCAACTAACGATTATTTTGATAATCAATTAGTTGGCCGATTATTTTGTCGATTAATCGGATAAAAGGCCCTTTTTTTTTTTATTTATTTTTTTTTTTGACAAAACACACTATTACACATCCTGCCCAATGCTGTCCTTCAAACAAACATGTCAGCTGAGTGCTATGAAAACATACATAGTGAATATGTCTACCATTACATAAATTAACCATAAAAATTAACCAACAATAAAACAAACAAAAATAATAATAATAAATAACAGGGTTGTAGTTATTCAGTGGTAACCACAAATTAACCATGGTTTTGATTCAAATCCATAGTTTAATTATATGGTATTTGTGTGGTTATACAAATGGTAATCAATATGGCAAAAACATGTTTTTATTATAATAAAACCATGTTTTTGCCATACTGATTACCATGGTTTTACTATCTAATAGAACCATGGTTAATTTTCATAAGGGTATGTTTGTGCTATACATTGTGCAAAAAGTTACTAAGCAAAAGGAGTTTAAATCCCCACATTAAAATTATATTAAAGAAAAACAAAAATCAATGTTGGCAGATAAGAGGAATGTTCTGCAGGACCACACACACACTCTCTATGGACACAGTACCTGTTACTGTAATTTCTTTATCCTGTAGAAACGTCTTGCATGTATATTCAAATTACATGCTGTTATCCCTTTACAGTTACTACTTGAATTACATGATGACTTTTAAAACTAAATTGAGCGCCCAACAGCAGATATTTCAGCTAAATTAATGTTTTTGCGCTGAATATTAATGGTCTCTCTCTCGACTGCTTTGTCTGTTTGACACACACACGCCACGCCGGAGCTCGTTCAGTGAAGTTTGAAGTTTAACACAGACTGTCAGGATGCGCTTTCATGCAAAATGGAAATACTCACGTGAATTAGTAGCATTTACAGATGAGGATATAACTACTGTTCTCTATATAGATCAGAGGATATAACCTGTAAAATGAACGTTTTGCGCTGAAGACGCACGCACGCATATCTGTCAAAGTGCATGACAGGGTATGTTAAGCGCTAATGCATTCGCTTGAAGGAACTTGGATCATATACCTTTCCCACATCAGCTCACTCTGTTTCCACTCAACTATTCCTAGATGCACATTTTGTCCATAAAAATGCGTTATTCAGTGCTGTAATTTGGTGCGACTGGTGGAAGCTTATCTTGCACAGAGGGCAGACCCAACTAATCGAAAATGAGCATTATTGATGATTTTCATTATCGATTATTATCGATTTTATCAACTAGTTGTTGCAGCCCTAAATGTCTCACTAAGTGTTGAGGTATGAATTATAGAAATGGGTAGTAGTTGCTGTTATTTGTTTAAGCTGGAGATAGCATTGGGGAAAAAACTGTTTTTATGCCTAGATGTTCTAGTGCACAGAGATCTGTAATGTCTGTCTGACGGCAGAAGTACAAACAGGTTGTGGCTGGGGTGAGCGGAGCTGATGATGTTACCGGCCCGTTTCTTCACTCTGGAGATGTACAAGTCCTGAAGGTTGGGCAGGTGCACACCAATTATTCTTTCAGCTGTCCTAACAGTCCGTTGCCATCTTTTTTTTGCTGGCTGACACAAACCAAACAGTTATAGAAGTGCACAGAACCGACTCAATAACAGCTTAGTAAAACTGTCTCATCTGCGCCTTTGGCAGGTTAAACTTTTTCAGTTGACGAAGAAAGTACAACCCCTTTTTCACAATGGAGTCAATGTGACTGTCCCACTTCAATGTGACTCATCAGGTCCTGGGGGGAGTGCAGGGTGGGCTTTCCTAAAGCCCACAATCATCTCCACAGTTTTGAGCATGTTCAGCTCCAGGTTGTTATGACTGCACCAGACAGCCAGCTCAACTTCTTGTCTGTAAGCAGACTCATCTCCGTCTTGAATGAGGCAGATGACTGTGGCGTCGTCTGCAAAATTCAGGAGCTTGACAGAGTGATCTTTAGAGGTGTAGTCATTTCTGTAGAGGGAGAAGAGAAGAGCAGTGGGGAGAGCACACACCCCTGAGGAGAACCTGTGCTGATGGTGAGGGTTCTAGATATGAGTTTTCCCAGCCTGACTAGCTGCTGCCTGTCTGTCAGGGTGTTGATGTTCCACTGACAGATGGATGTGAGTTCAGAGAGTCAGTTTATTCAGGAGGGTATCCAGGATGATGGTGTTGAAATCGGAGCTGAAGTCCACAAACAGGATCCTAGCATATGTTCCTGGTTTGTCCAGGTTTTGCAGGATGTAGTGCAGTCCCATGCTGACTGCATCATCCACAGACCTGCTTGCTCAATAAGCAAACTGCAGGGGCTCCAGCAAGGGTCCAGTGATCTCCTTTAGGTGGGCCAACACCAGTCTCTAAAATGACTTCATGACCACAGGCGTCAAAGCAACAGGTCTGTTGTTATTTAGTCCTGTGATTGGTTTGGTTTCTTTGGTACGGGGATGATGGTGGAGCGTCTGAAGCAGGAGGGGACTTCACACAGCTCCAGTGATCTGTTGAAGATCAGTGTGAAGATGGATGACAGCTGGACAGCACAGGCTTTGAGTCAGGCTGGTGAGACACCGTCTGGGCCTTTGGCTTTTCTTATCTTTTTGTTTCCTGAAGACCCGGCATACATCCTCCTCACAGATCTTAAGTGCAGACTGAGAAGCAGTAGGGGGGGAGGGGGTGTTGATGGTCAGAGCGGGTGTGGGGTGTGAGACCTGGCTTTTCAAACCTGGAGTAAAACACATTCAGATCGTCAACCAGTCGTTGATTCTCCACAGTGCTGGGGTATGGTGTCTTTTAGCTGGTGATGGCTTTCAGTCCCTTCCACACCGATGCAAGGTCGTTAGCTGAAAACGGGGTTTTCAGCTTTTCAGAGTAGCTTCTCTTAGCTACTCTTATCTCCTTATTCAGTGTGTTTTTGGCCTGTTTGCACAAGGTTTGTCCCCACTCCTGTAGGCATCCGCTTTGGCCTGGTGAAGCTGTTTGAGTTTTGCAGTGAACCATGGCTTATCGTTGTTATGTTACATATGTCCTGGTGGGAACACGCATGTCCTCACAGAAGCTGATGTAGGATGTCACTGTGTCAGTGAGCTCATTCAGATCAGTGGCTGCAGCATCAAAAACACTCCAATCAATGCAGTCGAAACAGGCTTGTAAATCCTGCTCTGTTTGGTCCATCTCTTTACAGTTCTTACTACAGGCTTAGCAGATTTAAGTTTCTGCTGGGAGAATATGAACCAAACTGTCTCAATGCTACTCAGGGCATAGAGTAATACGCATCTTTTTAAAACAGTGTAGCAATGGTCCAGTATGTTACTGTCCCTGGTGGGGCATGTGATGTGGTCAAGTCAAGTCACCTTTATTTATATATAACGCTTTTTACAATGCTGATTGTTTCAAAGCAGCTTCACAGTGTTAACAGAAAAATAATGCAACAGAATTTGATTCGGCTGTACAGCCGCTCTGGAGAAAACTGTGAGAGCTCAAGTACTGGGGAACTAAACCATTTAGTGCTTTGTAAGTATTTAGCAAGATTATAAAATGTATACGATGTTTAATAGGGAGCCAGTGCAGTGTTGACAGAACCGGGCTATTATGGTCATACTTCCTGGTTCTAGTAAGAACTCGAGCTGCTGCGTTTTGGACCAACTGCAGTTTATTTATTATGCGAGCAGGGCAACCACCCAGTAGAGCATTACAATAATCTAGCCTTGAGGTCATAAACACATGAACTAACTGTTCAGCATTTTGCATTGAAAGCATATGCCGTAATTTAGATATATTTTTAAGATGGTAGAATGCAGTTTTACAGATGCTAGAAACATGCTTTCAAATGAAAGATTGGTATCAAAGTGCTGTCTGTATTTAGGCATTTTGCAGGTGAGATTAGTTTAATAAGATCAGAATCATTCTCTTGTACTGACCCCAAACTTTTGATCTGTAGTGATATTTTTATATGTACACTATTTTTTATTTTTTATTTATAAAATGTATTGGTTAACCTTAGTTTCTATTAATCCATTTTACACATTCTAGTAACTTTACACATTCTAGTAAAGTAACTTTGCAACTACATGTCAACTAACACTCCTTAGATAGTTAGTAGACTGTTTATTTAATATCTGCTAACACTTGGTCCCCCAACAGACATTCTACTGACTAGAAGTAACTTTTCAACTACGCGTCAACTTATTCTAGTAACCTAAACCCTAACACCTAGCCATAACCATAACGGTCTACTACAGCCTGCTAATATTCTGAGAGTTAGTTTTTTATTTTTATGCAGAGTTACATTCTGTTTTGATCCTGTTTGCACTGTAAAAGTCCAATAAGCAAGCAGATATCAAAAATAAATAAAAAGAGAATTACATGCACTATGAAAGAGACAACAAATGAAAGGGAAATGGATAGTGAAAGGGCTGTTTATTTTCCTGTATTTAACTATGTTGTCGATTTCGATTCACTGTGTCACAGTGACTCTCTCTTGACTCTTTGAATATGGAAATTTTGGATGTTTGTGTGTACGACAAGATTAGGGACGGATAACAGATGCTGCACATCTTGTCTGTGTGTGTGATGGGGGACTGGGGTGTGGTTTATGGTGTGAAGTATGTTCAGATAGTGATAATGTAACATTTTCATTGGAGAACTGCCCTCATGGTGCTATCTGATGTGAATACCTGAACTGCATGCAGGAGTGGTGTACGTGTGTACCGCAGCATCGACTAAGATGGCACTGCCAATGCATGGCATTGTTTTTGTGTCTGTGTTCGTTATAAAATCCTTAAAGGCATAGTTCACCCAAAAATTTTGTAATCATTTACTCACCCCCATGTTGTTCAAAACCCAAAACACTAAACTTATTTTTGGGTAAACTATCCCTTTAAACTGAGTCTTTCATGTTTCGAGAGTGGACTAAAAATAACTGTAATATTCTAGACCTTGCTAATAGCTTGTCAAAAAATGTGAATAGGACTTGCAAAACTTACCACCATGTTAGTAATGTAGGTTGTTTGCTAGGGCATTGCTTTTCAGTTGCTAAGAAAACATGTCAGATGTTGCATGTTGCTTCTCGACCAATCACCACTTTCCTTCTTTAACAACGTGCATGATGTCATCAAGAAGGCGGAACTAGCGACTGTCTAATGGAAACAGAAGCATAAACAAACAACTGAAGTATTAGCTTAATGCTAATTCCAGATCTCACCGGGTTGCTGAAGCACCTCCACTATCATTTTCCAGCATTTATCTTTTGTCACTCTGTCATGTTAGTTCTTCTAGGAAACATTAAGACAGAAGTATTGTTGCAAATAGCTTCACAAACCTTTCCTCCATTGCATAATTCAACCTAGCAGCACCAATACCATCATCTCTCTTTTTGCCATGTTTTAAATCTGTGTACGGAAGAGCTTCTGTGCTCCTATTGGTCAAATTCAGTGTCAGATGTGACACAACTCATCTTGGAGGACCGGAAAAAACCTGTCGGGACATTGTGAAGCACCACAGGCACGGCATCGGTTGTCATCCACTATGGCTGCATCCGAAAGTTTAAAGACCTCCTGTGGTGAAAATCGAGTTTTTAATGTTGTTTTTTATGTGGTGTTTTTAATATGCTTTTTGACAAACCATGAGCAAATTCATAACTCTACACCATTGCTGAGTATTTTCTCCGAACCAAAGACGGTTTCAAATATTGTGTTTCTTATGTCACAAACTACCTTGTATCCAATCACGTCAACGTGCGGGCAGGGCTTTAGCATATCATCGTTACTATGCTGCAAAGCAGGGGAGTCTCGAGAAGCCAGGTCATCCCGGTATATTTTTCTGTTGATATGAAAAATTGGGTACCTGTAGTAATATAGCAGGTGCATTTTATATATGATGTATATTATGATGTTATGATGAACTATATGCCTTTCTCCACTGACGTTCAAAGCGTTTCTAAGGATGCTGATTTTTAGATATGGTTACACATGGTTTGTGTAACATTAGTAAAACATAATTAGTTGTTTGATAACGTATTCAAGTAAAAGGCTAATCATATTAATTGTCGTTATGTGTCCGACTTTGTAAAGTGCGATACCTTTGTGCAGTGTTTATTACAGTAACTTGAGTAAAAGTTGGGATTGAGCTGGTGGGATTGAGTTGAGGTGGGGCTAATTTGTATATCCATTGATCTGCATATACTAAATGAAGCAAGGGTGTAGTTACATTCAAGCTATTTTAAGGCATGAAGAAATTTTTTTCACAGGAAAAAAAAAATAATTATGAGTTTTAAGGGATACAATTATTGACTACAGGGGGACTTAAAAATGCTGCCTTCAGAGGATGCATTCCAATGTAGAAAGAATTAAGGCATGTCAGAATCCAATGTTAGCTTCCCTTCCTGTCTCCTTGGATACCTTCATCTGATCAATTTTTCAAGGCAACTTGGATGTATCCTTCACTGCCTTTGATATCCTACAATCCTGTGCTTTCCATTCTGTGACAGTTGAGCTAAAAAGTTGCAGTTGGTGATCAGATCATCGGTATTGTGATAGTGTAGTCTGAACCCGTCATAAGACTGGTCATAACTTTTTTTTTTTTTTATGTCAGTTACATAATGTAGATTGCTCTAATTTGAGTCAAAATTAGAGCAATTTCCCCAAGTTTTAATTTATAAACTAGCATCTAGATATTACCCACCAAAAAGTCTAATCACAATTTGAGGTGTAAACCATCTCTGTAGTACAAATAATTAATCACTTTAACTTTCCTTTGGACATTACTGACCATAAGCAAATGTAACAGTGTGTTTATGTTTAAACAGAAAACCGATATGGCTAGAGAAAGTGAAATACAAAAAAAAGCCTGTGGGTGGGAGGAAAACAGGTTTCAGATGTTGTTGTCTCAGGCCTGAATTAAAGACTTTTTGTTTTTCTGTTAAAGCGGATGTAAGCCTACATAAAAATAGCTTCACTGTATGTACACCTTCCTTAACACAACACACCCACAATCCTTGATTTGCATTACAGAGAGTTGATACCAGGATGAAATGAAGAAGTGTGTCAGTACAGTGTTTCAAAGTGCCATTTTGATTACAAAACCAGCTCTGCTGAGTAAAACGCTTGAACCCTGCAGAGTTCACTTAAAAATCCCTGTTGACATAACTTACTGGTTCCCTTTAGAAGCCAGCTAACGAGGAAAACAGATTGAGCAGCACTAACCTAACCTGACGCATCTGCGACTTTTTTCAAAAAGTCCTAGGTAACATCCAGGTTCCACGGGGAAATTAATCCACTGTGTGTTTTGAAAACATTAAATCAGATCAGCAGACATACTGCACTCAATGTGGGTCTTCCACGCGCACACACACATGCTCTCGAGGTAGTGTTTACTGATTCAGCCCTCTAACCATTGTCTTAGAATTGAGTCTTTTGTTGTTGTTGTTTTTAACTGAGCGCAGTCCAATATTTATTTATATATATTTCTGAAAGCAGTCCCAGTCTGATTTGATTTTGTTTTGTTTTGAAAAACAGCCCAATTATTTATTAAATTTTTTCCCTACCCTCTTTGGTGACAGAGAAAATGTACTTACAAATGAGAAATGAGATTTTAAAAAGTCAACTAATAATATGTGCATATAAAATAAATGTCAAATTAATATAAAGACACCAGACAGAGGTATTTGTGTAATTTGTGTAATGGTGCTCTTTAACTTTTCTTGCACACCAAATAAACCTGAGCATTTCTCAAACTGCATCAGAGTGGAAGAGAAGCATTAATTCCTATATTACCTTTCCTCAGATATTGTTTTGCTGGTAGCTCCACCTACAGTGAGACCTCATTGGTCTAAAATACCACTCTGTGTAACCTCTGCATAACTGTGTATTAAACATTTTAGGTATATCCTGATTTGCATTTGAGAGTATTAATCTTGCATGTTTTTTGTTTTCAGTATTAACAAGCAAATTTTTTGTCACATCATCCTACCTGGTTTAGTACATGTTGTCATTGTGTGTGTGCGTGTTCCTCCTCTGTTGTGCATTGCTGCCAAAGGTCTGGATTTAGTGAACGCTTCAATCAGCCTTGAAACACCCACTCACACAAGCTTTGTTTCTTCTTTAAGGAAAAGCCTATAAAAAAAGTCAAACTGATGAGACAAATGAGCTTAATTAGATTCAGATTGCGTCCAGACTTTCCAAATCTTCTCATAAAATCATCCGCCCACAAATTGGCTTTTAAAACATTTCCTTGCAGTCTTATTTGACAGTCGACCCAACGGCCTTAGTGTGTCAAAGGTCAGCATCTAGCACTGCATTCAGGCCGTGTGCTGGTGTTTGTTTTTGCATGTTTCTTTTCTAAATGTGTGCACGGCTCTCTGTACGCTGAATTATGGACCTCTATGGGGTGTTTATTTTTGCCCTTAGCCGCTGCCATCGGTTTGTGGTCGGTCACAAGTTGTGTAGTTCGTCACTATAAATATACACACTTTCCTCCGAGGGCGCAGAAGAGGCTGTCCGTCATGGGCCTTCCCACCCGACGGCACAAGCAGGCCTGGGCTAGATGTGTGGGATACAGGGTGTGGGCCGCTAGTGTCGGGGGGTGTCCGCAGCTTGAAGGCCAGGCCTGGTATTTCATGGTCAAACTTGTTTTGCCCTGTGCCTCTCCCTCCCAGGGCATAATGAGTGGCTTCCACATTGCGGCTGTATCCCAGTAAAGAGACTATTTCAGCCTTCTGTACACTCTTTAACCGGGCATGCATAGAGCCATCTACTATCCTTTAATTTATGTCTCTCTCTATAGACTGTTATATGCAAGGATGTTAATTGAACTAATAAATAAGAAAGACATCTTTCAGATTAAGAAAGATGAACTAATGAAGAATCTGATCTGTCTTTCTAATTTGTCTGGTGTCTTTCCAATTGCTATGTCTGATCTCTATCTGATCCCTCTGTGAATTTTCTGTCTAATGCCTTTTTGGTTTTATATGTCTGATTCCTGATGAATCTGTCTGATGTCTCTCTTTGATGTCTCTGTCTTATCTCTCTTTGATCTGATACCTCTAGGATTTATATTTTCTGATCACTGATTTATCTGTATCATTTCAGTCTGATCTCCCTCTAATCTACCTGATCCCTTGTGATTTATCTCTCAGATTTTTCTATTTGATCTTTTTTAATGTCTCTGTCTGATCTCTCTGATTGATCTGTCTGAATTTTCTTTTTGATCTCTATCTGATCCCTCTCTTATTTGACAGATCTCTATTTGATTCTGTCTGATGTGTCCTGTCTGATCTCTGTATGATTTATCTGTCTGAAATATCTCTTTGATCTGTCTAATCTCTCCCTGATTCCTCATTCGGATCCCTCTTATTTATTTATCTGATCTCCAATTTATGTATCTGATATCTCTCGTGTCTCTGTCTGATCTCTATCTCTGATTTATCCGTGTTTGATTTTTCTGTCTAATCTCTTTGGTTGCTATTTCTGGTCTCTTTCTCCGTTTCCCTATCTGATCTCTCCATCTCTGATCTATGATCACAATTAAGGGAAAAAGTAAATGGGATAAAATACTTGGCAAGATAGCAATGGGTACACAGACTCTTATCTCTGTCTGATCTCTCTTTATGAACACTATCTTTTTCTCCAACTTATTCTCATAGTAAAGGTGTGCAATCTCCTTCACAGGTGCTGTCATTGTTACGTTCCTACCTGACAGACACACACAGACCCCAGTCAGGAAATAAACAGGACTGTGACCTCTCCAGTGCCATTTTTCCACGGCTGTGGCTCGCCACAAGGTGGGTACTGTCAGGGTTATACATTGGTCACTACTTTTTTCATTTTATGCATATATATCAGCAAAAACAGTGTGCGTAAGAGTAAGTAATTTTGGTTTGGCTTTAGCTAATAACATTCTTTTACAAAATAACATAGCAACTCGTTGGTGTATAAATTGAGCTCTCTGTGTTCTGAGCTCCTGTTTCAAAGGCTGCTCTCTGCTCACTGACCCAGCACACAGACAGCAGCGCTGCAGGGAGAGTGACACGACCACGTGCCCTTTGACCACTCTCACTCATGCTGATGCTTTATAACAAATGAGGGAGAGAGATTTTGTGTTAGTTGAGTAAGATGGAACAAGTTAGCAATGAAATGTTAGCCTACTGGACAGTATACACTGTATGCTGCCTGCTAGAAAAGCATGTGAAACCACAATTGTATGCTACATTGTCTAATGACAGTGCTACACTATATTGCCAAAAGTATTGGGACACCCCTCCAAATCATTGAATTCAGATGTTCCAATTACTTCCACGGCCACAGGTGTATAAAATCAAGCACCTAGGCATGCAGACTGCTTCTACAAACATTTGTGAAAGAATGGGTCGCTCTCAGGAGCTCAGTGAATTCAAGCGTGGTACTGAGGTTGCCACCTGTGTAACAAGCCCATTCATGAAATCTCCTCACTACTAAATATTCCACGGTCAACTGTTAGTGGTATTATAACAAAGTGGAAGCAATTGGGAACAACAGCAACTCAGCCACGAAGTGGTAGGCCATGTAAAATCACAGAGTGCGACCAGAATTCAACTTTCTGAAGAATCAATAGCTACAGACCTCCAAACTTTGTGTGGCCTTCAGATTAGCTCAAGAACCATGCGAAGAGAGCTTCATGGAATGGGTTTCCATGGCCGAGCAGCTGCAACCAGCCTTACATCACCAAGTGCGCCGGATGCAGTGGTGTAAAGCACACCGACACTGGACTCTAGAGCAGTGGAGACGTGTTCTCTGGAGTGACGAATCACACTTCTCTGTCTGGCAATGCGATGGACGAGTCTGGGTTTGGCGGTTGCTAGGAGAAATCAAATTATTTTATGTCAGCTAGTTGGCACAGCAACATTTCTAATTTTCATTTATTTGAATTTAATGTACTAAAATAACTTAAACTAAAACTGAAATAAAAAATTACAAGAACTGTATAGACATTAAAACCACCATAGTTGGTTGGTTGGTTGGTTGGTTGGTTATTTTTATTTTTGTAACCCAGTTTTCTGTTAAATGACTAACCTTTTAGAAGTTAAAACAAATAATGAGTCAAGAAGGAGATGAATGATGTAGTTTCTGATTCATTCCTAATACTGGAAAGGGAATGTCAAGTTGAGTGCATTTTGGGATACTGGCATACATTGTGCTCTTGAATATTGCATATTTTGGCAAATGTAGTAGGTTATCCAAATAATCCATGCATAGAGAAAATGTTCACACTGTGTACATTCTGCATACTGCATTTCTAATAAGGCTAGTATAGTAGTATACCATTCCAAACATATACAAAGATGGGATGAAAATGGCAAAATAATGAAAGAGAAACTGGAGATGGAGGGATAAAGATGAAATGACAGAGATCCAAAACATCTGACCATATTTCCCCATAATCCTTAGTTTGGTAATTTGTTGAATTCTGAGTAATATTTTGTGTTTAAAGAGCAACAGAGGAACACAAAAAGATGAAGCCAGGCATTCAAAGAGAGGGAGAGTTTGTGTTATTAATATCTCAGTGATGAAATACTGACGTCAACCCTGAACACTGGCCCTCTTGTTCTTGCCCATGCCCATGAGCGTTTGCTGTGCACACACACACATGCATACATAACTGATTTAGTCTTCCATATACTTACCGCTGTTTCTATCCACCTACACACACACACACACACACACACACACACACACACACACACACACACACACACACACACACACACATATGTATGTATATATATAAACCCTCACCCACAAATGTTACCCCAGCAGTTTGTCTGAGATGCAGGGCCCAGAATTCCCTTTGTGCCCATGGGCAGCACATGTGATGCTTTATCCTTAGCATCTACAATCAGTGTGAACTTAATTGTTCTGCTCTCTATTGCAGTCAGGATACATTATCAGTGTATCTCTCTGACTATAATACAGTGGCTCAAGTGTTTTGTCCTTGCCTCGTCCTTGCCTCGTCCTTGCTTGGTTGTTGTTGGGTTTTTTTTCATGTTTTTTTCTGCACTTCTGGATGCATTTCCTATTTTTGACAGTAGATGGTGATATAAATTTTCCCACAGGCATAAAACATGCATTGGAGATCCTTCTGAGACTAACCGTAATAAATAAATATATAGTCATTAAGTTAATTGTTAAAATTAGCTAATTGCTAAAAAAATATATATTTTTACTCTTCATTTTGTGAATTAGACTCTTTCTGCATTTGCCTAAATTTCTACATTAAAATTTCAATGGTGACATTCTCCTTCAAATATCCCCCCTCTGTTTCTTGTTGTTTGTTTGTTTGTTTGTTTGTTTGTTTGTTTTATCCCACCCTGTGCATGTAACACTTAAAAAATAAAGTGACTATTCTGTACAAATGCAACAAAATGCTAAAGTATAAAATAATCATCAACTTATTCTCTCTCACACACAAATTGACAGGCGGAATCTGTGTCTGGTAACACGTGGTGCGTTTCTAGACCTGCTGGGCTGTCTTTGTGGTTGTATTCCAGTTCCTGTGTCAGGTAAGAGCTCAAAACACCATCTGTAGCAAAGTAAGTGTAATGTGCTTTTTTTCCAAATGTACAACTTCCAGTCTAGTTTATATACCAAGGAAATGTGGAGTCTGCTTGAGTGTGTGTTATTTTCAGTGTGCTGGAGGCCTGTGGGTCTTTGAATAAGAAAAACGCTAAACTGTCTCTGACAGATGGTACAATTGTGCCCGTGTGACCCAGTTAAAAGGGGCGGACCTGCGTGTTTGCGTGCCCCATGTGTCGCACACATGTGGGCATGGTGGCGGTGTTTATCATTTTAAAACAAGCATACTCTTACAGTCTCACCCGCCTGCCATCACTTACATAACAAACGATGGGCACACTCACTCACACACACACACACACATGCCTTGTGCTGTGCAGAGATTTATTTTTACACTCTGCCCTGTACTCTCAGTCTTAACACCCTCTTAATCTCTGTCTACCTTTCCTTTCATTTCTCTTAACATAAATTTCACTCTATCTATCTCTATATTTCACACTCTGTCTGGCATTTTTCTTTCTCAGTTTAAGGAATCACCTATAAATAAAAACTGTCAAAATTCTCAAAGCCATATGTCTTACTTTCTGCTGGATAATACAAAAAGAGATATTAGGCTGAATGTTCACACTGTTCTTTTCCATACTATGAAAGCAGATGACAAAAAGGAGCTGTCAAGTTAAAATGATAAAAAAAAGACTTATGTAGATGTTATATTTAATTTCTATATTCCAAGTTTTCTGAGGTCATATAACATCTTAGTGAGAAACACCAAAATTCAGTTTGTTATACACTGAAAATCTTCCCCTATACAATAGCTCCTAAATGTGTTTGTGCTTGCTCATATTCAAAATGTCCATGTTGTGTTCAGTAGAGAGACATGTAAGAAACAATGCTATTTGTTTTAATTGACATCAAACCCAATGTAGGACTTCAGAAGACTTGGAATATACATTACTGTAGCACAGAAGGCAATTTTTTCTTTTTACACAGAAGAAAGTAATATGCCATTGGAGCAAACATTACTGATTTTTTTGCATTTTGAACATTTTCATGTAATTCTAATGACTGTAATGCAAAGAAATTTTTTACATTTAAAAAATGATTAAAAGGAGCAATAGATATCACAGCATATTTACTGTAATACATAAACCCCAATGTATTCAAGTTATGAGAAGCGCCATTAAAGATGAGAGTTTCAAAAAAAGTTTTACCAAACATAAATAAAACATTTGGACACATTATGGTAATGAGACGTTGGGTGGAGAAAGAAATTTGACTAATTGTCATTAAAATAAGTGTATTAAGTAATAAATCATTAAAATAATCTCTCTCTCTCTCTCTCTCTCTCTCTCTCTCTCTCTCTCTCTCTCTCTCTCTCTCTCTCTCTCTCTCTCAGTAGGAGCTGAAATTTTCTGGCCAGTTCTTACATGTATTCCCATCCTGATGCACTCCTCACTGAAACAGGACGTGTGTGTGTGTGTGTGTGTGTGTGTGTGTGTGTGTGTGTGTGTGTATAGGTGGGTATGAGGCCAAGTGCTCTAAGTAGTTTGCCTCTGACACTTTAAGCAGAGATTGTGATGGTGTTTTTACTGGCGATGCTTTAGCTAGGCATGAGAAGGACGGCTGTGCGGATCAAACACTGTACCGCTTGAGAAATGCTCCCTCAACATACTACCAACAAATTCTCTCTCTCTCTCTCTCTCTCTCTGATGGCCATTCAAACCATAATTGTGGCACAAATTGTACTGTATTCCCCATATTTCTGTCTCTCAGGTGAATAAATTGTGAATAACACGCGCACACACACTCGTCAGTAGGTGGTTGGCAATGTAGGGGTCGCCCACTGTGGGAAAGCATGCTCACATCTGTTCTGCACGTTCCTCAGTCGTCTGGGTTTTGTTTTTCACAGTTTGGGTAATGATGGCAGAGCATGATGTAAAATCCATGTGTTCGCGCACGTTGCCGCTTGTGTGTATCGGTGTGTGTTTACTACTGTAGTGAGTACAGACGGCCCACTGTTTTCCTGCACCATAAAATCTAGCTGAACACTTAGAAACAAAAAGATCGCACATGTACTTTAACAGCTATTGCGTCGTAAATGTGCTTGGGCTGTAGTACTGTATTTCACAGAATTATTGAGTGTTCCATCTTATATAAATTGAGAAAGTGTTATGAATAACTGAAGGGATGGAAAAATGTTATGTCATCATTTACTAGGGCAGGGTTGACTGTCAATTAATGGATTTGAATCCATATTCATTTATATGAACCGGTTTGGGTTCTTAAATCCCAAGAACGATCTGGGGTTTTCTGTTGATGTGTGAACAAATATTCACTAAACAAATGTTTTAAATGTTTGTGTACAATTCTGTTTTTTTTTTTAGCAAATAAAACTAATAGTCTGGACTGTTGTTAACTTTAACTTTTAATATTATAGTGTTTTACCAACTGACATGGTTTCCTGTCTAGTTTACAACTTTAGTTTAGAGAGACTTTTTTCCTTAAGAAAAATTGACACGTACTGTACCTGATCTATATCCAGATTAATCGATATTGAATGGACCTGAAATCTTAATTTGATTGAATCAAAAGCTTGTAAACTAAAATCGAATCATGAAATTTGTCATTACCCAGCCCTATTTTTACTCGCCCTCATTTTGTTCCAAACCTTTTTAAAAAACATGTTTGAAGAATGTTCACATTTTCTATACAGTAAAAGTGTATCGTTATCAGAGGCTCTCAAACTTCAAAAAGGACAAAAAAAGCACATAAAAGTGGTCCAAATGACTGGATATGGTGTATTTGAAGCCTTCTGAAGCCATACAATAGCTTTATGTGAACAATAAACCTCCAAAACAGGGAAGACGTTGGGTTCAGAGCAACATTAGGATGATTAAATGATGACAGTTTTAATTTCTGGATGAAATATCCCTTTACATGTGTCTCTTCTCAGGGTCTGATGGGTTCTAAAGAGAATGGCCTCTCCAGGCTGTGAGAGTGTTTTGCCAGTGTTTGATTTCACTGCAATGGGCTTTATTTTCTATTGCCAGTGACTGTAATATTGCTATTTTTATGAGAGAGCAAAATCTGGTCATTGAGACTTGGTGGTCGTGGCATTGATGAAACCACAGCTTTCTCTGAGTCATGCTGGGGTGACGGGTGTGTTTGTATGTAATGCCTTGGATGTCTCACTGGGCTGTTTAGGTTTTCATAAAGATTCCAGCACATCCCCAGAACTGCTGTCTCCAAACTCAACACACATATTGTCTGCCCTGCTGAGAAATGCCTTTCATTTCCGGGAGTAATCATTATCATGGTCCTCCATCTCTCCAGAGGGCCAACGATATTAATAAATGCCATAGCGAAGCGTCCTTTCTATCCACCGCACACCCTCTTCACTCTCATTTCCTTTCTTCCCCATTCTGTGTTTCTGTCTCTGTGTGTTGGAGGAAAACAGACATAATGTAAAAGAGAAATAAATCAGCATTGTTAACCAAAGTCTGTCTCATGACTGACTAGTTCTCGTCTCCCTCCCTCTATTAATGATGTTTTTCTCCTGGTGTGTTGTTCTGTGGTAATGAGTACTTGGCCTGAGTTTAAAGGCTTGAGAATGGTTACCATCACTCCTCTTATGACCCACTACAGTTTTGTTTCTACTTCATTTCACTTTTCTCTCGCTCTGAATAACTGCGGCATTCTTGGTTTATTTTCTGGAACCTGTAGGATAGCTGTAATTTGAAACTAGTGCCTCTTACATTGTGGAAAAGTGTTTGTTAGAGTAAATTTTCTGCATGGGTTTAAACATCTATCAGACAAAGAATGTCTTTAGGTGCTAATAAATTGCTCCATGCCATTTCAAGGTAAAGGGAAAGCTATTTGGGGATAACTCATGAGGATCGATAAATGGTCCTGTTTTAGTATCAATTAATTTATTTATATAAGTAGTTGTTATGATGTTCTTAATCTATTTTTTTATTATTTATTTTATTATTTTAGTTTAAATATAATTTGCCTTATTTAATTTAAATACGAAAACATTTTAATAGAACATTTTTATAATTAATTTTGTATTAATATTAATATAAAGGGTTAGTTTACCCAAAAAAATTCTGTCATTAATAACTTACCCTCATGTCATTCCCAACCTGTAGGAACACAAATTAAGATATTTTTGATGAAATCTGAGAGTTTTCTGTCCCTCCGTTAACAGCTACACAACTACCACTGTGACGCTTCAAAAAGTTCATAAAAAGATCGTAAAACAAATCCATATGAATTGAGCAGTTTAATTTCTGAAGAGACAGATTTAATTTAGTATTTTATTCATATATAAACATTGATCATCAAACATAAACAGAAGCTCAACTAAACCTGGTTGACCCGTGAGAACAAACCTCATTGGTTCTCGCACATCAAGCAAACATGCTTGAGCTTCCGTCTACCACAAATGATGTGCGAGTTGATGAATGTTTATATGTGAATAAAAGCCTAAATTAAATCTGTTCATCATATCAAGTCGCTCAATTCATATGAATCCGTTTTACGATCTCTTTATAAACTTTTTGATGCGTCAAAGTGGTAGTTGCATAGCTGTCAATAAAGGGACAGAAAGCTCTCAGATTTCATCAAAAAGATCTTAATTTGTGTTCCGAAGAAGAAGGAAAGTCTTACAGGTTTGGAACGACATAAGGGAGAGTAATTAATGACAGAATTTAAATTTTTGGGTGAATGATCCGTTTAAGCTTGCAAAACGCTTAAAACGTAAATCCAACCCTATTTGTCAAAGCACCCTTATAAAATGAATCACCGTTTCCACAAAAATATTAAGTATCACAACTGTTTTTAACACTGATAATAAGAAATGTTTTTTGAGCAGCAAATCAGCATGTTAGAGTAATTTCTGAACGATCATGTGATACTGAAGATTGGAGCAATGATACTGAAAATTCAGCCTTACCATCAAAGTTACTGTAAATTAAAGTTTACTGTAATTTTGAACAAATAAATGCAGCCTTGGTGAGCATTAGACACAAATCCGTCCTTCGGGTGAGACGTTAAACCGAGGTCCTGAGGTCATTAAATATCCCAAATTTGCCCATTGGCCTCTCTCCATCATGGCCTCCTAGTCATCCCCATATACAGATTGACTTCATCATTCGGTCTCCTCTCCACCAATCAGCTGGTGTGTGGTGGCCTTTCTCACGCAATATGGCTGCCGTCGTCCAGGTGGATGCTGCACATTGGTGGTGGTTGAGGAGATTTCCCCCCTTCCATGTAAAGCACTTTGAGTGCCTAAAAAAGCGCTATATAAATGTAACATTATTATTATTATTATTATTATTACAAATTGTAATAGTAATAGTGTATCAAAAATGTACATGGTGCACATTTAATGGACTGAATTGGGAAGATTTTGTGTGGAATATATAACCAAGTCTACAGATGTTTGTGCCTATGACTGAGTGAAGCAAGAAAACATGAGCAAAAGCATGTGGAAGTGTATATATGATAAATGATTCTTTAAATAACTTGCTGTCTGTTTCTTGGGTTGACATTATGTTGCTGATGTCTATGTCATGGTTCTGGTGATGAGGTATTTTCCACATTATTCCTCTTCTCATCACTACAAATGTTTGTCAACATCTCCACCCTGATTTTAAACATGCCTTTCCATCACCCCCTTCTTATAATAATGGTCTGGGTCTGTGTGAACATGTCAACAATTAACATCGTTGAAACAGGTGTTGAGCAATGTCCATGCCCTAAAGAGACAGGCAAGTATGCACACATACAAAATCCCCTCTCACGCTTGGCTAAATTAGAGTGCACAGCACAGTGCTAGATGCTTTAGGTCAATTTGAGCGTGCTCTGAGAAGCGTACGAGAGCTCTTTTGATACTCTGGTGTCACGGTAACCGGGCCCGTCTCTTAGGGAATGCAGTATGGCCCCACCCTCTGGTCCACTCCTTGTTGAATCATGTGCAGGGCCGGATTGGGTTGCATTGTGGGAGTTGGAATGGGTCATTGGAACTTCTTGGATGGAGAAGTGGGCTTTATTTAGCTTTGAGAAGAATATTGTGTTCATAATAATTCAATAAGGAAAAAAGGATGTTTGAGGCTCTGAAAGCACTTGTATTTCCCAGGATGAGCATATAGTGATGTCAAAGTGAAGCTGAATCAATATTTAGTAGTGAAAGTTCAAAGGTTGATCATCTTTCACTAATATACACCAGTCAAAGTAGTTCTCTCATTGCGTTGTACACTTGATATGTCACTTAAGGTAAACCCGTGCTGGCAAAATGAGTCACAATGAGAAATTTGAAGAAATTAGTTCTTATTTTCACATTCTCTATTAAAAGAAATGACTGAGCTACACCTATTTGAAGTTGAAGAGTCAGCAAAGTCAATTTTGAGAAAAATCTAATTTTATTGGTTCAGACTCGTGCCATCAAGAATTCTCTATGAATATTCACAAAGTTGGAATGCTCTGCTTTACAACAATACCATACGTGGTGTGGGGAAGCACCAGTCGTTGAGAAGCGAGCAGAGAAAAACTGAAATTTTTCATGGATTATTAAAACAAAGGAAATATTTAGGAAGGTGCGCCTCTCAGAAAAACCTACAAATAAAGATAATTTTAGATGTTTAATTACTATTTGGAGCAATGAGATCGCTAGACGAGGGCTTAATGAACAAATTTTTGCGTGAACCTCAAATGTTTCACTTGTTTTGCCTGTACCTCGTAATTAGCCTGTGCGCATTGCAGCTAATTTTGCCAGCACAGGTCACAATTATGCTTTAATTTTAGAATATATTTCACTTCTCTCACATGTAATAGAGTCATACATTGTCTACATTCATAGAGTCTCCACTGAAGAAACTACGTGAGGAAACTCTGCACATTCTTATGGCCTCAGAACTTGTGGACCCTCGGGGACCCAACGACATAAACCTCTCAGTCCCTGGAGCCACACAGTACCTGCTGAGTCTGGCTCACATAGCCATCAGCATCTGTGTGGAATCACCTCACCTCTGGGAATGTCCAGAGTCTGACGGGTTTCAGAGAGACCTCCTGGAGCGACTGCTGCAGTGCCCAAACTATGAGGTTCGGCTGTTTGCCCTGGAACAGCTCCTCAAGAGACTTCAGAGGACAGAGGAAAAGTCTCAGCATTGTGGTCAGGGACCCTTGCCCTTTGACCTCAGTGTGTCCAGCCTAACCTCTTTGGCCCTTCACGAGACATACCCGGGGTGTCAAGCCAAGGTGAGGAAACCACCCTTTTGCTCTACACATACTCTACACAACTTATAAAACACACTGCAAAAATTAACATAAAGAAAAAAAAAACTTGCAACTTTACAAATGCTAAACCCTCTACAAAAGCAAGAGGACAATAAAATAACTTTAACAAAAACTACACAAAATTAAGCAAACAATCTTGCTTAATTGTATTTGTGAAATTTACTAGTAGAGTGAAAATTTTTCTACACCATATTTTTTACATCATACAGAAATAATATACTTTAAAAGAATATAGTTAAGGGTGTAACTGAATGTTATACTTTTGGACATTGCAATTAAATAAAAATATTATTTTAAATTTATAATAAATTCAATTAGCTGAATACTGTATGCAATTTCATAATTACTTCTGTTGTAAGATTAACGCGTACTGCCGAATGTACTGACAAGCATGTATCATTAACTAAAATATACTTTAATATAATTTCTGTTGAAACTTGTCATGTTTTAACCTTTGTATTGTTCTTTTCACCATGTTGAAATTCATAAAAACACTGATCACAGAACACTGTGGCCCTGAGATTAGTGAATTCAGCTGTGGAAATGACATACCCTCGTACATGGATTCACTGATTAGCCGAATAAACATCTACACTGTAAAAACCTGCTGGACAAGAGCTACTAATGAAACCAGCTGAATGTCATTTAATTTCCATTCACAGACTCAATACACACAAATGTAATTTCAACTCAGTGCTTTGGCCCTGCAAAGTGAAATGGCAGGCGATTTCCTGTTTAGAAAAAGGGGTCATGTTTCAATTCCTCATAAACACTCAACCAACCATCAATTACCCTCCTGTTTTGCCGTTTCTGTCATTAAGCAACATTCAAACTGACGGGAATCTGCCTTTCTGGAATGGCGTGTGTGTTTGTGTCTGGGGATGCATGTTTTTCTGTGTGTCTGTTGCAGTGATTTTGTGTGTGTGTGTTCTTAAAAGCTGTTTTATTGGCCAACTGTTAATGTTTAAAGTCCTGCTGTTAGGCTCTAGACTTTCGATATGGCCTGGTTTCCATGACAAGTCTACTGTTCCACCAAAGCATTCTGGGAAGTGACTAGGAAAGTTAAAGCTAATTTCCTCTGTGGGCTCAAATGGCTACACTAATAAGAAAATATGCATTGAACTAAAGCCTAGTGCTTCAATCTGTTCTGAAAATATTCATTTTAGTCTTAGGACTAAATCCACACTGGTTTTGTCATGTACTTTAATATAATATAATGCAGTGGTTCCCTACCCCGGTCCTGGAGTACCCCTAACACTGCACATTTTGGATGTTTCTCCTATCTGACACACACATCTGAGGTCTTGGAGTCTTTACTAACAAGCTGATGAGTTGATTAGAGAGACATCTAAACTGCAGTGCTGAGGGTATTCCAGGATCATAATATAAAAGACTGAAATATAATGAGGTACAGAGGTTATAGAAAGTCATTAAAATATCCTTATTTAAGGCTCTTGTGCACTCCAAGAAATAATAATCAACCAAATAAGTCTAAATAATGTCAACAAACCCCTATGAGCTACCTGACCTGTCACGTTAAAGGAAAGGAGAGACGGTGGGGGTCTGAGGAGAAGAAAAACAAGTCTTCCGTTAACTCCCTCTCTCTTCTGAGGCGAGGGTTTGGGGGGAAACCCAAGGGCCAGAGCCGAACCAGATGTGTTTTATGTGCAGGGGGATGGAGGGATAGATGGATGGACGGGGAGGGAGGAATGTTACTGACAGACGGGAGGGTGGAATAAGGGAATGCTCATATGGATGAAAGGAACATGGGTTGAGTAGTTGGCAAATGAAAATATTCACAAAACTTCCTAGACAGACTTCAGCACATTTTATGTCTCCTGCTCTTTGTATGTGATTAGTCAGGTTAGATGCCATATTTATTTTGACATGAAAGAAAATGAGGCTGTGCATGATATATAGGGCCCTATCATACACCTGGTGCCATCTGACGGCAGGCACGACGCAAGTGTTTTTTTGCTAGTTTCAGCCCAACGCAGTTATAATTTTCACGTCCAGCGCCACATGCATTTGCGCCCATCTGTTCACCCATGGGTGTGCTGGTCTGAAAACGAGTTGTTCAGGTGCGTTGTTGGCGCGTTGCTATTTTTAGGCAACTGAAAACGACTGCGCCATTGACCAACACAAACCTGGTCTAAAGTCAATAGTGCAGTATTTTTTGTGCTATTTAAAGGGCACGTTAGTAATATGCGCCTGTAGGTGGGTCCACAACGTGCGTACACTTTGCTTATTACGCACACAGGGCAGCAGCACACAAAAAATAATTTATATTAAAAAAATTAAAGGATTAAAATGTAAAGGATTATTATTGTGTGTACATAAATATAAAAATGTCTACATGTCATAATGGATAGTCATTGCATATATCAGAATTGTGCAAGCAGGCGTCACGAGCAGATCTGTTTCCTCGCGAGAAGCATTCAGTTTTTCCGCTTGCAAATTCTGCAGTGTAAATAGAAAATCCGCCATGGCATGAGCGCAACTGGCTTTTAAAGGGAATGGGAGATGAGACTCTGGTTTATTGCACGTTACGCCCAAAACACACCCATGACTCATTAAGAGAATAGGGACAACCCTTTTAGACCATTTTTCCCAGCATTAAACTAGCAAAAGTGGATTCGGAAAAATAATGCAACAGAATTTGATTCGGCTGTACAGCCGCTCTAGAGAAAATGATGATGTCACCCAGCTTTTTTCAATTATCATATAGTGTCAATGCGGGCAGATCAGTAATATAGTTAAAATTTTAGTGTCCCCAACTGAGCAAGCCAAATGACCATGACTTTCTCTTGGTGTTTCACAGGTTTTGCAAGTTCTTGCTGTCCTCCCACTTAATTTCCTGCTGCCCTGGAGAGATGGGATGATGTCTTTGAGCTGTCAGGAGGTTCTAGAGCATTTCCTCACACTGCTGGAGACCTCGGCACACAGGTGAACCATGTAGATCAAACTATATTATCTATATTTATATTTTTTCCATTGACTTTTAAATTATTGCAGAAAATAAGCTTTGTGACCAACAAAAGATTATGATTCTTACATGTTTTGTTAATCTTGATAAATGAACACAAAAGCCCAAATCCACTAGTTGACCACTAGTCCAACCAATGGCAGAGGTGGGGAATGTTCCCATTAGCAAAATTTCACATGCAAAAAATGTCTAATGTCTGTTGTCAGTAGTGTAGCAATGTATGAAGCACAGCTCACAGAATTCACTTTCAAAACAAGCAGTTTTGTGCACGAGTGAAATCTGCATGGGGGAATCTGTAACGCTCACGTGAAATTCCTGATCGCGATTAAAATCACTGGATTTCGCCTATGAAAATTCGTTGAACAATGGTAAATGAGACCGCACCTTTAGGGATTTAGGTATGGATGTTATTTTTTTTACATTTACATCCAGTTGTGCCGAAAGTCCGCACCAGATTTAAACTATTAATATTGCATAAAACATTGCACCGACACCCTAAAAACAAAGCATGTTCTGAGCAGCTGTGGACTCCAACAAACCACCTCATTGTTGAAGCAGCGGTTTGGGGTGGTGTATATCCCTCTGGGGAGACGAGAGGTACTCTGTTGAGTGGCTAGCGCTGTTAGCGGGAAGCGTAATGGCTTCAGATGTGGGCTCCGACTACAAAAGAAACCACACATACCTGTGGTTGCCAGCCGCCCCGTGTACATCAATCACCCTTTCATACCTACGGCAGAGCGGGAGGGAGATTGATTTACACATTAAAGGGTCACAGCTACCTGTGCTTTCAATTGAGAGAGTGTGTTCGTATACCTTTACATAGGGTTATTCCCTATAATTTGTGGGTATGTACATGCTTGGAGGTTGTGTGCATGTCTTAATATGTGTTTATGTGGCAGCAGGTGCAGTTGGTCTGTTGTTTTTGGCTCCTAGGTGCCTGTAGCGGCCTCAGAATAACAGACACCTTCACATCCCAGTGCACAGTGAACACAGGTCGTCGGTATTACATTACAAAGACTCCCGCTCCCTGCAACGCTCATACGCTTTCAATCTCTCCCCTTAAGTTCAGTGTTGTGAAATGCTTCACGGCATATTGTTATTTGTACAGTGGGACATGATATGTGTCTTTTGTAGAAGTCGTCCTGTGATTTTAGGCAACACCATAATACTTGCTGTGTGTCTTTGCAATTGTGTAATGCAGTGGGACACTTGCAGTGTTGTGTAATGGCACATTTGCTCAGTGTATTTTGGTAGCCGTGTTCTGTTGGATAACACATGCTGGATTACACCTGTTCTGAGATCAAGTTAGAAAAACAGCCCCTCTGGACTCGGCCTGGGGGTCGTTTTCAAGTGTATGTTGTCAGTTCATGATCAGACAGACAGCATTTATGATCAGGGTCCGGATGGTCATGGAAAAATCAGGAAATGATAAAATGGTTATTTTCAGTCCTGGAAAGTTCATGAAAATGTGAACACATTCTGACAGGGTGTCCGCGGGGTCTTAAAAAGTATTAAAGGTTGATAAATCAATTTAGAGAAAATTAAGGCCCTTAAAAAGTATTAAAAGTTGATGAATCAATTTAGAGAAAATTAAGGCCCTTAAAAAGTCTTAAATGCCATTTTCCAAGGTATTAAATTTTGTATCATCTTTTTATTATATATATTTGTACAAAGAGGTTGTATGCTAAAGTTTGCCGGAATTTAATCATTGTGTAGGCCTGGGATGCTGTGTAGGTTATTTATGGAATCCCGCTAGATTTGACGTCATCTGTTACCGCGCTCACTGACTGACTGCACTGCTGCGTGATAGCCAGGGCTCCAGGCTGCGACTACATTTTCCCTGCCTTTGCGAGCACAATTTTGTTAGCAGTCGCGCTGGCGCGACCACCACAACGTTGCCCAACATGGAAATGGCAAACGTAATGAAAGTGGAACGAAACTGCGCTACTCATTTGTGCTTCACGGACCGTTTAGCAGTTCGGACCAATGTCAGTGCATCTCAGCTGCAGCGAGTGCGAGCGGCGAGCTGGAGCTACTCACGATCCGATCTTGATCACGCGACACTGTTAAATACACAGCGCTGCCTGGGAGACACAGGAAAGAAAGCATTTGAATTCATCACAGAAGTAAGAACATCGCTTCGCGATCTAGTGAGAAGCATTCGAATTCAGATCTCTATTAGGTCCGTGTACGTTGCGTTCATTCCTTTTCCGATTTAATGTTGAACGTTGTAAAATGAGGAAACGTTTCATTTATTCGTGTTTCGTTTTTTCAAAAAAAAAAAAAAAACGAGAATTCGGTTTGATTTTATATTTTTATGTTCAGGGATAGAAAATGGATAAATGGCTTGAATATTCGATTTCCACGTGTGAGCGGCCATGAAACGCCCCTTTCCGCTGATTGGTCAACCAAAGATCAACCCGTGCCACCCTCGGTTTTTCCACAGTTCTGTGCAGAATAACAGTCTTCCGCTGCTGGACAGATTCTTAAAGTGTTTGACAAATAATCTCTCTCTCTCATCAAACAACCGGACTAATGCTTTGACACAAATCGCGCTGGGCAGGGACTACAAATGGATTTCTTCTCTATAGGCATGGATTCGACAACCTACGTGCTAGAGAAATATAAGCTGGTTATTTCAGAAATATTAGGCTATGTAGATTATCTCGCATCTGCACCCACATTGCCCACCATAAGTCTACTTCGAAGCTGCGTGACACACTGGACAGCACGCAGATGCAGTTACATTGTAGCGAAGCGCAGACCAGTATCGATTTTTATGTAAATATGCAGCAGTCTATTATTTTAGACAGCACACTGAGTTTTAGACGAGGGATGAAGCTGAAATATGATACATATGAAAATATATAAATGTCATCTTATAAACGTCAAAAATATAAACATTTCGTATCAATGTCAGTTTACTATCACAGCGCATCTATTGTTTTGGTTATTCTATTAGTTTTTAGGTTTTTTGTTGTTGGTTGTTTGTTTGTTTTTAGATAATAGCTTATCATTTTTACCTTTTATAAGGGCAATTATTTTAATCTTTTTTTTAAAATATATTTGTCATCTTTACTGAAAAATTCTTACATTTAATCGACAAATTCAATTAGAATAATAAGACAATAGGCTGTTACCAATCAAATCAGTATCAACTAGAAGCTGCATCTGAATTCTGAAGTGGCATGTAGACCAATGCTGCTCGGAGGATTTACACATTAATTACAATTACATAGTGTTATGAGATTAAAGATTTAAATATAATATTTTGAATAGCCTTTAATGACAAAATGAAACGATACTTGAGAGTAATTAAGACCCCCAGTAGGTGGCAGCATGTAACTGTCTTATTAATAGTCAGTCAGTGAGTCATTCATTCAACCGATTCGTTCAAAACGCTGATTCATTCAGGAATGAAGCAAGTGGCTGTCTATGGGACATTGAATCATTCACTCATCAGATTCATTCATGAACAGCACTGTCCAGTGAGTCAGCCGCACAACGGTTCTGTGGCTTTATTTTGCAATAGCATTAATTAATTTGATTTCAGCTTCATCCCTTGTTCAAAACTCAGCGTACTGTCTGAAATAAAAGTTATTTTAGCTTCGCTACAATGTAACTTTTTTCTGCGTGCTGTCCATTGGGTCATGCAGCTTTGCCACACAGATTTTGATAGTTGGACAACTAAATAAAACCAGTGGTGTGCCAAAGTAGTAGGCTGATGGGTAATGTATGTGGCTGCCAGTTCCTCTTCCTAATATATATTTTCAGTCATTTTGCTTTTGAATTATTATTTAGACATTATGAATGATAATTGCTGCCCTCAAATGTTAATCTGGAGCCCTTTAAATTTAAAAGAAATTGTAATTTCTTTAAGTTAAGTCTATTTATTACCAAGGCATTTGTCAGTAATACAAGTCAAAATGGAGGAAATGTGAATAACTGCGCTGCAGCTTGATTTTAGGTGTGTTCCTAAATGATCTGCTTGTGCTCCTACAATTCAGTAAGGGGCTACAGTGCTAATAAAAAAAGGTTAGTCTGGAGCCCTGATAGCGCAGGTCCCTTTACGCCCAGTTGTTAAACAACAACATTGTCTAATGGGGAAATGCAAGTTTTTGGGGATAAGGAGTTGGAACCATGGCTGAGGGCCGTCTCTGGGAATAACCGTGAGGCATACTACTCTGTGTGTTGGAAGGCGTTTAGCGTAGCCTCGATGGGGATCAACGCTGTCCGTTCCTACATGCTAAGTGCTAGCCACAAAGCCACTATGGGATGCAAAATGCAGGTCTATATTACACCCTTTCCTTGTGTTTCGTTCCCACCCTTCTGAATTATGTTGCATTGATTGTGCTATCTTTCAATCAATATATATTAAATGTAAGTTAAAGTGTTGCCGATGTAACGGTTAAAACTTGCAGCGATGAGGTCTTAAAATGTATGGAAAAGTCTTAAAAAAAGGTCTCAAAAGGTATTAAATTTAACTCCATGATATACCCTGGTATAGTTTTTAATAATAAAAATAAATAATTTGATTATTTTGCTCTGCTTTAAAATAATTGGCTACCTTTTTGTCCATTTTGTTTCCTGTAGTCCATTTTGTGGCCTTTTGTCTTGACTGTTGCACATTTTGTAGACATACAATTATATTTAAATTCTTCCCTCAATTTAAATCTTACTTGCAAACATCCTAAAGTTAGTTTTCGGGAGTTTTACGTGTTACTTATGCATACATTTAAACAAAATGTATGCAAAATGATTACATATTCAGATGGATGGATGGATAGATGGAAGTCTGATGATCAATATGCATTTGTAGTTGCATCACCCAGCCCTTCCTGTTTTTGGTTATGAATTGAAGTATGCACATGTTCTTCTGTGTGTTTCAGTGTGGAGCTCTACTGTGCCACTCTCTCCCTAACGTCTCAACTGGTGGGGCATCTGGCTGAATCAACCCCGCAGGTAAGGAAGAAAAAAAGAAACGAGAGTGAGGAAAGGAAAGAGAGAAGCATTGTGTAGGAAGTTCTCAGACAGAATCAAGCATCTTAAACTGGACACTCTATCTAGTCTGGAGCAGATTACGGATACTTAACCTTATAGTGGCTTAACATTTCTCCACATCTCACTACAAATTAGGCAATCCCTGGGAAGAAAAGAGTGTAGGTGCTTTAGCTTAACCACAGACTCCGGAAAGATTAGCCTGTTTGATTTCACGCAAGATTTTAAGAGCTGTTAACGTTGTTTGTAGGTCACTGAAATGTTTGTAAATGGTCGTTGGACAATTAGCCGCTAAGTGTGACGAGGGGGAGGGGGCGACTGAGGTTTATGGCCTCCAAGATAATTTTTCTTAGTTGACAGTGTAATTTCAATGGCATAGAGACATATAAAAGCAGTTACACTACCGTTATTTTTTTTTAAATTAATTTAATACTTTTATTCAGCAAGGATGCATTAAATTGATCTAGAGTGACAGTAAATATATTTATAATGTTATAAAAGATTTGTACTCTCAATTCCTCAAATAATCCTTAAAAAGCACAACTGTTTTTAACATTAATAAGACATTTTTTTAAACACCAAATCAGCATATGATTTCTGAAGAATCATGTGACACTGAAGACTGGAGTAATGGCTGCTGAAAATTCAGCTTTCCATTTACATTTTCAAATATATTAACATAGAAAATAATAATTTAATATATACCATGATAAAGTTATTCTGATGGAAATTCAAACAAATGTGGTATTATATTTTGCATCAAATAAACAACAAATAAATGTATTAATAAAAAAATGAATACGTTTCGCATCAGTGCAAAAATAAACGACTCAAAACAGTAAAATGAATTGATCAAATTTTGATCTGATGAATCACTTTCAATACTGTTGTACAGTAGCTGATATTTAACACACCTTGAAGTATCTTGTGTTTCTGTCAATACAGTACTATGATATACGTCAAAGTACTGAGGCATTACCATCTGATATCACCACAGCAGCAACTTAGTTGGGCGATATGGCTGATCTTCCTTCAGTAATGTGCTTGTGTTATAAAGCAGGAGCTCAATGAGGCTGCAGTGGTCTGTCTGAGCAGATGGGGGGCGCTGGTCCAGGAGAGCTGTGGTGAAGAGCAACCTGCAGAAGTCAAACTCATGTCAGCAGAGGTGCTGGTGAAGGCCATCCCGACCTTACTGACAGCGCCAGCTTTGCCTCTGGGTGAGGGTAAATCTGTGGACAAGAACAAGTATGCAGGAATTTAAACTGAAGCTTACGCTGTGTGTCTGTGTGTGTTTGTTTTTTCTAGGTATCACACACACTGTGGCGCTATGGAAGTGTCTGTTTACATTATTACAGGATGAAGATCAGGACGTCAGGGATGGGGCGGCTGACTTCACCTGCTACATACCAGCTCATTTGCAGAATGCAGGTACACACATACATGCACTCATATTAAAGGGATGTTCTAGGTTCAATACAAGTTAAGATCTATCAGTGATTACCACAGACCAGGGGTTTCCTAACTGTTTTGTCAGCTAAACCCCTTTGACTTAAAATATTTAGTATCTCCCGAGTTTTTAAATGAAAGTGCCCATATTATGCTATTTTACAAGTTCATAATTTTATTTTGGGGTCTGCTAGAATACATTTACATGATTTAAAGTTCAAAAAACATTATTTTTCTCATACTGTACATAATTTTTTAACCTCTATTCTCTGCCTGAAACGCTGTTTTAGTCCTGTCTCTTTAAAATAAAATAAAAATAAAAACATAATAGGTACCATTTAATATATCAATAATTTAACACATTCACATATTCTCTAGTGTTGGTTAATGGTCATATGACATGCAGGTAAACAAATAAAACATTTCATTTTTAATAAGTGTCTTATTTTGATTGTATTTGTTGATTTATTTATTAACACTTTATTTTGCAGTGTCTTTGTTACATTACATAGTAGTAATAACAGTAAATTATGCATAATTCCATGCAAATAACCCTAAACTAAACCCTAAAGCCTCGTGCACACTGGGATGATTACACTGGGACTAATCGCCGACATTTAACGTCTTGCGACTAAACAAAGGGCACCATTGTGAGTTTGCACACCGACAAAAAAACGCCTTTGGTTCTTTTTTTTTTGGTTTGACGCACCGCGTTAAAAACTGGCCGACCAATGAGATTGTAGCTTTTGCTCATGTGGCTGGAGCTGCTGAAGTTTGAGTAAAACACAACTTGGTGGTGCTCAAGCACAAAACGGTCTTGCCGAGCACACATTGATACCCAAGAAGAAGACAACGAAGAGGAAGTAAATATCCATGTTCTGTTTGCCAGTTAGCAAAAAGTGTGTGAATGGTTTTGGCAAGCACGTAAATACTGGCTCTCTTCTTCTCCTGTGTGACAAGTGAGTGTCAGAAGCATAAAGTTAAGTACCCACCTTGTGTACCGGGGTATTTCTGTTTTTCAATAAGCGGCATCTTCTGTCAGGGAGTGAATTTGCACGTTCACTCGGCGCATCACCAGTAAAAATCGCTTGGGTATGAACACAGACACGTCGAAAAACGTCTCAAATGCTGGCGATAAGTGCACGTGATAATCGTCCCGGTGTGCACGCTATATAGTAGGTACTTGTTAATTTAAGTACTGATTAAGTAATATTAATGTATAGTTACACTGTAACAGGGACCCTGCAACATAAAGTGTAAACATTTATTCATTTATTTTAATTTTACATTTTTAGGATTTAATTAATTATTAGCTGTTCATTATTAGCTTTTCATCAACTCATGAACCTTAAAAGTGCCTATAGGCAATAAACATTAAAATACACTCTGTTTCCAAAGACTATCCACAAGACTTAAACATATGTGTTAGCATAAAAATAGTATTGTGTTATGGCCATGTAAAGCCATTAAACCTAGTAACTTTCACATGCACGAATATTAGAAAGGGACTGTTTACATGAGACAAACTCGTTTACATAATTTACGTCTAGCACATAAACAGAAGTGCCTCAAAGTAGTTTCACCATTTAAAGAATTACTGTACATTTGATTTTTGCTGCTGCTTTTTTTTGCTTTTTTTTTTTTTTAAGGCTGTAAATTCTGTGCTTAACTTGTATTGAACTCAAACCATTGATTTAAACCACTGGATACATGGCCTACACAGGATAAATACAACAACACTCACTCGAGATCAGATGTAGATTGCTGGAAGGGGAGGTATTTTAAAGAGTGTTTTGGAGGGATGGGGGAGGTCAGGTCAGTGTTGTTTACGACCTCGCCTGACTGAGCGACAGAGGAGAGGTGTGGAGGAGAGGTGGTGAACGGCAGCCCTGTGCCTTTGAAATGGAGGTGTATGGGTCAGCGATGCAGAGAGGAGCAGCACCTTCGTCCCATAAATCAGTCACATCAAAACCACATCATTACCACATTCCCTGACGTGCTGATATCCTGCTTCACATGGGCAAGAAAAACGAGCATGTTGGGGGAAGAGTCTGAGAAAGCCTTTTCCAACAATCCTTTGTGTCTTCTCTTGTGTCCAACCCACAGTATGTTACTTGTTTTTGGATAGTTGATATGAACTTTCAAACCGATCAAAAGCTGCTGCAATTGATCTAAGTAAGTTATGCAAATATCTAAAATTGTTATGCATGCAGTTTTTATGACCTCATATTACAATGCTCTCTGAAACACTTGATTTTGATCGGTCTATCACTGAATTCTGAAAACTTTTTAACTGTATACTATAGTAATGATCGTCTCAACAGAAGTCTGCCAGTCAGCCAAAATATTGGGGTTTATTTTGCTTTTAATGACTGTTTGTATCTCTGGCATATTCACAAAAACAATTGAACTGCAAAATGTGATTTAAAAATGATGAAACTATATACAGTCAAACCAAAATTTATTCAGACACCTTAAACATTTTCTCACATTATCACAGTTTATTCGCTATAGTTTAGAAAATGGTAATACATATGACAAGAACTGAGTTAACTGTGTCAGAACAAATTAATCTCGAGTTATGTAATGGATTACAATCAACCAATCAGCTGTCAGCTGTTAAATTTCAGTACATAATTAGATAATACCAATTTAGGTCAACCAATTGCCAAGCAATGCTTCATTTTGTTCAGTCTGTGGTGTAAAAGGTGGCATTAGCAATTAAAGAAAAAACACTTAAAGGGATAGTTCACCCAAAAATTTTAATTAGCCCATGATTTACTCACCCTCAAGCCGTCCTAGGTGTATATGACATTCTTCACGGAGTTATCGGAGTGCCTTCTCGCCGTTCAAGATGCTTACGCTACGTCTGACGAGCGTACCTGGTAGGGTAGGGCACTTTCAACACTTTTTCTATAAATTGAATACGTAAGGCGATCGGCCGAAACTTTACTTTATAAAGTTTTAAATATGGATATTTTTCTTACACAAACGCATCGATTCGCTTCAGAAGGCCTTTATTAACCTCCCGGAGCCGTGTGGAGCATGTTATTTGATGGACAGATGCGCTTTTATGGACTTCAAAAACAGAGCAACTATTACTGCTATTATAAAGCTTGGATTAGCCAGGACTTTTTTTAATATAACTCTGATTTTATTCGTCTGAAAGAAGAATGTCATATACACCTAGGATGACTTGAGGGTGAGAAAATCATGGGCTAATTTTCATTTTTGGGTGAACTATCCCTTTAAGCAAAATATGGTCAGGTCAAAGTGTCTGAAAAATTTGGTCCCACATTTTTTTTATCAATTTTACTGGTAGTCCACTGTATGAAGAATTTTTGGGTATAATATGTCACAGTTTACTTTATTTTGCTATCCTCACTTACATAAATGAATTATAGTGTCCTGCACCCACTAGTAAAAAAAATAAAATAATTTTTGGTTTGACTGTATATACTTGCACTGTAAATATTATGTTACTTTATATTATATGTAAAATATATACTATACTTTCTCTTATACACTAGCACTTAAAAGTTTGGGGTACATAACATTATAATGTTACAAAAGATTTATATTTGCCAATGAATGCTGTTCATTTGAACTTTCTATTCATCAAAGAATCCTGAAAAAAAAAAATTCCAACGTTGATAAAAAGAAATGGTACTTGAGCACCAAATCATCATATTTGAATGATTTATGAAGGATCATGGGAAGATCCTTCATAAGACTTATGATTAAGTAATGGCTGAAACTGAAGACTGGAGTAATGTCTGCTGAAAAGTCAGCTTTGCCATCATGGGAATAAATTACATTTGAAAATATATAAAAATTGAGAACAGTTATTTTGAACTGTAATATTACACTATATTTTTCTTTTTAAAAATTTTTGTTTAAAAAAAAAAGTTTACCAACCCCAAACTTTTTAAATAGTATTGTATATGTAAATTTTAACCTAAAATCTTGATAGTGAAAAAAAGCAGTTCAGATATATATGAATTAACTTTAACATGATCTCTCACTGTAATCACATTTCTGGCTTTGTACTTGGCCCTTTTTCTCCTCGCCGTCACAGTGAAGTCTTTGTGCAGTACACTAAACCAAATTCAATTAAACACTTTTATTCTTCGGCTATCTCAATACAAATTAGGTTGGAAATCAGAACCCCTGGCATCACTTGACAAGGCTTTTAGGAGGGTGAGAGGTACATCTGATAACGGCATTAAGAGGGAATAGGACCATATTCTCACGGGGAGGAACTCGGGAGTGTTCAAGCATTTCAAATGTGATTACTGTGCTCAGCGCGTTTCTCATTTGCCAGCTTTTTTTAGGAACCGGTTTGCTTTCACCTCAGTTACAGAGATGTAGCCTTGAATGAGTGTAAATATTTTTACATTTACTGAATAAAGGTACCCACCACAGTGCTAGGGTGTTGTTTGGTTGCCAGTGTGTTGATGGGTAGTTTCTAGGGTGACTGGGTGGTTGTTAGGGTGTTGCTTAATGGCCCAAGTCAAAAAAGCTCTATAATATGTTAGTACTTTTTACCTGTTTCACATTCTGATCGCTTGGAAGTAATAATACACCCTTAGGTTTGAGGCACACATAAAGTTCAAACTATGTGGCTCAGCAAAGTTAAATGCTTGGCTTTAAGGGTTTGTTCGAATCCCTAAACCAGGAACCATTAATTATGTTGCCTGGATGTATTGTTGTCGTCATAATGTAAATGCAAATTTTTTCCACTAGCGAATCCTTTTACCTTGCCATATTTAAATATGAAGTGCTATTACTATTATTACATGTAAATTGCAACGCTTTTTCCCCCATGTTATAACCAAGTACAACATGAGTTCAACCCTTTTGAAAAGCCTTAAACATTTGTTGCTTGCATTACTCCAGTTGGTATTGTTGTTGGCAGTCGTTTTGGGGATGTTCTCACCAGTCAGCTCATGTCTTGCTCCAGCGTTGTGCGTGTAATGTCTTTAGCAGTAGATGCCCTGTAGTCATTCATGTAATGTATTACAAGAAGTGGTCTGAACTGATCTGTGGATCATTCATCCATTAAACCAGTAATGTCCAAATGTAGCGCAAGGGTGCTCAATCATTAAAGCAAAGGTCTTTGGCAGTAATAGTTTAGGCATATTGGCCCTAACACTCATTTTAGCTATAGATAGATAGATAGTTTCTTGAAGAATGTTACAAATCATGTAGATAAAATGATTAGACAATACTTTCTGAACCAAGGCTGCTAAAAGGGGGGGGGGGGCAGTCACAAGTCTATTGACACAGGAAGAATTCTAAGCATTGTGAGGTACCACATAAGTTACAGTCTTTTTCCCATCAGTCTTAGGGTCATGTGACCGTGTGCCAGGCCTTTTAACCAGCAGACACCTGGGTGATACTGTAACACTCCTGTTAGACAGGTTAGGCTGATGTAAAGGACACTAAAGAACTCTAGCAGACATCTCAGTTTTGGCATAAATGTGTCAGATGATATCGGTCTCCAGAGCTACACCTGATATTGCTGGCCTGCTGAATATCCAGAGCCATAATTATAAAAAAAATTAACTGCTATTATTATTAATACCATTATATTTGTGCAAAGATTTTCGTGATAAGTTATTAAATGATTAAAGAACCAATATGTTTAGAAAATAGATTGGTCAAGCTGATTATCAGTCTGTCTGTAGTTTGTACGTATGAGCATTCTCACACTTTTGTTTGGGTAAGAGCCTCCTCTAGTTCTTAGGTTCTCATAGATCTCTGAAGGAAGTTAGAGCTGTAAAAGTGTGTGTGTTTTCGCACCTTGACACCACTCTCGCCCACACCAATGCTTCCTGC
Source organism: Rhinogobio ventralis (assembly GCA_039654625.1). Classification (NCBI taxonomy): domain Eukaryota; kingdom Metazoa; phylum Chordata; class Actinopteri; order Cypriniformes; family Gobionidae; genus Rhinogobio; species Rhinogobio ventralis. Next base: position 12,150,568 of record CM077204.1, on the reverse strand, counting down.
CCGCAGACTTCTTGCACCTTGTTTTGGGTGTGTGTCCAAATATGCACGTGTGTGTGTGAGGGAGCATGCACGGATGCACATGTGGTCATTCCCACATGCACTGAAATCTCTACCTACTTACAAGCTCTTTTTCATCAGTGTAACATTTGATTTAGACTGAGACTGTGTATATAGAATCTAAATTAAAAGGAATAGTTAACCCAGAAATTTAATTCTGTATTCATTTTATCATCATGTCTTTCCAAACCTGTATGACTTTATTCTGTGAAACATAAAAAACTAGCATATGGCTTCTGAGGACTTCTAAAAAAAATTATAATTTTATATATACACTTTTTTTACCTAGGATTTTTACACTTCAGTTTTTTTTTTAGCTTGACAGTGCCATCCTGATTCACTTTTATTTTATTGAAAAGAGCAGCCAAGATATTCTTCAGAAAGTAATATTTTGTGTTCCATTAAAGAAGTCTTATAGGTTTGGATTAACAAAAGGGTGAGTCAATTGTGACAATTTTCATTTTGGGGTCTGAGTTTAGTAATGTGGTTTTGAAAAGCATTTATTTGGAGAGTGGGATAAAGCTGTGTCAAACCCACTATGAGACCCTAGTTGCATGGGTAGGCTAGAACCAGAGGTAAATAAGGAGTATTCGTCCATCCCATCTTCCCGCTCACCCGCCACCCCTCCTTACCTCACTCGCGACACCCGACACTCGCCCAGCTGCGCTTACTCACATCCCAGATTTGCCACACACTAAAGCTCTTCTTGCTCTCATTATTCAGAAAGTTTTTTAATTAGTTCCAGTTCCACGACTCCCACAGATCGATTACGGGAAACTGCCCTCCTCTTCCTTCTGGAATCCCAGCACAACTGTGTGCGCCTAGACGCAAACCGGCTGGGCGAACTGCCCCGAAACACCTCACAAACATTTCTGCTGGTACATCTACAGCCAAGATCTAGAAGCTTCTTCACATTAATTTAAAGGCATACTTCAGAGAAAATAAAATTCAACCTGTATCACTTGTTCTTCTGTGGAACACAAATGAAGATATTTTGAGAAATGTCTCAGTCTTCTTATGTCCATAGAATGGAAGTTAATGGTCTCCAAAACAGTTTGGTTACCAACATTCTTCAAAATGTCCAAATACAGGTTTGAAATGACATAAGGCTGAGTAAATTATAGTATTTTCATTTTTGGGGGAACTATACTGTTGAGTGCAGGCCTTGAAAACATTGTTATAAATTGTTACCATTAGAGGTACAACAGCTTGTCACTGGACCAGTACCCTTATAGGACAAATTTGCACCTTATCTACCCCTAAAAGATGCATATTAGTACCTTATAGTAATATGAACCTTTTAAGGATAAATGAACAAAGATGTTGTACCTCTAAAGGTACAATTTGTTTTGAAAGTGCATTTTCAACCTTTAAGTTTTGGTTTTACAGACGCTTCATTTTGAGAAAAATTTGTATAACATATAAATAAACATCAGATGTGATCCTAAAGAAAAACAACACTTGCTTTCGCAGATACAAAGAGAACATCCTGTTGAGTAAGCGCTGAGGAGATTGAGAAATCATGCTTTTGAAGTGCTAAACCACAGAGAAGAAAAAAAAGGAATGGAAAGAGCTTGAGTTTCCTATTATTTCTTAATGTCTGGGTGTCGGTTATTTGTTTGGCCCTGGAAGGCATCCAGCACCAAAGCCTATATGCATTAAAAGCACCTCTGACCTCAGACTCCAGTAAAGCAAGAGATGGGACGTCCCAACATATCACCTAGAGAAAGGACCATGTCATCCTCGGAGTCTACACAATCAACATCTTTCCATGTTCTCGTAATGTCAGCTCATGGCACTCTATTTAAGTTTGCATTGGAAAGCCGATCTGTTCATTCTTGTGCAGCGGTTGTTTTCCTAGAGTTCTTTTGGGGGAGGGGTGGGTGGGCAGCCTTTAAAGTGTTGCTTTGCTCTCTTTTGGTTTTGACTGGCAATTCCTGGTGACTTTTGAAGTCACAAGTAATTTGCATGTCATCTTCTGGTTAGGAAGGGGAGGGGGGGGGGCATTGGAGGGAAACTAGAGTTTTCTGCATTAGATTTCTCACGTTACTGCTTTGAAGCATGAACAACTGGGGTCGTTAAAGCCTAAGGGAGGTCGACGGGCGTCAATATTGTTGTGTTTTCTCACTTCCATTATCCTCCGTCTAAATCTATTCTTAGCTTCAACTTCCCGATCGTTGAGTCAGAAATGACCTTGAATGCCTGTGCGCATATGGCATGTTGTGGTTTTCAGTGTTCACGTTTTGCTTGTGAGTTATAGTTTTGTTTCTCTCAAATGGGTTCCATGCCAGAGGAAGATGGAAACGTGCTGTCTAGAGAACAAAAAGAGAGCAAGGCATCAATCTCAGGCTGTTGCTTTACATCCAACGCTCTGGCAAATCTCATTGGGAGCAGATTTCATTGTGGCAAAGCACCACCTCCACTGCATGAACCCAGTAATGCCTTGGAGACTAAAGAAACCAGACTAAGATTGACGTCGCTCGTTAAAATGATCTATTTAAATTTTCCATACGTATGTTCCAGAATCATTCATTTTGCTGAATCCTGTCTTACATCAGGGAATATCTGTCAGATTTCATTTTGACTTTTATGTTCTGCCACATTTCTAGGTGTTGCCACGGGTGCTGTCTCTCCTCCGGTTGCCCTGGAGATGGGGGTGGGTCTTTTGTGCCAGCTGTTCCAGATGTGGAACCATGTGGCTGCTGGTATGGTGAACTTGATAGAATGGCTCCTGGGAGACGAACAATTGGATACAAATTGTGAGGAAACACTAGAGTTGGTAAGGAGTACTTTTCCTGTTTTTGTGTAATTTTTCAATGCATCACTATATTGCTCATGTTTAGGGGCTTTTTAAACTTTGGCACATAACTTGCCCCCATTTGTGTCAGAATCAGGACACAGAGTTACAATTGTTACCTAACAAATGGAAAAATAAAAATGAAAATACTATAGACTAAAATGAATGGGCCTATCCATCTTATTTTTAATATAAGAAAGGCTTCTGCCATTTTTACCTTGAATCACTTTTTCAATGGCATTGGTTCCAAGAAGTATTTCCCCATAAATTTTTCCCCCCATGGGATTTTTAAAAAGTCTTTGTTGTAAAAGAGTTGTAAGCCATGAGCCAAACAAACCAGCTATAAGATGAATCACAACATAACAAATTTTGATTTGAAGTAAAAAGGTATTTTTAAAAAAATCTGACAAAAAGACAAAGATACCGTACTTGAAGGGATAGTTCACCCAAAAATGAAAATTACCCCATGATTTATTCACCCTCAAGTATTCCTAGGTGTATATGACATTCTTCTTTCAGACGAATACAGAGTTATATTAAAAAAATGTCCTGGCTCTTCCAAGCATTAAAATGGCGGTGAATGGCAGCCCAAAATTTGAAGCCCAAAAAAGTGCATCCATCCATTATAAAAGTAATCCACACGGCTTCTGAAGGGAATCGATGTATTTTTGTTAAAAAAAAAATCCATATTTAACACGTTATAAAGTGAAATATCTAGCTTCCGGCGGACCGCCTTCCATATTCAACTTACGAAAAAAACGTAACTGCCGCGACGATGACGTCGGACGTAGCGCAAGCTTTTTGAACTGCGAGAGGCGTTACACTTTCTTTGTAAATTGAATACGGAAGGCGGTCTGGCGGAAGCTAGATATTTTACTTTATAAAGTTTTAAATATGGATATTTTTCTTACACAAATCCATCGATTCACTTCAGAAGGCCTTTATTAAGCCGTATGGATTACTTTTATAATGGATGGATACACTTTTTTGGGCTAAATTTTGGGCTGCCATTCACTGCCATTATAAAGCTTGGATTAGCCAGGACATTTTTAATATAACTCCGATTGTATTCGTCTGAAAGAAGAATGTCATATACACCTAGGATGGCTTGAGGGTGAGTAAATTATGGGATTTTGGGGTGAACTATCCCTTTAACAGCTTTAATTTAATTGTCATTCGCAATGGTTGATGGGATTGTAGTTATTTTCCTCATTAAAGACAATGGAAAAAATATAAAAAATTCATTTATGGGCAGGCATATAGCTTTTCACCAGGACTTCTGCTACTAAGCATTCGTTTCTTAACACACTAAAAAATAACTACTAAAAAGTTACTAATTACTAACACCCTACTGCATATCAAAAAACTAAAAACCACTCAGAACACCTTAGCAACTGCATAGCAAGCCCTGGCAGCACCCTGGTTTTGGTGCCAGCTGGTGCACATGCAAGCACTGCTCGCATTGTCTTCAGAAAATCTAGTTTAAAAATGTAGGTTGTTCTTCTAATTCTCTTCTTTATCCAGGATGAAGAGTTCCTCTTTGAGAAGGGAGATCTTAACCTGTGGGCAGAGCCTTTGTTGTGGGCACGGATGTTGCACGGACACCTCTCTGCCCTCTTAAGAGTGGAATATTCACCTGGCGTAAGCGCCACAGAGTTGGACCGACTATCAGCCATTGCAAGCAGCAATTTTCTCCCTGCTCAGCGTTCAATGAAAGCCCTTACTGCACTGCCCCAGTTTTCAGCCACCATCCAGTATGCCAAGATAACACTGCTGAAAGAGAGAACATCACTCGCTCAGAATCTTCTAGATACACTTACAAGTTGACTTTGAAAGATACAGAAAGTAAAAGGGGTTGTGCATTAGGAATCTATTTTAATCTTAGTGTTTTTCCGCTTTGCATACAGACATGACCACAAACTTTTTTTTAAATTTAAATAGTTTATTACATTTATTTGAATGTGGTTTTACTTTTGTACAATGTGTGTGTTTGTGATACTGAGAATCTGAGAGGTTTTACTTTCAATAGCTGTCTTTTCAATGTCACATTTTCACACGTTGTGGTATTTGAGCAAACGATTGTATTTAATGCACAGCTTAAAGGGATAGTTCACCTAAAAATGAATTTTTTTGTTCTGCTGAACACAAAGGAAGATATTTGGAAGAATGTTTGTAACCAAGCAGATTTCGGCAGTCATTGACTTGCATAGTAGGGAAAAAAATACTATGGTAGTCAATGGCTGCCGAAATCTGCTTGGTTACAAACCTTCCAAATATCTTCTTTTGTGTTCAGCAGAACAAAGACACTCGTACAGGTTTGGAACAACTTGAGAGTAACTAAATGATGACAGAATTTTCCTTTTTGGGTGAACTATCCCTTTAACTTTTTTTTAGTAAAATGAATTGTTTGCTCCTTCTGTGCATGTTATGCAATAAGAGCTCAACAGGCTGGTGTCCGTTTGGTAAGTAGACTGTGCTGCCTTCAGGGACTGTAGTTGCAATGTTCCCTTTTTACTGTAAAATGATGTAATGTTTTGGAATGTCAGCAACCTATTCCTCCCACACATGGGGTGGGTAAAATCCTACATACCGCTCCCCTCGCTGGGATCAGGAGGGTTTTTTCATTAGTGCATAGATATGCTTTGCTGAAACCATGACGATGGAATTGAAATACTACAAGTGTACTGCAGAGATATGCAATTGGAACTGGAGGAGGAAAAGCACATCAGGCACTGTGCAGTGAATTATATTTTTACCGTTATATTTTTGCCTGCAGGTGGCGCCCAAGCCTTTCTTTACGACGATCAGCATTGAGACCGTTAGGGGGCAGTATTGTATCGTTTTTATTAGAGCTGAGAAACGTGTTTCTTGGAGGATTTGATTTTCACTTTGTTACAAAGCAGCTTGGTAAAAGGTTCTTATTGTCTGAATGTTCTGTTTTAAATAAAGGACACATTTCAAAAGTGATGCATTGAACTGCACTTTATTTATACAGAAAAATAAATGAGCAGGGGAAAACTTTTTCACGTGCAGATAAGCGTCATGGTTTCTCACTCCATGCATCACATCTGGCACACTTTCAAAGTTTGGCCTCGGCCTAGATTATGCAATCGCACTAAACATTTCCTGATATCAGAGCGACCAGTCTCACACTGCAGGCGCGCACGTAGATCTCGTCCACGTGTAAACCGTTAATAACACTGCGTGTGCCTGTATAATGCATATCCTTCTAAGACACTTTTTCGCATTTTTTTATAAATCACATGACTTTATACTTTATTTATAATGCACAATAAAATGAAATAAAAAAATTATGAACAAACTACTAACACAGTCATACTATTTTAAGCTGGGGTCCTGTGCTTTACGAAATATAATTATATTTATTATAAAATTAAACTTTATATGGTAGTATGTATATGTTAAATTCGAGTATTTATTTGCTGTGTTTGAAATACACTGCATTAAACTTTAAAATTATGTATAAAAACAACCTTGTACGTTGTGCTGTGTCTGAGTAGTGCTGTAAAAGAGTGCACTACATGAGGGGTGCAGAAAGCGACCAATGAGATCCTGAGTCACGGCGACACTTGAAAAGCAGGGCGTAACTTTCAGGCAACTTTCACAGCAAGTTTGAGACTCCTCCTCTTTACGCGCTGTCCACGAGCTTATATGTGCGGGGATAGTAAAGCAGACTCGACTGTTCTGGCTCGGCACTACACGGTTGGAGAAGACTTGACAACAAAAACACAGAGAAAGAAGGCAGAGTTCCTAGTTGTGAGTTTCAGACCACATCTGAGACTAGCATTATTTTATTCCGTATATCTTGCACAAACCCAGAGCAAGTGGCAAACTAAAACCGTTGCATCCAAAGGATCCAGGTCGGTCCACAAATGAAAGATCATCTGCGACTATCTTCTTCCGAAGAAACAGAAATGTCTGCAACCATCCTATCCGCTTTCTACGACATCGACATGCTGTACAAGGTAACGTTACTTTGCTCATTTAACCCACAACAACGTGCATCCTATCTCTGCTAAGACTTTACTATGGAGTTCCGATAAGTTTTAGCTGTTTAAACAACTTCATGCATGGCTAAAACGAGTACATAAGTAGTTTTGCAACTACTATGCATTGATTTGAACTCTTTCTACCTCTCTACACAGCAGGAGAGGAGCCTGAACATGAACGCCATTCACATAAACAGCATGCTGGATAAGAAAGCAGTCGGGGCCCCGGTAACAACCTCCAGCAATTGCACCAACAACTGCAACTCGTACGCTTCAGGATTCTTCCGTCGAAACTCCGCCAGCAACATGGAGTCCATGGCGAACGGCAACAAGTACCCCACCAGCTCTTACAGCAACATCAAGGAGAACGCCATAATGAATAAGGAGAACAAGTTTCGCGACCGCGCCTACAGCGAGAGCAGCCAGCAGCAGCTGCAAGTCTTGCAGCAGAAACAGGGCTCGCAGATCAACTCCACCCGCTACAAGACGGAGCTCTGCAGGCCATTCGAGGAAAACGGCGCGTGTAAATACGGCGAAAAGTGCCAGTTCGCGCACGGCTACCACGAGCTGAGAAGCCTGTCTCGCCACCCAAAGTACAAAACCGAGCCCTGTCGCACTTTCCACACAATCGGCTTCTGTCCGTACGGCCCGCGCTGCCACTTCATCCATAATGCCGACGAACGCAGACCAGCGCCGACCAACGCCAACAGTATACAGGGAGAGTCCACCAAGCTCGCCCGGGGGGAGCCGGTGTGCGGCTACGGGCACCAGCAGGCGGCGGGATCCTTCAGGGACCGACCGAAACTCCACCATAGCCTTAGCTTCTCGGGTTTCTCCAGCCACCACCACCACGAACTCGACTCACCCCTTCTCGAAAGCCCCACGTCCCGCACTCCCCCACCGCCTTCCTCCAATGGTTCCTCCTGCGCCACTAACTTCTACGAAGACGTTCTCTCGTCAAGTCGTTGCCTTGGCAACAGTGCCTTCTCTTTCCCCGACCAAGACCTCAAAACCCTGCTCGCGCCGCTGGCCGTGCACACGCACAACGGTTACTATGGAAACCTTCAGGTCAACATGGGCGAAGGCCTCGGCCACTTGCAGTCCCTCCGCCGCCTGTCGGAGTCGCCGGTGTTCGACTCACCCCCCAGCCCGCCTGACAGCATCTCAGACCGGGAGAGCTACGCTAGCGGATCGATCAGCTCCTCCGGAAGTCTCAGCGGCTCCGAGTCTCCCAGTCTGGACGGCGGGAGACGTTTGCCAATCTTCAGCAGGCTGTCGATTTCTGATGATTAATCCGGTTTTATAGTGAACTGTGGTGGATTTTTTTCTTTCGCGAAACTCCCGTTAGATATGCAATAGACTTTAATATCGAGGGAGCTGGATGTGTTTGTCAGACGCTTAACATGGCATTAGTCTGCTTGAAGGCATTCCACCGGTGCAGTTTGTTGCATTCTCTTGGTCTTTTTTTGGACCAACTACTTTACAGATTTGTACAAAAGACTTGTTTTTTGAACGTGAAAGACAGAGCGGTTTTAGATTTTCCTTTTTCCTTGCCAAGAATATGCCTTGACAAAAAGTATACTAGTTTTCAAAATATGTACTTCCATTCCAAAAGTTTATCCGGTTTCGCGGCGCCACCCAGTGGTTTGGTTGGTTTGTGCAGTTTGGAACTCTCGTTTGGCTTGTTGGGAAATCACTGCTGTGCTGATGGTTGAATATATCTATTTTTTTTTTAGCTGATTTGTGTGATTTACATAGCAGTGCAAAACTGGCTATGAACTATTTAACTTATTTATTTTATCTTGTGAAAAGTATAGGCTACATTTGTTAATTGTGTCCATACTGTATTTATCAAGTATGATGAAGCAATAGATCTATATTCTTTTATTATGTTTAAATTAAGATCGCCATTATTAATCTACATAAAGTGGAGTGTATGTTCTTTTCACAGTAATATATATTTTTGTTTGGTTTTTTTCTTTTTTTTTTCTTTTTTCTTTTTGTAACTTCTCTATTTTATTGTAAATGAGTAAAAAAAAATCTTAATTTAAGAGATTGTATGTGATATTTATTTCATTCATTTTTGTTTCCTTGTTTACGTTCATTAAAAAAAGTTTGTGTGATTTTTGCTGTTTGTTGGGATGTTACTTTTCAGAAGGGTTTTTTGTTTTGGAGAATCGTTAACTTAGACGTGTCCCTTTTAGGTATGTCTGTAGAATGTATAAACTGTGTGGCAGAGGACCGTCCAAATGTGTACTAGCCTTAGAATTTCATAGAAATCAGATTTCAAAGATCCCAAGTACATTGGTTAACCAAAAAGTATTTTCTTTTTTTTTTTCTTTTATTTTATATATACTATGTAAAACGCACGGCAGCCACGTGCATGAGAATGTAGCAGTCAAGTGCCCCAGTATTACTGCCTAGTGCCTGTGGGGATTCACCATCTTACATTGCCTTATGATTAACCAAATAAAGTATTTTCGTACATGTTATTGTTTTACAACAAGAGGAAATGAATGTAGTTTGTAATTTAAATTTCTTGGAAGGTTGTTACCACTTATCAAAGGAGAGTAATGGAGGCTTTTTTTATTTTCTATTATTCCCTGTTCCTTGCATTTTTACCTTTTTGTTTATTCTCTTGCTTTCCTATGATATGGTAATGGTCTGAATCTTCCGAACTTGCTGGACGGGGAAGAGTTTGAACACATTTAGTTTGTACATAGTAGGTACAGGGGATTTGCCTTATGTACCCTTTTTTTGACTACTTTATCAGAAGTAAAGCTTTTTGAATGTAATAAAGACAAAAAGAGCAGGATTTGTAACATTTGTTTTCGGGGAGTCAGTTCACTACAAATTGCGTGTGAGACTGTTAACTTTGTACTGTACATTTTTGTAGTTCTCCCAATAAAATAATTTTGGAGAAAAAAAACGGTCATTGGAATGTAGTCCATGTGGTCTTTATTGAAACCGTTTTGCAAGTCCTATTTGTGTATTAGCTCTTGAAGTCACACACAAGCCCTTTCTATACTTGTAATTTTTTCCCCTGAATACAATCTTTCTCGACTCTCATGAACCCTGACAGCTTTTGCATGTTTAGATCGAGTCTAACCGCAGTGGTCTGCATTCTGTCTGCATGCTTAGCTGCCTGTGAAAGGAGTTATGGGGGTTACCCCAACTTAGTATTGTTGTTCGTGGCTGACTAAGACTGAACTCATCTGTATGCAGTGTCAAAAGTTGCTCAACGTGTATTTCAAACAATACATGACTCATTGCATGATTGTTTGCATGCTTTGGTTATTTGATAGTATTTGAATAACACAATGTTCCCTTAAATAAAGAGAAGAAAATGACTTCCCTCATAAAAAGGATGAGAACTTTTAGTACAGTGCCATTCATATTGCTCACCATTCATAAATGACCGTGACGCACACTCGTACGGTTTTAGATGTGTCTCAGATTTCATGCAACCTTGCTTTGGTTTAGTCATTCAGAGCTGTTTGTTTTTGCCAGTGTTTTAAAGCACTACAGTGACTTTGTGGTATTTGATAAAAACTATCACCACTACTGAAGTAATATAAAACAAGGAAGAAAGATAACAGTGGGAAAATATTTATCAAGCTCCACTGTGATTTATGATAAAATATTTATCAAAACCCACAGCGAGTAAATCAGTACCAAGTAGGCCGTGATCAGGAATGTGTGTTGTGAAGGTGCCTTGCCTCAGAGTTGTAAATCTGTATGCTTTGTCTTGTATGTGTGAATGCAAATGGTTGAGTGTGCATGTTTGTGTGTCAAGAGTGGTAAATGCGCCTGGAGCTCCTACAATGACAGGAAATGCTCTGACTTCTGATTATGGCAGGAAAGACCCGGTTCCTTACCGCCTCCCATTTCCAGCCTCTCTCCTGCTGATTTTGTCATCTTTATTGGTATAGTCAGTCAGGCATTCTGAAAGTTTCTATTTGTGCCTCAGTGTGTTGAACAGGAAAAGTTGGAGAAGGAGGGGGTGCCGGATCCATAAAAACACTGTTCTCATGCAAAGAAAAGGGCTTACTTATATTATATTTAAACCTTATTATTATGAGACAAAATTATCTATCTATCTATCTATCTATCTATCTATCTATCTATCATCTGTCTGTCATTCTATCTATCGTCTGTCTGTGTCATTATATCTGTCTGTCTGTCTATCGGTCTGTCTGTCTGTCTGTCTGTCATTTTATCTATATCTGTCTGTGTCCGTCTGTCTGTCTATCCATCTGTCTATCAGTCTGTCTGTCTGTCTATCTATCTATCTATCTATCTATCTATATCTTTCTGTCTGTCTATCTAGCTATCTCTCTGTCCGTCTGTCTGTCAATCCGTCTGTCTGTCTGTCTATCCATCTGTCTATCTATCAGTCTGTTTGTCTGTCATTTTATCTATCTATCTATCTATCTATCTATCTATCTATCTATCTATCTATCTATCTGTCTGTCTGTATCCATCTGTCTATCAGTCTGTCTGTCTGTCATTTTATCTATATCTATCTGTCTGTCTGTCTGTCTGTCTGTCTGTCTATCATCTATCTATCTCTCTGTCTGTATGTCTGTCTATCTGTCTGTCTGTCTGTCTATCTATCTATCTATCTGTCTGTCTATCAGTCTGTCTGTCTGTCTATCCATCTGTCTATCAGTCCGTCTGTCTATCTGTCTATCTATCTATCTATCTATCTGTCTGTCTATCCATCTGTCTATCTATCTATCTCTATGTCCGTCTGTCTGTCTATCCATCTGTCTGTCTGTCTGTCATTTTATCTATATCTGTCTGTCTATCCGTCTGTCTATCTGTCTATCTATCTATCTATCTATCTATCTATCTATCTATCTATCTATCTGTCTGTCTGTCTATCAGTCTGTCTGTCTGTCTGTCTGTCTATCCCTCTGTCTATCTGTCTGTCTATCTATCTATCTATCTATCTATCCATCTGTCTATCTGTCTATCTATCTATCTCTATGTCCGTCTGTCTGTCTATCCGTCTATCTGTCTATCCATCTGTCTGTCTGTCTGTCATTTTATCTATATCTATCTGTCTGTCTGTCTATCCATCTGTCTGTCTGTCTGTCTGTCTGTCATTTTATCTATATCTATCTATCTATCTATCTATCTATCTATCTATCTATCTATCTATCTATCTATCTCTCTGTCTGTATGTCTGTCTATCCGTCTGTCTATCTGTCTGTCTGTCTATCTATCTATCTGTCTGTCTATCAGTCTGTCTGTCTGTCTATCCATCTGTCTATCAGTCTGTCTGTCTATCTATCTATCTATCTATCTGTCTGTCTGTCTGTCTATCCATCTGTCTATCTATCTCTATGTCCGTCTGTCTGTCTATCCGTCTGTTTGTCTATCCATCTGTCTGTCTGTCTGTCATTTTATCTATATCTATCTGTCTGTCTATCCGTCTGTCTATCTATCTATCTATCTATCTATCTATCTATCTATCTATCTATCTATCTATCTATCTATCTGTCTGTCTGTCTGTCTGTCTGTCTGTCTATCAGTCTGTCTGTCTGTCTATCCCTCTGTCTATCAGTCTGTCTATCTATCTATCTATCTATCTATCTATCTATCTATCTATCTATCTATCTATCTACCTATCTATCCATCTGTCTATCTGTCTATCTATCTATCTCTATGTCCGTCTGTCTGTCTATCCGTCTGTCTGTCTATCCATCTGTCTGTCTGTCTGTCATTTTATCTATATCTATCTGTCTGTCTGTCTATCCATCTGTCTGTCTATCAGTCTGTCTGTCTGTCATTTTATCTATATCTATCTATCTGTCCGTCTGTCTGTCTATCCGTCTGTCTGTCTGTCTATCCATCTGTCTGTCTGTCTGTCATTTTATCTATATCTATCTGTCTGTCTGTCTATCCATCTGTCTGTCTATCAGTCTGTCTCTCTGTCATTTTATCTATATCTATCTATCTATCTGTCTGTCTGTCTGTCTGTCTGTCTATCCATCTGTCTATCAGTCTGTCTGTCTGTCATGTTATCTATATCTATCTATCTGTCTGTCTGTCTGTCTATCCATCTGTCTATCAGTCTGTCTGTCTCTCATTTTATCTATATCTATCGTGGCATGGTTGTTGGTGCCAGACGGGCCGGTCTGAGTATTTCACAATCTGCTCAGTTACTGGGATTTTCACGCACAACCATTTCTAGAGTTTACAAAGAATGGTGTGAAAAGGGAAAAACATCCAGTATGCGGCAGTCCTGTGGGCGAAAATGCCTTGTTGATGCTAGATGTCAGAGGAGAATGGGCCGACTGATTCAAGCTGATAGAAGAGCAACTTTGACAACTTTGAGCAGTATTAGTATGGTGTTCCTAATAATCCTTTAGGTGAGTGTATATCATATATTTTTATATGTCTGTCTATCCGTCTGTCTGTCTGTCTATCCGTCTATCTATCTATCTGTCCGTTCGTCCGTCCGTCCGTCTGTCTGTCTGTCTGTCTATCCGTCTATCTATCTATCTGTCCGTCCGTCTATCTATCTGTCTGTCTATCTATCTATCTATCTATCTATCTATCTATCTATCTATCTATCTATCTATTTAATCTGTCTGTGCGTCTGTCTGTCTATCCGTCTATCTATCTATCTATCTGTCTGTCTATCTATACATCCATCCATCCATCTATCTATCTATCTATTTAATCTGTCTGTGCGTCTGTCTGTCCATCCGTCTGTCTATCAGTCTGTCTATCTATCTATCTATCTATCTATCTATCTATCTATCTATCTGTCTGTCTGTCTGTCTGTATGTCTGTCTATCCGTCTGTCTATCTGTCTGTCTATCTATGTATCTATCTGTCTATCTCTCTGTCCGTCTGTCTGTCTATCCATCTGTCTGTCTATCCATCTGTCTATCTGTCTGTCTGTCATTTTATCTATATCTATCTGTCTGTCTATCAGTCTGTCTGTCTGTCTGTCATTTTATCTATATCTATCGTGGCATGGTTGTTGGTGCCAGACGGGCCGGTCTGAGTATTTCACAATCTGCTCAGTTACTGGGATTTTCACGCACAACCATTTCTAGAGTTTACAAAGAATGGTGTGAAAAGGGAAAAACATCCAGTATGCGGCAGTCCTGTGGGCGAAAATGCCTTGTTGATGCTAGATGTCAGAGGAGAATGGGCCGACTGATTCAAGCTGATAGAAGAGCAACTTTGACTGAAATAACCACTCGTTACAACCGAGGTATGCAGCAAAGCATTTGTGAAGCCACAACACGCACAACCTTGAGGCGGATGGGCTACAACAGCAGAAGACCCCACCGGGTACCACTCATCTCCACTACAAATAGGAAAAAGAGGCTACAATTTGCACGAGCTCACCAAAATTGTACAGTTGAAGACTGGAAAAATGTTGCCTGGTCTGATGAGTCTTGATTTCTGTTGAGACATTCAGATGGTAGAGTTAGAATTTGGCGTAAACAGAATGAGAACATGGATCCATCATGCCTTGTTACCACTGTGCAGGCTGGTGGTGGTGGTGTAATGGTGTGGGGGATGTTTTCTTGGCACACTTTAGGCCCCTTAGTGCCAATTGTGCATCGTTTAAATGCCACGGCCTACCTGAGCATTGTTTCTGACTATGTCCATCCCTTTATGACCACCATGTACCCATCCTCTGATGGCTACTTCCAGCAGGATAATGCACCATGTCACAAAGCTCGAATCATTTCAAATTGGTTTCTTAATCATGACAATGAGTTCACTGTACTAAAATGGCGCCCACAGTCACCAGATCTCAACCCAATAGAGCATCTTTGGGATGTGGTGGAACGGGAGCTTCGTGCCCTGGATGTGCATCCCACAAATCTCCATCAACTGCAAGATGCTATCCTATCAATATGGGCCAACATTTCTAAAGAATGCTTTCAGCACCTTGTTGAATCAATGCCACGTAGAATTAAGGCAGTTCTGAAGGCGAAAGGGGGTCAAACACAGTATTAGTATGGTGTTCCTAATAATCCTTTAGGTGAGTGTATATCATATATTTTTATATGTCTGTCTATCCGTCTGTCTGTCTGTCTATCCGTCTATCTATCTATCTGTCCGTTCGTCCGTCCGTCCGTCTGTCTGTCTGTCTATCCGTCTATCTATCTATCTGTCCGTCCGTCTATCTATCTGTCTGTCTATCTATCTATCTATCTATCTATCTATCTATCTATCTATTTAATCTGTCTGTGCGTCTGTCTGTCTATCCGTCTATCTATCTATCTATCTGTCTGTCTATCTATACATCCATCCATCCATCTATCTATCTATCTATTTAATCTGTCTGTGCGTCTGTCTGTCCATCCGTCTGTCTATCAGTCTGTCTATCTATCTATCTATCTATCTATCTATCTATCTATCTGTCTGTCTGTCTGTCTGTCTGTCTGTCTATCAGTCTGTCTGTCTGTCTATCCCTCTGTCTATCAGTCTGTCTGTCTATCTATCTATCTATCTATCTATCTATCTATCTATCTATCTATCTATCTACCTATCTATCCATCTGTCTATCTGTCTATCTATCTATCTCTATGTCCGTCTGTCTGTCTATCCGTCTGTCTGTCTATCCATCTGTCTGTCTGTCTGTCATTTTATCTATATCTATCTGTCTGTCTGTCTATCCATCTGTCTGTCTATCAGTCTGTCTGTCTGTCATTTTATCTATATCTATCTATCTGTCCGTCTGTCTGTCTATCCGTCTGTCTGTCTGTCTATCCATCTGTCTGTCTGTCTGTCATTTTATCTATATCTATCTGTCTGTCTGTCTATCCATCTGTCTGTCTATCAGTCTGTCTCTCTGTCATTTTATCTATATCTATCTATCTATCTGTCTGTCTGTCTGTCTGTCTGTCTATCCATCTGTCTATCAGTCTGTCTGTCTGTCATGTTATCTATATCTATCTATCTGTCTGTCTGTCTGTCTATCCATCTGTCTATCAGTCTGTCTGTCTCTCATTTTATCTATATCTATCGTGGCATGGTTGTTGGTGCCAGACGGGCCGGTCTGAGTATTTCACAATCTGCTCAGTTACTGGGATTTTCACGCACAACCATTTCTAGAGTTTACAAAGAATGGTGTGAAAAGGGAAAAACATCCAGTATGCGGCAGTCCTGTGGGCGAAAATGCCTTGTTGATGCTAGATGTCAGAGGAGAATGGGCCGACTGATTCAAGCTGATAGAAGAGCAACTTTGACAACTTTGAGCAGTATTAGTATGGTGTTCCTAATAATCCTTTAGGTGAGTGTATATCATATATTTTTATATGTCTGTCTATCCGTCTGTCTGTCTGTCTATCCGTCTATCTATCTATCTGTCCGTTCGTCCGTCCGTCCGTCTGTCTGTCTGTCTGTCTATCCGTCTATCTATCTATCTGTCCGTCCGTCTATCTATCTGTCTGTCTATCTATCTATCTATCTATCTATCTATCTATCTATCTATCTATCTATCTATTTAATCTGTCTGTGCGTCTGTCTGTCTATCCGTCTATCTATCTATCTATCTGTCTGTCTATCTATACATCCATCCATCCATCTATCTATCTATCTATTTAATCTGTCTGTGCGTCTGTCTGTCCATCCGTCTGTCTATCAGTCTGTCTATCTATCTATCTATCTATCTATCTATCTATCTATCTATCTATCTATCTATCTATCTATCTATCTATCTATCTGTCTGTCTGTCTGTCTGTATGTCTGTCTATCCGTCTGTCTATCTGTCTGTCTATCTATGTATCTATCTGTCTATCTCTCTGTCCGTCTGTCTGTCTATCCATCTGTCTGTCTATCCATCTGTCTATCTGTCTGTCTGTCATTTTATCTATATCTATCTGTCTGTCTATCAGTCTGTCTGTCTGTCTGTCATTTTATCTATATCTATCGTGGCATGGTTGTTGGTGCCAGACGGGCCGGTCTGAGTATTTCACAATCTGCTCAGTTACTGGGATTTTCACGCACAACCATTTCTAGAGTTTACAAAGAATGGTGTGAAAAGGGAAAAACATCCAGTATGCGGCAGTCCTGTGGGCGAAAATGCCTTGTTGATGCTAGATGTCAGAGGAGAATGGGCCGACTGATTCAAGCTGATAGAAGAGCAACTTTGACTGAAATAACCACTCGTTACAACCGAGGTATGCAGCAAAGCATTTGTGAAGCCACAACACGCACAACCTTGAGGCGGATGGGCTACAACAGCAGAAGACCCCACCGGGTACCACTCATCTCCACTACAAATAGGAAAAAGAGGCTACAATTTGCACGAGCTCACCAAAATTGTACAGTTGAAGACTGGAAAAATGTTGCCTGGTCTGATGAGTCTTGATTTCTGTTGAGACATTCAGATGGTAGAGTTAGAATTTGGCGTAAACAGAATGAGAACATGGATCCATCATGCCTTGTTACCACTGTGCAGGCTGGTGGTGGTGGTGTAATGGTGTGGGGGATGTTTTCTTGGCACACTTTAGGCCCCTTAGTGCCAATTGTGCATCGTTTAAATGCCACGGCCTACCTGAGCATTGTTTCTGACTATGTCCATCCCTTTATGACCACCATGTACCCATCCTCTGATGGCTACTTCCAGCAGGATAATGCACCATGTCACAAAGCTCGAATCATTTCAAATTGGTTTCTTAATCATGACAATGAGTTCACTGTACTAAAATGGCGCCCACAGTCACCAGATCTCAACCCAATAGAGCATCTTTGGGATGTGGTGGAACGGGAGCTTCGTGCCCTGGATGTGCATCCCACAAATCTCCATCAACTGCAAGATGCTATCCTATCAATATGGGCCAACATTTCTAAAGAATGCTTTCAGCACCTTGTTGAATCAATGCCACGTAGAATTAAGGCAGTTCTGAAGGCGAAAGGGGGTCAAACACAGTATTAGTATGGTGTTCCTAATAATCCTTTAGGTGAGTGTATATCATATATTTTTATATGTCTGTCTATCCGTCTGTCTGTCTGTCTATCCGTCTATCTATCTATCTGTCCGTTCGTCCGTCCGTCCGTCTGTCTGTCTGTCTATCCGTCTATCTATCTATCTGTCCGTCCGTCTATCTATCTGTCTGTCTATCTATCTATCTATCTATCTATCTATCTATCTATTTAATCTGTCTGTGCGTCTGTCTGTCTATCCGTCTATCTATCTATCTATCTGTCTGTCTATCTATACATCCATCCATCCATCTATCTATCTATCTATTTAATCTGTCTGTGCGTCTGTCTGTCCATCCGTCTGTCTATCAGTCTGTCTATCTATCTATCTATCTATCTATCTATCTATCTATCTGTCTGTCTGTCTGTCTGTCTGTCTGTCTATCAGTCTGTCTGTCTGTCTATCCCTCTGTCTATCAGTCTGTCTGTCTATCTATCTATCTATCTATCTATCTATCTATCTATCTATCTATCTATCTATCTACCTATCTATCCATCTGTCTATCTGTCTATCTATCTATCTCTATGTCCGTCTGTCTGTCTATCCGTCTGTCTGTCTATCCATCTGTCTGTCTGTCTGTCATTTTATCTATATCTATCTGTCTGTCTGTCTATCCATCTGTCTGTCTATCAGTCTGTCTGTCTGTCATTTTATCTATATCTATCTATCTGTCCGTCTGTCTGTCTATCCGTCTGTCTGTCTGTCTATCCATCTGTCTGTCTGTCTGTCATTTTATCTATATCTATCTGTCTGTCTGTCTATCCATCTGTCTGTCTATCAGTCTGTCTCTCTGTCATTTTATCTATATCTATCTATCTATCTGTCTGTCTGTCTGTCTGTCTGTCTATCCATCTGTCTATCAGTCTGTCTGTCTGTCATGTTATCTATATCTATCTATCTGTCTGTCTGTCTGTCTATCCATCTGTCTATCAGTCTGTCTGTCTCTCATTTTATCTATATCTATCGTGGCATGGTTGTTGGTGCCAGACGGGCCGGTCTGAGTATTTCACAATCTGC